>BGPR01000105.1:959512-1134660 GCA_013235015.1 Araneus ventricosus | reverse complement strand
GAGAGGAGCGTATTGCTTCAGAATTCATGGCCAAATTTATCACAGGAGCTCTCATCTACACCCAGCTGAAGCAGGAGGTGAAAACACTAATACAATACACAATAACATTATTATGACACACATTAGGCATGTGTCACGTGACCTCAGGTATTATTCGATTTAGCCCGTGCAACGCCGGGCCATACAGCTAGTCTACTCTATTAAAATTCGAAGGTAAACAAACGTATGTATGTATGTATGTATGTATGTCCCTCTATCTTCTCACGAACCGCCGAACGGAGAAGCGCGCGGAAGGTACCAAAAGATGGGGAATAATCCACGGAAGCCATTTCGGCCATTTAAATATCGAAATTTTAATTAGTGAAAAAGATATTAATTAAAAACTAATTGACAACAATGCTTTTCATTGTTTCGGATACTTTACAACAATACTTTTCATTGTTACAGCGCAATTCAAAATTTATTTTATTGTTGAAGTCGTTTACTTTAAGGAACATTGTTACAACAACAATAAAAAAGTGACGCTGACAGAAATAAAAAAAAATGTATTGTTGAAAGTGTATAAATTATTTTTTTATCCCGTGATATAACGTCCAACAAAATCATTTTAACGAAATTAAAAGGGGTGTTTTGTTTCTGGAAAGTTATGTGCCGAAAGATATAGATTAGTTATGTTAGTGATTTTAATCATTATTCATTGATTTGATCAAGTTTAAATATTTGTGAAGCTCCTAATTTAAGCTGATATTTGGAAGTTACTATTTTTGTTTTGTTCAATTCTCTCTTTTTCCGATGCCTAAAAGGAAAAGAGGAATTGCAGGGGATGCTGCCAGTAGACGGGAGGCAATTAGAAAACGTGAAAGGAGAGTTGTTGAAACTGAAGAAGAAAGAAGCCGCCGATTGGCAGTAATGGCACAACGTGGCCAGGACAGAAGAGTGGAAGGAACAGAAGAACAAAGAAATAGCCGATTGTCAGACATGGCACAACGTGGGCAAGAGAGAAGAGCCGAAGAAACAGAAGAACAAAGAAATAGTCGATTGGCAGTAATGGCACAACGTGGCCAGAGAAGAAGAGCAGAAGAAACAGACAAACAAAGAGATAGCCGATTGTCAGCCATGCTACAACATGCAAGAGAACGCCGTCTAAATATTATTGAAGGACAAAATCACCATCAGATACAAACTTTTTATGCAGCTAGAACTGTTCTGAACCGAAGAACACAACTGTGGAGAAATGGACAATCTCTGTCTGAAATGCGGAGGGTTGTATTTCCGGGATGAAAAGAATACCAGAGGAATTTACACTCATTGTTGTCATAATGGAAATATAATCGAGCAGGCTTCAGTTTATCCAGTGGAAATGAAAGGATTGATGGATGGCTCCGATGAATTATCAGTGCATTTCAAAAATAACATAAGGTCGTAAAAGTGTTTCAATGGGTGCACAGATTGTACCGTCTACAAAGAGAGGAGTGTATTGCTTCAGAATTCATGGCCAAATTTACCACATGACCTCTCATCCACACCCAGCTGAAGCAGGAGGTGAAAACACTAATACAACACACTTCAACAATATTATAACACACATTAGGCATGTGTCACGTGACCTCAGGTATTATTCGATTTAGCCCGTGCAACGCCGGGCCATACAGCTAGACAAGAATTAGATAGAACAGAGATTCCCAACCTGTGGTACGCATTCCCCTGGAGTTACGCAAAGGACCATTTGGGAGTACGCGAAATAAAGTTGTTAAGGGCGGAAACAAGAAAACATAAGGGATTAAAAAAGTTATAGAACTTTGTTTCTCCAAGTCCCTTGGCATTTAATAACTATACCACTTGAATAGTTGATTAATACGGAGTGTAATTATTAGCAATCTTTATAAGTTAATGCAAAATTATTACAATACTGATTTCATTTGTTTTGGCGTTAAACTAATACTATTGTAAAAATGCAATAAAAATAAAATAAGTCGAGCAGATGTTTTCCAGGCAAATGTCAAATCCGAGTTATTTAACTTTTAAGCTATTGATAAAAACATCTTAGCATAGACGGTGGGGGAGGATATGTCAAAAATTAATCAAGAGGTGCGCGAGGGAATAAAGGTTGGGAACCTCTGAGATATACCTTTCATTTCGCTAGGACACGGAATAATTTTTTTTACAAATCTTTTACAGGGAATGATGCATTATTCGAGATAGCCCGTGCAACGCCGGGCCACACAGCTAGATTGTCAGACATGGCACAGCGTGGGTAGAAGAGAAGAGCCGAGGAAACAGAAGAACAAAGAAATAGACGATTGGCAGTAAAGGGACAACGTAGCCAGCACATAAGAGCCGAAGAAACAGAAGAATAAAGAAAAGATAATACGTTTTGGGGGGAACGTAACGTTTAAGTTAGCGACAATATATGTAAAAAAAATAAATCGGAGGCGGGCATATGAAAATTAGTAATAAAAAGACTAGATTTGAAAGAATATTTACATTTCTTGGAGAAAGTAAGTGACAATATTTGTTGAAAAAAAAACGGAGCCGGGCATATGGAAAAATATGGATCCGAAGGCCTCACGTGATCTCACTTCTCTCCGCCCGGGAATATCCCATTATTCAAGATTGCCCGTGCAACGCCTGGTCGTGCAGCTAGTCTACTCTATTAAAATTCGAAGGTAAACAAACGTATGTATGTATGTATGTATGTCCCTCTATCTTCTCACGAACCGCCGAACGGAGAAGCGCGCGGAAAGTACCAAAAGATGGGGAATAATCCAGGGAAGCCGTTTCGGCCATTTATATTCCGAAATTTTAATTAGTGAAAAAGATATTAATTAAAAACTAATTGACAACAATGCTTTTCATTGTTTCGGATACTTTATAACAATACTTTTCATTGTTACAGCGCAATTCAAAATTTATTTTATTGTTGAAGTCGTTTACTTTAAAGAACAGTTACAACAACAATAAAAAAGTGACGCTGACAGAAATACAAAAAATGTATTGTTGCAATATGGAAACCTGAACAATGCAACAAGTCAAAGTGGATAGAGTTTTGTGTGGGTTTTGGTAATTGATATAAAGAAACAGGGAAAATTAAATCGCTCTCATATAGGGTTTTTACTAAAACTATTGTTTTCTATGAGGTTTCACTTTTAGATTTCATGTACTCAGTGCATCCTGCTTCATGTGCATATAAACTGGAGGCGGGCATATGAAAAAATACGGATTCCGATCAACGCTGGGTTATCTCATTCCTTCCGTACTAAAGTCAGACAAAAAATAATTCCGGAATCGTAATTTTACAAAATAAAGATTATTTTTGCGATTTTTTAAAAGTATATTTTGAAGCCTTTACGCGGACGGAATGATTGAACCGCTCTTTTCTCCTTATTTATTTAGGAGAGAATGTTGGGCATGTGTCACATGACCTCACTTTTTCTCTCCGTCAAGGAATGACGCATTATTCGAGATAGCCCGTGCAACGCCGGGTCACGTAGCTAGTAGAATATATTAAAATCCGAAGGTAAACAAACGTTTGTCCGGCTATCTTCTCACGAACAGCTGAACGGAGAAGCGAGCGGAAAGTACAAAAAGATGAGGAATAATTCAAGGAATCCATTTTGACCAATTAAATTCCGAAATTTTAATTAGTAAAAAAAGATATTAATTAAAAACTAATTTACAACAATACTTTTTATTGTTCAGCGCAATTCCAACCGATTTCATTGTTTAAACAAATATTTAATTGCATGTTTCTCTTTCATTATTGCAATATAATATGGAACAATATATGCTCCAGCAATATAATATTGAACCCTCAAGAATGCAATGTGGATGGCGCTTTGTGCGGGTTTTGGTAATTGATATAAAGAAACAGGGTAAATTAAATCGCTCAAATAGGGTTTTACTAAAAATGTTTCTTTCCGTGAGATTTAACTTAGAGATTTCATGTATGTAGTGCATCTTGCTTCATGCGTTTATAAACTGAACGCGGGCAAATTAAAAAATATGGATCCCCATCAACGCTGGTCATGTGACCTCACTTCTTCTCTCCGCCAGGGAATGACTCATTATTCGAGATAGCCCGTGCAACGCCGGACCATGCAGCTAGTAGAATATAAACAATGAGTTACATGATAAATGTAAAAAATTTAGTAGTAGTAAATGTAAACAATGTAATTTATATTCTACACACCGAGTAAAAATGCATGTAAACAATTCAGTTTTTAACTAAAAAATGCAGACGAAACAAATATAAACAATCGCCGGAGGTTTTCTTACCGATGAAGTCAATTCAATCAGAAAATTAACTTAAAAGTAGCCTTAATTTGCTTTTGATTTCAGGCTCAATCTTTTTTCAAATAGCTCTTTAATTCAATCTCACATACCTTTGTTCTTTAAATTCTTCCTAATGCATCACTCAACATCTGACCGAAAAAAAAACGTTAGTTAAGCTTAAAAGATAAGAAAATTCTTATTTTACTAGTAAGTTCGAACTCAAGAAAGACTGCTTTAATTAAATTTCGCCTAAATTGTCTAACTAGATTTTTTTCTGAATGTTAAAGAAAGTATACTTACTTCCCTTGCTTTTTTCCATCTCAACGAACTTTGACTTTCATTTATCTACAAATACTTATTCAGCTGATGCGGAAAAAATTTAAAATAGGAAAGAAGAAGAAGAGACAGGGAAAGAAAGAAAGGAGCAAAAAGTTTAAGAAGAGAGATCTTGGAATGAAAACTGTGACCTCGAAACAAATGGAAGTAAAATACATTCAATCTGCTCTCATATTCTGGTTGGTGAGTCACTTCATTGCTTACAAGTCCTTTGGTGATTCTCACAAGTGGGCAAGAATCTTTAAGATTTTTGAAGCATTTTTCTGTGTATCCAGCATGAAAAATTCTTTTGTTAAATCAAAATTGGCTTCTGTTGTTTGTTTGAAGAAAACAAAACAAAGTAATTTCAAAATTGTATTGTTTTGTTTAAAAATTACTTTGTTTAAATCTTAGTCATTATGATAATATGTGACTCATGGTTCAAAAAATATTTGTCAGATATGTCGTATATCCCTGAGGTGTACTTAAAAATCATTGCAAAATTACCAAACGGTGAATAAAAGAAATGTAATAAAACAATTATCAGCAACAATAAATGGCAAAAAAATTAATTAATTAATTCTATGTTAGATTAACTAGTAATTCTTTAAGCAGTAGACTTCTAGTCCAAAACCAAAAAAAAGAAGAAATCAAAGACTTTCTTTTCATCAAAGGCTGTAAAGGCTTTGGGCATTTTATTCGAATGCGAATTAATTACACATGTCTCTGTTTTTGTTAGTATTCTCAAAATTACATTTAAATGTTTGCTTTTATCAGTATTATCAGAACTGCAATTAAGGGCCTAATAACGTTATTAAAAAATTTGTAATTAAATGTCTCGCTATTTCAAGAATGACTCGTATGTTTTATTGGTATCAAACTCGCCATTTTCTCCCTTAACATTGAAACTAATAAAACGGCCACTCCCTTCTTTAAATGGAATCAAAAAGTAAAAAAAAAATCACATAAGTAGTTTTTTATGATTTCAAGGAACATTCATGGCAAATTCGAGAAAACCGAACAACGCGTTTCATCATATCTGCGTAACAAACAAATTAGCAGAAAAACAAACGAAATACCAAACAATCAAGTTGAAACACGACCTTGATTCACTTAGTCAATTGCTTTATTTTTGAAGCGTATGTGTGTGTGTGTGTGTTTCTTTTTCTAATAGGTTCACGTATACCGAACATCATGGGAATATTTCGACAATTGGTTCATTTTTTCTTTCTTTTTCTTTGCAATTGCAAAAAATACTCCTAGACGTCATAGGCAAATTTTTATGAAATATAACGTTAATCTTAACATATCTTACTATGCTAGAAGGTATTTTCAACCGAAGTCTCGATGTCGAAATCAGAACTCTTTAGCATTCCTACGAAAATATATTTTCTAAAATTTAAAGTTGTAAATATTTCAATGACTGGAACTGAAAAGACTGGAGCAGGAACAAAAAAGCAGACATTAAAAATTGCACACGAAACGGGAAAGAGTCATATATACGCTAAATATTAAATATTTGATGGAGCCAATTTATTTTCACGTGACACACTACAAATGCGGAATGGGCATTTGTTAGGATCCTGTGGTCCCCCAGCGGTGAAATAGATAGACTCGTCCAGAAACGACAGGTCACATGATTTTCGGAGGAACGGAAGCGACAAGGGGAAAACAGATGGTCTCTGGCATCGGCGTGTGATGGTTGGTTCGAGATGAAACTATAAACTGTCGTTTTGTTTTATTCTATTTTATTTTCAGCCTTATGTAGTCCAAGGATATGTAAATATTGTATATCTTGGCTTAGAATATATCTTTTAGTCGACAACCTGCCTGTTTATTCCGCACTAAAATTCCAATCACTTACAATCATGTCTCGGCTGGCGAATAAAAGAGATTAGGCCTAGCAAAGGTAGTATGTGGTGCTTTCGCATGTTGAATCTCAGTTTGAAATTGATATAATGGATTACGACACAAAGAAGTTTACTTTCATACCCAGTGGTGGAATTTCGATGTCCGCACATGGAAAGCATTTAGAAATTTAACTCCATTCAATGTAGCAACTTGTATAACATGCATGTACCTTACAAGAGGGAAAAGAGCAAAAAGTAATACCGCAACATAAAAGAGCTTTTTTGTTTCTCACGCCTACCCAGCGCAAGACAGCTTGTAGTTAGATGGTATGGGTAGGTGAATATACAACGGCAGGTGAATTGACTGTATTCCTAAAGTGACCATTTATTTCCCCCCTCAAAACGGTACATTTTTAAAATTTTTATGTAAAATTATGTGAATTCACGAAAGCACATATTTCTTCAGTTTTATTTACTAATGAAAAGAACAGGAATAAACACGTGAAGTTTCGCGTGTTTTCATTCATTTTGAATTCACGTGATCTTGCATTTTTCTGAAGAACGCATTTTTGCTTCAGTCTGTTTGATATTGATTTAAAAATGAACGAAATCCTCGGCAGGGTTTCTTAAAATATACTTTGGTAATGGTTTGGTTTTATAAACTGCGACTTGAAACTGTGTTTTCTAGCTCGTCCACAATTTATTCATAAGAAAAAATACCCTTTCTGCGGGTGCATTAGTGTCGGGCAGACATAGAATATATTCAATAATTATACAAAAGTTCGTATGTTTTAAATTATTTTCGTAAAAGTGTTAGAACAGTTCCACCTAATGACTTTCAGTTTAAATATTCTCAGTGTTTCATTGTGACACTTTATGTGGTGTAATGAAATTATAACTACGTGCGATATAGGAGGCTTCTGAGCAACTTACTTATGTGTGACACGTATAGTGCATGCTCCGTCATCGCCGGGCTATCAGATATTACCATCAGATTTCTTTTTTTATTAATTTTTGGCTCCTCCTCGTTTGAAATTATTATAGTACGGAACATCTGGGATAGGCAGGGACAGGCTACCGAAAAACGGGACGTATGGTCACATTATGTATTCCCCAACCAAAATTCCGCACATGCGTGCAGAGCGATAACTGCACTTTTCAGTTTTCTACAGAGGTTGGTTTATCTAAACAAAGTATCTAAATATACTTGTGGCAAATAGGGCGATAAAGTGAAATGGATTCAGGATCATATCATTTGCTGAACGGCATACAATTATGTCGAAACATGTTCGCCTAACATACTTTAATCGCTCTGGGCAAATATAATTTTGGAATTCATTAATTTGAAATGTTAGATTTCGAATGGGAAGCGTATTATATCATTTTTCAACCGTTTTTCTTACTCTCTGCGTTTTATAAAGTTAAGTTACGCAACTATCCGAAATCCTCGTTTCGGTGAAAATTTTCAAAATTTGTTTATTAGGCAAATTCAAAAAATGCTTTAGTTTTATTTTCACTATACCTAGAAGAAAAATTACAGTATAAATATTAAAATTGGAAGTGAAGTTTTTGGTATTGGAAGTTAAAGAGACATTTAAATGTAAGCAATTGGATTGAACATTTATTTTCTCACTGTCAAACTATACAGAAGTCCTTGCCCAAATATTTGTTTAAAATTACTGATGCAAGTTTCTTTACTAATTTTTCATTGCTTTATTTTCATCTGGTCTCTGCGTTTTTTAAAATTTGAATTTCCACGGAAAACAGAGACGTCATATGTCACTAGATGGCTGCATCTGAATTATTTCCATCGATAATGCGCAAATTTTAGATTTAGAAATAATGATGTATTACTGCAAATTATATGAAAGGAGACATAGAGGCGACCATTTGTGTTTAAATTACAAAAGTTCAAGGGGAAATATGGAAATTGTGGAGGCATTTTGGATTTTTGAAAGATCAGAGGTGAAACGACAATTGCAATACAGTGAATATTTGGAGATAGTAATTCTAAGGCCTCAATGAGATTCAAAACTATTTATACGGAGAACACAAGCCACAGACTCCGTACATACGTCTTTACTTAAGAAACTATTATCCATGAATAAGACGAAAAGAAAATCCTATCTTCCGCATGTGTTTTTCGAGGCGTATAAAAACTTAATTCTAGTAAAGATATTAAAACAAATGAATGGAAAAATAAAATTAAAATAGACATTAAAACGCAACAAAATTGACGATAGAAAAAACCAAAGAAGGAAGAATCTATTTGGGAATCTTCGTCAAAGGCCACTTTCCATTTTGGATTGTAATTGGGATAAGTTTTCTGTCGAGGAAAAACGACTTTAACGTCAAACAAACTTTTCCTCTGTGAAATGGACCTATCCCGGACAATTGGCTACAAAAATAGGACAAAAACAGTAAAATTAACCTTACCTTAATTAAAGTAAGGCGCGATTAGCAACTGAATCGTATAAAATTTTCGAATTGCTGTCCAATGATAAAAAAGTGGAATTATGTGCTGTCTTTGTATATAAGCGCAAATAATTAGATGACAGGAAAAAAATATTTCATGCCTCTGCTGAAAGAAATTGCTTTTATAATGCATAAGATAGTAGAATAAAACCTAATTTTTCAAAGATTTATAATTTATCTATTGATATTTGAATTTAAGTCATAAATAAATGAACCACTCATTACAGTTTCATAACATTTGCTTTAAATAGATAATTGCTTATCCTCTTATTAATTTATTGCTTCTTTTGTTATCACAATTGTAAAATATTATGAAAAAACTCATGGATGAAGTACAGTGACAGGTAATAGTAAGTAATTCAATTTAAACATAAAAACTGAAATTCTACTTTTAGTCGCTTAATTTTAATTTAATTTCTGTCAGAAATAATATCAAGAAACAAATAAAAATGAATCTGATCCTTTCATTCCCAAAATGAGATTAGCTCATTTTGTTAGAAAAATAATTTAAAAATTTGAAGCGCCACTTTTATATAGCAAAAATAAAAAAATGCTAGTGCAAAATCTACTTTCACTGATACCGTGAAAGATTAATTAAAAATATTTTTGCGGCACTAATTATCTTTTTCACACCAATTATCAACTGATTATTAAAAGGGCTTTTAACAGCCCTCGAACGAGGTATTTATAGATCGGACAAAGCTCGTTTTGAGTGCTGTATTCGATTATTCCCAGAAATAAATGGATTCCTTTTGTTCTTGACACAATGGCCACCCCCATCGTGTGGTAGCCCTAAAAGATTTTTAATTAATAAACGTTTCTGGATCTTTAAATATGGTGGCTTTTCTGGTGGAATTGCACAAAAGGAAAATAATTAAGCAACAGCTCATTTTGCAAGAATTTCCGGTGCGGTTGTTCGGAACTTTTTCAAAGGACTCCCGTTTGGTTTCCGTGGTAACAATGAGTTAATTAAAATGTGTCTATCTGTAAAGTTTGCTTTATTTTGAAATCTTAATAAAACCACACCAACCGCTTTTATTTCTGTGTGAATTAGGAATTATCAGATAGAAAAATGCGAAAAAGAGAAAGGGTTTTATGAATTAAGTCATAGCAATTACTTTTATGTTATGTATTTTTAAAAACTGTAGAAGATCTTAAAATAATTTGAATTATAAAACTAATTGTTTACTAAATTAAGGACGTGTTGAGTAACTTCAACTTTTAATGAATTATAGACAACTAGCTGATCTCGAGCAGATGATCTGAGCTTCGTTACATAAACACTATGCATTTCCGACCAAATTGGCGCGTTCTGGCTCCTGACGCTTCAGCTCGCCAAGAATACAGCGCGCGTCAACTATCGTCAAGAAAGAAACAGAGCCAAATTGGCGATTCAGCTCTCCAAGAAATTTCCCAAGGCAAAAAGGAGCCAAATGGTGTGTGCATAACGGAAAAGTACCCAATCGTAGATATTCATAATAGTAAGCTCCATGATATTCATCTCAATTTGTGAATTTAACACTATTTCCCATACGTGTGATTTAAATTATTTTACATTGATCTGAACGTTCTCTGGTTCGCCTAAGCCAATCTACTTCATTTCTAACTGATTTCTTTTAAATAATTTTATCCAAAGTGTCATTATATTGAAATAAATATTGTGAACTTTACGTCTAAAACTCATTTTTTTCGGGGAAAAGTTCTTTTACACCAGGAAAAATATACTCGCAGGCTATGCCTCTGAAGTAATGCCTAACATGGCTACCGGTTTTGTTTTGTAATGAAACAGAGCGTTGCCACCCCAAAAGAGAAATTAACCTATTTTATGTGCCACGTACATTAGCGTATTATATATAGATATTTATATTGGTACTTTTCCGTTAGCCGGGCGCAAATGTCACCAATTGTGAACCGAACGCGAGCCAAGTCGCCGGACGCAAATGTCGCCAATTGTGACCCAAACGCCATCCAAGTCGCCGGGCGCAAATGCCGCCAAAATTTGGCGGAATTCTACATTATTTGGCGATTTTTCGCTTGCGCCCGTCTAACGGAAAAGTACCTTTATATTTCCTATTAGCTGATATTTTTGAAAATGTATCCGTTAATAAATAATAATATATGACAGATTATTGTCATGAATTCTAGTATTTTTGTACAATAAATATAGATTTTTTACTCGATAAATATAGATTATGTTTGAGGCACAAACATAAATGAATTGCTTGTTTCTTGCTCTGCCGTTCAAGATCTAAAGGATTATCTCTTCTACGAAACACAATAGTTTATACCGGAGATTTCTATTCTAAAGCACATATTTTTCGATAATATTAAACACTAAAACGTACTGTTCAATTTTTTTCTTTCTTGAATGTCTCTACTTTCACATATTTTGTTGATAACCAATACAGTTTTATTTAATAGCAGTTCTCTTTTACGAGAATATGTAGTGGTGGCGTCGTGGCAAACAAGGCTTCGTTCTACGAGGGGAGACCGTGCCTCGAGGCTGCCATTATGCTTTGGAGCTTTTTTTAATGTAGAATTTAGTTTAATACAAGATTTATTTATATAAAAATGAAAATAAATTTTTAACTAAATGTTAGTTTATTCTAGTCTATTTCTTAAATTGTATTTTTAATACAATTAAAAATAAATTAATTAATTAATTAATAATTTAATTAAATACAGAATTGTGGCCATGTCTCATTTCTTTCACCTCGATTAAGTATTTTTTTAAAAGTTGTTTGAATAAAAACTAGAGAATAATATAATTGCTCATTCGATTTTCACACTCACAAATATTATTTTGTTAGTTTTCTCCAATTTTTCAGATTATTTTTAAAATGTAGATAGATACAGAAGAATCTGTATAATTTAATAAATTATAGTAAAACTATTAAAATAATAAACAGAGAAATAAAATGTCGTCATACAATCGAGCACTTACAGCATACGTTAAATCGTTCTTCAATATTTACAGCAAGGATTTTTATAAATGAAGTATCTTTCAAATAAAATTATCCTTTTAAATGTTTCGTTAATTATTTTATCGGGCCATAAAAGTTGAAAAATAAATTTACCTAATAATTTCTTGATGATATTTTGCTAACTATATTTGATAACTTGACACAACTTATGTTCTCGCGTATGGCCAAATTTATTTTAAATTCACAGCATATTAGAATGAGAAAAAATGCATTTGTGTGAATGATTTTCATCCAGAAAATCACCAAAGGGAATCATCAGAAAATCCCTCTGTCATGACAATAGTCGCCTTTTCTCCTCCTGAACCTCTTAAGTTAATACAGGTGCTCCCACCCTGAAGTACCTACAGTTTCTTTTTTTTCCCCTCAAGGGATTTACTGTCTTTTATAGATATGAATGCCGTGTCTCTGGGTTGCCTTAGCAATCCTTGTTTTATTTTGGTGCCTTTGAAACTTACTTTAATTTTTATCTATGTATCATTACGTTTCTGCTCCTCAATACTTTTGGGACTTATAAAATCCTTTCTTACCATTTGCTATTCACTGTCTTTTAAATTGTTTTGAGGATATCGGTACTTCGAGAAGTAGCAGTTATGGTACTGGCAGTGGTTGTTGAATAAGACCTGCGATTTCAGAATTGGTCGTTATCTTTGGAAATACCTTTTCTAAGAGCTTTTAATTACCCAGGTGGTAGTCTTTTGATGATTTATTAGACAAAAAAAGGGGTTTTGATTATCTAATGAAGGCAACCGTTGCAGCACTAGTTCTATTATTTATAGATTTATACAACCATTAACATTGATTCTATGAAGAAAAATAAATTGTCAGTGCCTCTGAAAGGGTTAAATTGATTTGTTAAACCAATCTGAGTGGTGTAGTTTCTGTACATTTGACATTTCTCTTGTTTATTCAAAATACCACTGTTTACACACTCTATAGTTAGCTAGCTGAATACGTTGTTTTTCAAAGCAAGAGGAAAATTTATTCACAAGATAAATAAGGAAACAAAACAGACTTTACCTTGGATATCTGATGTACATTTTTCTAGCATTTCATTAAACTTAAGTGTTAGTGGTTAAAATACAACTTCTAGCACAAAAATATTAGTAAAAGGATTTTATTTACATTTGTTTATTCCAGAAAAGTATGATTTTATTTAGTGACAGAATAAATAAACTAAATTTATACATAAATTCTAAAACTGTTTCAGAAATGATGAATACAAACTCTTATGCATCCAATATTACTCAGGAGTATTTTCGTGTTTTATTCCGTATTTTATACAAATTCAATCATTTGTATAATATTTTAAACATTGCTCTTATTTATAAAACGTTTCAATTTATTTCACAATTTCTAAAGGAATTTCCAGATATATGAATTTTGTATGTCATTATGTTATGATTATATGAGAATTAAAGTTAATTGTCTGAAAATAATTTGTTTATTTTAGTTATGCTTTTAACAAAATGTACGCCATAAATTTACATTCTTTAATTTAACTAAACATTAAATAAATACATGTAAATAAACACCAGCATTCATATTTCTATATATACTTGATTCTTTTTTCATAAAAGGGGGTATTACGTTATAAACTATCCTGAATATCTGCTTGCAGAAAATTTGAACTATATTTAGCCTTGCTATATTTAATTTAACAGAGCAGCAATTCTATAAATAACTAAAATGCTTTATTTACCTTTAAAAATGATTTCACCAAATAATACGACAAATAATTCCCTTTTAATTAATTATTGCCAAAATTTTAAATCTTTTATATCAGAGAAGACAATATTGAAGGATAAATTTCAAAATAATTTTTCGATAGCGTTTTAATTTTGATTTATGGGAAACGTAAAAAAATGATTCTCCCATTATTTTAAGTCGGAGTTTTATCAATTATTTATGATTATTCATCTAAGCCATCAAAGAGGTTTCGCATCATATTCAGAAATTTTTTCATTAATTAAAGTGTTTTGAGAATAATGATCGGATTAATCTATCCCTCATTATCGGAGAGGAATTTAATGCTAATGAGGAGTTTCGTAAACATGCGTGTTTTTGGAGTTTAACGATCTGGAAATTAATCATCGTGATAAGAACCGATATTTTTATCCATCGCAAACTTTTTTGCCCTCCTTTGCATATATATATTGCATCAGTGGACTTTTTTTCAGACTTTTCTATTTTTCCGTATTGAAATTAATTATAAAGCATTATATAGATATTATATAAAATTGGATATCCTCTGATATTTAGATATGATCGGCTGATATACTATCTGATACGATTGACACTGTCAGACTTAAATAGAGAAAACATTTTAATCAATGGAGGATTGTCAATTCATAAACGAGAAGTGATTCAAAAGATATCTAAAATTAGCGGGAATATTCTTCCTTCGTCTTTCTAGTATACATCCAAACTATGCCATATTTTGATTTTAAAAGAGTTAAATAGAGATAATATTTTAAGCAATTAACTCATAAACGAGAACTGATTCAAAAGATATCTAAAATTGGCGGGAATATTCTTCCTTCATCTTTCTAGTATACTTCCAAACTTCCACATTTTGATTTTAAAAGAGTTAAATAGAGATAGCATTTTAATCAATGGAGGAGTGCCAATTCATAAACGAGAAGTGATTCAAAAGATATCTAAAATTGGCGGGAATATTCTCCCTTCCTCTTTCTAGTATACTTCCAAACTTCCACATTTTGATTTTAAAATCGCAGTATAGTGTAGAAAAATCAGTACGCATTTTGCACCTCTTCCTTTGATCAATTGGATTCAAAATTTGTTACGCACGTGCAATTTCGATATCAAGATCGCGTATCAAATTTCCTTCTTATCGCATGCACGCGAAAAGACAGATTAATAGACAGTCAACCAGTTGCCAAATTTGGTCTAAAATACGATAAATTCAATTCTGGTGATAAATCCAACCGTATGACCAATTCCATACAATTTACTCGTTGTGTTTTTCGTTTCTAATGCGGTCTCGTTCAGCAGATAATACAGTCTCTTCTCATTTTCTCCATACTTTGAGCCACTTGGCCAGAGTCTATCCCTATCCTGTCCCAAGGTGACCCGTCTGCCAGAGAGGATGTAAGACCTTAGAGGTCGCCGGAGAGAGAACCAAGATTCCACACTGGGTAAGAGCAGCAGGCACCTAATCCTCCCCAGAGCCTTGAGCTCCTATGTCCCGGGGAAGGCTACCATTCTCAAAAGACCCCCTATTTTTTATATTAATAATAAGACCATCAAAAAGACAAACAATATTAAATATCTGGGAATGCATATAGATCATGAACTAAATCAGAACATTCACATTCAAAATTTACATTCACGAGTAATGATTTTAACAAAAAATTTTAACTAAATAGTCACAAGTAATTGGAGTGTAGACAAGATCTTTATTAGGCACTGGTACACATCTGTTATTGAAAAATCATTACTGTACGGTGCCGGGGTGTGGAGAGGCACCATAATTAAGACACAAATAGATCGTCTACACTCCACTCAACGAATCTTTTTAATTAAATTTACTAGGTGTTATCGAACGACTTCCTCTAACTTCTCAATGTTTCCCCTCTCCATATTGTGTCTAAGACTCTTTATTTAAATTTTCAGATTTGGGTCATGCGCTCAAGAGAAGCTCACGATAATCTCAATATTGAAAGTCTAGATGAAGTTGTTTAATATTTCCGAAATTCCTCCTGGAAACAAATTAATAGAGCTAACCGAGACAAAAGACGAATACAGTGTGTTTCGAAACTCATGGGCAAAAATTTAAGGGGTGATAGCAAACATCTAAACAAGCAATTTTCACATGGGCGGAGAGCAAGCGATGAACCGCTAGGAGGTCTCCGTTACTGTCACATGAAAGAATGAAACACCAAACGGATAGAGGAGGTACTAAATAATTTTATTGACAGCATGTGTAGCAAAATTACAGAAACTGCTCAAAAGAAGACATGAAGGTTGTGCGTATTAGAAATGCCTTCACGAGTAAAGGTGCTTTCATCCGTGAATAACACATGTGCACTAAAATCAGGCTGCGCTTCTAGTTGTTGCAAAACCCAACGTGCAAACTCGACACTTGGCGCATAATCTGCAGGTATCAAGGCTTACACTTTCTGTACATGGTAAGGGTGTAATCCTTCGTCCCGTAGTACTCGCCAAACAACCGAGTGGGGCGCATTTACAGCACGGGAAACCTCTCGCATGCTAATATCCAGACGATCTCCCACTCCTTGCAGAATATCCTCTACAACTTCTGGCTTCTGCACACTCCTGCCACGCCCGTGACAAAGGATCCCGTTTCACACAGGCACCGATGCAATCGCTCGAACATTTTTCGGTCCGGCACGAGTTTTCTCGGGAAACGCTGCCTGTACAGTCTTTCGGCTTCCAAAGCATTCCCATTCGCAATACTATACATAAAATGCATGTCCACCTTTTCCTGATTACTGTACGTCGCCATGCCTTCTGAAATCCACGGTAGAAATGACGGTGTGTAAGAAAACTCGTGCTTTATGACTTCCATTACAGCGCCGTCTAGCGGTTCACCGCTTGCTCTCCGCCCATGCATTGTATGGTGAAAATCGCTTGTTTAGATGTTTTCTATCACCCCTTAAATTTTTACCCATGAGTTTCGAAACACCCTGTATATTTATGATGTCTATACGGACGGATACAGGATCAATAGTGAGACTGGATTCACAGTGTGCATTTTTAAAATAATATATCAACAGAAGAATATCTATTCAGATTGGGAAGTTGTAACACAGTCTTCCAGGCCGAGCTGGTTGCAATTGACTTTGCGGCTAGATGGGCTCTAAGAAATAATGCTAAAATAAATATATTTAAAGATAGCCAATCTTCAATAGACGCCATTAAAAGCGCAAAGCCTAGATCTGAATTTGGTAACATTATTAAAAGGCACATTTTTAATGCAAGGCAGTTGATCAGCTTAACCTGGGTAAAGGCGCATGTCAGTAACCCAGGCAATGAGTACAACCAAGCCAAATTAGCCACGGAGACGGGGGTACAACTGAAATACCCATCCATTATTCATGCGTTAAATTAAAAATCAATCAATATATTATGGGGGAGTGGGAAGACTATTGGAAATGAATAAAATTCAATAGAGTCAGAACTTATGTGGGCAAGGCGGGTGAAAAGATTTTAATTAGAAATAAATTTTTAATTTAATTTTTAAGTGGACATAGTTCTTTTCCGCACCATCTACACAGATTTAATTTATTGGATTTCCCAAATTGCATCTGCAGCCTGGTGGATGATGCAGATAATTTCACTTTTGGCTGCTCACTCACTAAAGACTACGATCTCAAATGGCCTGCAGATGATCACAAACCAGCATGGTTTAAGGGTCTACTAGAAAACAAACAAACCACAAGAATGCTAATACAGACTTTCACTATCGGTGAATTAATCTGCGAAAGAATGAAGGGTGAATCTTAAGTTGCTGTTGCCTCTATCCTGAATTTCTCCTCAAAAGTCTTAACTCTCTGACTCCTAAGCCGCCCCTAACCGGCCATGCAACTTCTATACTAGTGGGGCGGATTTCGGCCGGTTGCTTTTCCGAAAGGGGGAGAAGGCAGTTGGGCGAGTGGTCATTTAAAGGGACCCTTAAGAGGGAGATAAGAGATGAAAGGCCTGCCATTCATATCTCCCGCCACACGTAGTGAGGAGAAAAGGGGGAACGGGGCGGACGAATCCATTCCAGTGATAAATTAGTAAGCAAACCTCCGTATACAACTGAACTCAGATTTCGAGACTCTTAGCAGTCAGAGGGTTAAAGCTTTTGGAATTCCTTTGGGTTTTGATCAATGAAATTTTGGCTTGGGTTTTTAGTGTTATTAGTGTTATTGTTTGTTTAACCATTGTCGAACGTAAATTTGTTTTTATCTATATGTTTTTTAAAAAATCTCTATATTTAAATTAAATTTGTCATTGGGGTGCAGATCTCTGGGGATCACATTTTCAATGGCGTTGTTCTGCTGTTGTCTTTGTCTTGTTGATTGTTTTAATCCTTTTATAATATTGACAACTTCTAACTAGAAAATTTTTAATTATTTTATAGATTTTATCTCGGAAACCTCGCAATAATGCATTTTCTTATCCTTTATCTGAAATTTTAATTGATTTCTATACCATATGTGATGGGTCTATCATCTAAGGATCCCTCTGCCGATATGAAGAGGATGAAGATGGTTTTTAACATATACCACAGTTTTTTAAGAAAGAGTTTTTGACGTGGTTGACTTGGTACAGAGTGTTTTTGTTGATTCTTTTTTTGTCTTGTGTTAAGTTTTGTTTTTATTGCTGATTTGACTTTTTAAGTTTTTTTAAATTTTTATTCAGAGCGCTGTGTCCAGAGACCTGGTTAGGTAAGGTCTCGATCTCGGGACCGGAGGTTCGCAGGTTCGAAACCCGATTCCACTGAAGATCAGCCGTGTATGGGGCCTGTTCCACGCTAAATCATACGTAGTGGCCAAACATCCTCCCGTTGGTGTGGCCCGGAAGTTTGGAGATTCCAGCTCAGGTGTCGCCTGGTCATCTGACCGCGGTTCAAAATTAAGAGGTCCGTCCCTAAATAGCCCACGTGTTGCTTCAAAAACGAGACGTTAATATAACTTAACCTAACCAGAGACCTGGTTAAGAAAAGGTCTCTTCTTGGAATACTGGAGATATAAAATCCATAGATTTAAAAGTCGCGTTGAATCTTAAACATAGATACCTCCTTCACTTCTTCTGTCCCCTTCCCCCTTCTGGATCTGGAGCATCTTGGGTTCTTAAAAAACCGTGAATATATGGTGTGTTGGGCTCTGGGGCTGTTGAATCTCTTTTGGATGTCTTCTGGTGTATTTTAATGATTTTAGTGTTACTATTGAAGTGTTATTTAGTGTTTTGCTTATTAGAATTAGATTTTTATCTTTTACTTTTTTCTTATTATTTGTTACTGTATATTATTCTTGGTTATTGCATTTGCTTTTATGCTATTATCCGTTCTAATTCTTTTCCCTAACAGATTTTAATCATCTTATGAATGTGGTAATTTTTGTTTTCACTTGTGGTTTTATATATATAGTGAGAGCCTTTGCATTGTAAATAAGTACTCTCCACAATAGGTGGGTTCAGCATTTCTGACCAGTCCTTCTACCCACTTCTGTTGGTGAGCAACTATGTTTTATAATTCAATCTGTTTTAAATCACTGCCTCTGTTCAGGGCATAGTGTGTAAAATAAATTTAACTTGTCTCTTCGCCGAACCGTTGTAAGCTTTAGACCCGTTTGGGTAGGCTGGTCGGTGCGGTTCTAAAACAAAAACAAAAAAACTAATCCTCCCCGAGCTGAATTTATTTATCACCTTTGACGAAAGGTCTAGAAACATTGCCACAACATGGGTGGTATTTGCGGGTATACATTTTGATTTGTTTGATAAAAATAAAAAGTCTTATTTAATTTTTTTAAAAAGCCCATTCTGGTCAATAGCTATAAACAGAAGACTTATATTTAAACGAACAAAAGCACACTCAGAAGCAAAAACATATCTACAACGCCCAACGGGGTAGAAGGTACTGTACACCATCGTGGAGCCGCACAACACATCAAGAAGTAGACATTTAAAAATCAAGGAGAATAAAATTAAGAAGCGGAAAGGTCAAAATGAGAAGAACAGCATGCGCGCCCAAAAACAAACTAACGTCGTTACGTGAAGGGTGAAAACCAATTTATACTGCGAAACTAACAGGCATACAACAGTTGTCACGAGTCTAGCAGCCCTTAGGATTCCATTTTCCTACACATCAGTTCTAAGACGGCAGCATAAGTTCCTTCATATGATGGTTTTTATTATCATGGTCCAAAGTACCTTTTTCTTCTTTTTGGTATTTGTGTGCCTGACAGGAAATATGTTGCACAGTGTTTCTTCTATTTATCCCTAAGTCCTCCCTTTTTGTCCTTTAAAATGGTAGTGTGGCCAAAAACATTTCACTAAATCTGACTTCCGAACTCACGGTTAAGATGCAATTAAAATATCGTTTATTTTTGATTGCATAAGATCATCGACATCCTAGTAATAAATGTCAGCGAATGATATGGGAAATATTAACTTTTATAATACAAAAAAACTAAACTATAAATAATCTTTTGAAGTAATTGAATGTCTTTCTGCTACCTTAATGTATGAGTCACTGCTGATATTATTTCCGTTGGGATTTCTAAGAAAACATATAAAAAAAATTGTGAAAGTGGAGTTCGTATCATTATATGACAATGTTTCTGAACCTGAGGAATGCTTCCCTTGGCTGGGATGAGGAGGGGTTGAAAAATAAGTAAAAGTGGATTCTTAATATCGAGAATACACTAATCCTCAGAAATTCAATAAATTTCATTTTATGGATGTGAAATGAATATTTTAGGGTGAAAGACTGAGAACTTTATTTAAAAAATCACTCTACAAATATATTTTAATAATATTTTTTTCTTATTATCAGAAGCAAATATTAACATATTTTTCATGGAAATGAAAATAGTATTGTTGTTCTTGAAAAGGAATGCGAAATTCTAGAACAGAAACTATTTCATCATGGATAGTTTTGAGATACTATAAAGAATTCTGAAAAAAATCTCTTCTCGATGTTTATTGTGTCGTCTTTTGATAAGATAAATAGAAATGCAAATTATAAAAGAATGAAACAATAGTTTGCTGATCATTGTTTTGAATACTATTATGTCAATTCTCGCGAAACTTAGAGGATTTGCACTATTTTAACAGAAGGTAGAACGAAATCAAGATTTGCACAACAATTTAGTTTGATATTTGAACGCTTACATATGGAAGAAGTAATATTAAACATAGCCGAAGAAAATAATCCCATTTAGTTTAAATCTTTGGCGAAAAATTATATACTTTTGAAAAAACTTGTAATATAAATTTCTAGGCAGATCTACAACTTTATTTTTAACGGCAAATTAAATAACTTCGGTTTTTTTCTGTTTGTTTTTTTGCTATGGCGATTAAGACTTTTTTAGGTGACACTTGCTTTCGAAAAAAATCTTTTTAAATATATGTTGATTTTCTTTTTTAAATTACCATTTGTATATTAGTTTAGTTACACTTTGAGGGTTTTTTTGCTGTTTTTGTATTTTTCCCCACATGCATACTCCATATTTGATACTATTGTATTTCACATTGTATGAATATATATCTATTTTTTATTGTATTACATATACCATTATTTTTGAGGATTTTATTTTTATTCTGTATTTGTTTTGAATGTCTTAATGTTTACTCAATGTATCACTTTTTCTTTGTACTCTTCACCGCCGACTGTTAAAACGCTCCATACCCTACGGGTGAGTAGGTTTATGTTCAGTAAAGGGAATGTTTGAGACTTATGCTTGCTAAAAATCCGCTTTGTCTCCGATTGAGGAAAAAAATTGAGTATAAATTTCGAATTGAGAAATACACATGGGAGTTGGCCTCACTGCCACTCCTCGATGGATGAGTGGGTAATAAATAAATAAATAAACATTTAATATTAAGATTTGTCTCATCGAATAACTAGGATTAGTTGCGACTTAAAGGGACCCGAATAATTTATCTCCAAACATATCTGCACAATTAAAAATACGCAGTTATCCATGAATGCATTCACTGATATAATTATCTTTCGAACCTCATTCTCCTCTTTAGTGCGTCTTCTCTTCCAAACTATAGAAACTTCCGAATTTTATTAACATAATGTATTCTTTTCCTGTATTAAGGGTAGGAACAATATATTCTCTTCATAAAAATAATGAGAAAGTGTGTATAAATCATTGAGAAACAAACTATATCTGGTGCTGCCATCTTTTGGTCATTAACAACAAAAATGTTTTTTTCTTAGAAATCATCAAAAGACTGCTGCTTGGTTACGAAAAAGGACCTTAAAAATGTTGTTTCGAAAAAAAACCACTCTCCTTGAAAGGATTTTACGAGGAATTTACGACTTATTCCATTTTAGATGTACTTAACTTGTCAATTTAAGTAATAAAGTTGCCATGACACAGGGAGTGAGGCGGAACATTAATTTATACCATAGAACAATTTCACGAAATTCATATAAAATTGACATTCGTGAAATGCAATAAAAATCTTTGAAAATAAGAAATAAATTCTTTTCGGGTCCATGGAATCTGGTCCGGTAGTCCATGGAATTTTATCTCAGCATTCAGCTAAAGTGCTGAACTAAATTCTGTTGAGAGAACCACGAATTGTTCTTAATTCTCAAATGCTACCGACTTAAGTGTCAAACATTGAGTCTAAAACTCTTTAATAATTGTGTGAATAGCATTGCTCTGGGAAGTATAGATTTGCATTTGATTAGAGATGACCATGATAATTGTATTGCTTTAATAAGATCTGCATTAGTAATATTAAATTAAGGAAGTTTGTTGTAACTAACTTAAATAAATTTCCGAAAGGCGAAAGTAATTGTATTTAGACCGTCACAGAATTATTTGCAATTCTGGCGAAACTGAAAGTTTTGATTACTTATAAGATGTTAATCAAAAATGGCTTTCATTAATAATAATTTTTTGCTAGCGTACAAACAACATACAAACATTGACTCAGTATATAAAAGTTCAGAAAATGAACTTTGAAATGACTTAAAGTGTTTGATAAAATTTAGAAATAGAGCTTCAAATGAAATATAGAAAACAATACTTTATTTTAAACTCATTCGTGTCTTTTGTTTTTATTTAAATGTTAGATGAAGAAAAACAGTTTTCGATCATAAATAAAGTGAATTAGTATATATGGCAGTCTAAAGTATTCAAAAGTTTATTGCAAATATCTATCAGATACATTAAAGTTATGAAAAATATAATAAAGCAAGAAAGTTTATAAGAAATTTTGAAGCCTTTTGATCAAATCGGTATTTTGTAAGAGAAAATGCAAAGATGTGAAAGTCTATCCTGTTTATAAGATCATTTCTTTCATTCTAGAAGCAACGTTGAATATTCAAAATCGCAAATATTTTCAGATATTTCAAAAGGATATGAAAACTCGTTACAACATTCAAAGTGAACTGTGCTTTGATGTCAAAATTTTATGGAATAAAATCCTAATTTAGTAAATGCAACCTGCAAATATCTAACTTTTTCACAAATACCGTGAATTACAAACGACTTTCTTTATTCGTTTTTGACAAATAAGGCAAACAAAAAACTGCAATCTGTCTTTTACCCAAAAGTATTATTATACGATCTGAAATTAAGTATGAGTTTGGACATTCTTTCTTCGTTAGCAGGAACGAACGGAACTGTGCACAGTTTTTCAAAATGGCGACGAAAAGATAAATTCGAAAGGTCAAATATATTTATATATAATGATTTATAAAAACTGAAAATTTGTTTCCTGTATAAAACCAGAGCACCAGAAGAATTTTTTGACGTTGTAATTAGGTTTTATTGGCAAATTGAAAAATATATAAGCTCAAAATCCTGGTTGCAAATCCAAAAAAATATGTATTGCTCATAATCTTTTAGCATAAACTTCTCTAATTTGCAAATATTCGCAAATAAGATTGTTTAAGACGTCTAGACATATTTAATTTAATAAAATGAACAAAATAATGTAATTTTAGCCGAAATTAGCCGAAAATTATTAGCCAAGTTGAAAAAATATTATACAGAAATTTCGAAAATTTAGTTACAAAAATCGTTTACAAAGGCGCTGTACGCCGAAAAACTTGTTCTCTGCAAGCAGTCTAAAAAAAGTCAAGTCAAGCAGTCTTTGCAATCAGAGCACAATGTTTTCAAAATGTTCACCGTTCGAAAAAATGAGGTGGCGTAAAAGAAGAATGGAATATGACATCATATCCTTCAATGTCTCAACGGAAATGGAATTGCATGCCACACAAATCACCGATTCAAGCTCATCCAGCGTAGAGGGATGGTTTCCGTAGACAGTGTCTTTCAATGCGCCCCACAGAAAGTAGTCACAAGGAGTCAGATCGGGCGATTTCTTTAAGTTCTTGCTTGATGTATTCCTGGAGGGTGGATCGCTCTGGACTTGGAAGCACAATTTATAGGCAATTTATAGTGTTGCGATTACAGCGCCATCTGTTAATGGTGTTTGTAACTAAATTTCCGAAATTTCTGTATAACATTTTCACAGTTTAGCTAATAAATATGTCGTTTACCACATTCTTCTATTGATATTTGTTTCCGAGATATTTAATTTTGAAATCAGGGTCTTATTCGCTGGACGCCCTGTACGATGTTGTTACTTGAAACTTATTTCAAAATTTATTGACTGGAAATTTTCTGTCTTCCGAAGCATAATGCCACAAATGGCGCATTTCTATGGCTCTCCGTTCTTTCTTGTTCAATTTTTAAGAAGATCAGTCATTTTTGGTGTAATAAATAAAGCTATTGTGATTTGAAATATAGAATTTGATGATCATGTTATAATATTTGCACATAATTCAAAAATTAGATTTGATAACCCCTTTTCCTTTTTGTCAACTTTTTGTATTAAGGATAAATATTCTGTTTATTCATGTTATTGATCTTATACATCTTCTGATTCTGAAAATTAGGACATAAATATATTTGTGTGCGGAAAATTTTTCTGTTATATTTGAAGTTTATGGCCTATGTTTAACTTCATGATGTTTATTCTACTTAAAAGATATTTTAGATTTTTTTACGCTCTTCTCATTAATAATAATTGATGTTAAGAAATTCCGCACTGTGCGAAGTAAATTGAAATATAATTACTCTTCAATATACTCCTTCTTTGTTACACAGGCCGAAAAATACAGAAAGATAATTTTAACTTTTCTTGATTTATTCTGAATTCTGGTAAAAATTATACAACCAAATTATGATTTATATAACCACATACAACTTTGCTGCCCTTTTAGTTATACAGTCGACGCTCGTTATAACGACTCTCTGTGTCCCACAGCAAAATGTCTTTATAACGAGTGGTCGCTATAGTGGATATACTTAAAAAATGTACACATACACGCTCATCAGTTCCGTAAAAATAGGCTATTTTTAAAGACTTAATTATTTTTACTGAAATTATTTTTGTCAATGGTATTAAAAATAAAATTTTATCAATTAAAAATATATTTCTAAAATAGATTTTAAAGTAGAAAATAAAGGAATTTTGGAAAAATACCGGGAAGAGTGTCCGTTGAATTCGGACGATGTATTGGGATCAGACGACACTGAACGGTCGTTATACCGAAAGTAAAATAACATAGATCGCATAGGGAAACATAGTTGGAGATTTTATCACTGGTCGTTATAATGGAATGGCCTTTGTAATGTGTGGTCGTTATAACGAGCGTCGACTGTATAAATTTTGGGTTCAGAATTAAAGTGGACCATAAGATGCAATTTAGAGAGAGCAGATCTCAACTGAATAAAAGTTCATCAGTTGAATAAAAGTGGACTTCTAATTGTTATTGCTGCTTGGTAGATGTAGTTTGAATAATGGATTTGAAGCATTATTATACAGAAAGTATAACATTTGTACACAATCATGGCAGTGTTAGTGCGAAATTGGCAAAACATAGCCTTGGTTCATTTAAACTCTGAATTCTCAGGACTTCTCCAGAATAAAGTGTCAGTGAAAAATAAATCAGCCAAAGATGAAGGCTACAAAAAAATATTATTTTTTATTTCACCTAAAATCCATAAAAAAAGGCTGGAAAATCTTAAACACAGCTTATTCTTCCAAAGTATGCGTCTCACTAAATCTTTCCGGTTTCGGGTTAAACCATAAAGAATCGTTGACGAAAACAGAACATCAGTTTTATACATAAAACTACGTGAATAATGTAAGAAAATTAAAAAGAAAAGATGCAAAAAACAATCCGTTTAGATATAGTTGAGCCATCCCTTCTTATTTTTACCACTTGCTTTCGAAGCTAATTTCATATATATATATATATCCATGTTTTCATGTTTTCTTTTTTTCTAAATACGTGACTTTCTTCCGCGAGTCACTTTATTCTTGTTACTGTTTGTTGTATTAAGATGGAAAATATAAGAAAATGCCATTAGAAAGCATCTTACCAAAGTTATTTGTTAGTTCAACGTTAAAGGGTTTGTGATTACTTCGTTTCCCTAAAAGTTTCCTCTTTCGACGCTTTGCCTGCCACCATGCATTTTTTATGGCTTCCATTACCCAAGTTTTTGTTTACAACGAAGAATAGATAAATGAGGGGGAAATGAAATTTCTCAAAAACAAAGAAGTAAATGTTTTTTTTTTCCCCTTCTTTAAAAAGTTATTTTGAGCGCGCGCCCCATGACGTGGTACATTTGCTTGATGAAATTAATTATCAGTAAAGTTTTCAATTTTTGAAATGGCAGTGGCTTAAGTGAAAATGGTTCAGAGTTCCGGAAGCGTGATTTTAATCAAGAAAATTGAAGAATCTTATGCAAAATTTTTATACGCTGGCACGAGAGTAAAAGTTAACTTAAAAAGTCCCGATAGAAATTTGCATCAAGTTCCTTTAACGATGGCACACTGATTTCTACTCATATTTATATTTGCAAAACATCTATCACCAGACAAATTGAATGAGAGTGAGTAAAGTATTTTTGATAAAAAAAATGTAAATATATATTTTCATGCCAGAAACCTCCACGTAACTGTTACAGCACCACGGCAGAGGAAGTGAAGGTAAGAGAGTGAAAAACAGTTGCGAGGGAGGCAAGTTGGTAGACGCCCTTGAAGGGGTTTCTGCACAGTGTGTGTGGGTTTCTGTAGGAGTTTCAGAGGCGGATAAATAATCTTAATCTTGAATCTGAATATTCTCTGAATATATTGTAAATAGTTCTTATTTAATCGAGATAATGCAAATAAATTAAATGTTGGTAAAAGGTGGAATTCTGGAAGTGAAAGATATAAGATATATTTCTTATTACTATACATAAATACTAATTCAAGCAAAAAAAGTCAGTTAATCATCAAATGTTTTTAGTAAAAAATAATGAAATCAAAATTAACTAATACATTTATTTTTGACAAAGTAGGCATTTACATCTGTATGGAATGATGGCAAAGATACTATGTTGCATTCAAAATGAAACTCAGTGTCTATTAAATCAATCAGAAACAAGATTGTTAAAAATATATGACATAAGAAGTTTAAAACATAAACAAGATTATATACTTATAATCTTGTTTAAACTTAAACTATTACAAAAAAGGCCGATTCGTAACGTCAAGCTTTATTATGACTGTCAACATTATTCGTGGAGAGAAATTTTTAGTAAACCAGTATAAGTAAAGAAAATAATAAAATATAATTTATAAAGCCAGAAATTCTAATTAAAAATGAAAATGTCACATTCTTATTTCTAATATCCTTTCCGAT
This sequence comes from Araneus ventricosus, assembly GCA_013235015.1. Taxonomy (NCBI): domain Eukaryota; kingdom Metazoa; phylum Arthropoda; class Arachnida; order Araneae; family Araneidae; genus Araneus; species Araneus ventricosus. The sequence goes on along the minus strand of BGPR01000105.1, from coordinate 1,107,346 downwards.
ATAAAATTAGAAAGTATTCCCATTTTATGGAAATTGACAATCAAAATGTGCAAGAATGGTTAATATGTAAGCCGTAATCCTATTTTCCTCTCATTTGGAGCATATTGACGCCTTAGTCCAGCCTATAAAAAATTTAAAGTAATGGATTCGTTCTAAATTTACACTTGACAACTATAAACTAAAACTTTCCAAAAACTGGAACCGTATCGTTAATATGAATATGAAGCAAAACTTAGCAAAATTTTCATCACACAGTAAAAATAATTTCGTATTAATGTTTATTATACATTAGTAAAGGTTTAATATTGTTATGAAAATCCTTCGGTGAGTGTATGGTGAAAGCAGTCCAAGAAGTAGGATAATGGAGAACGACGCTTTATTCACGAATATTCCGGAAAACACGAAGCACAGGAAACAACTAAAACAGCTCCTGTAAAAATTAACAACACAAACAGCAAATCACTAATAATAACTGTACTAGCACTTTCAGTACCGCTCGGCGTCTATCAACTTACTAGCTCGCGCTGATTACAAGACTCCAAAGAGATTCAAAGATGTTCAAACACATTCAAAAGACGTTCACTCGTCTCAGAAACTCCGTTATTTATAGTCTTCTCGACAGCATACGTCGTCACATAGAATCATGTGATTAATTCTCTGTACCTCTGTTACTAATAGGTAGGAGAAAATTCCAGTATTTTTGAGTACTTCATTTTGTCGTCAAAGACGCCAAAATGATTGCCAAGTTTGTCTGCAAGGTTGATATCACTATCATAGATCGTTTTAATATCCCGAGACTAGCACTTTTGGCCGATTTTACACCGGGAAGGGGTGTCAGGCAATGAGTAAGATGAGTGCATTTCCGGATTTCTTTATTAGATCGCCTATGTAAAATGTAAACATCTTCCTCTCCATTCCCTTGTGCCAGGAAAACAAAACAAACTCAAACTCCTCTCCATTCTTCACTTTTCCCCTATTTTGATGAAAATAACTCCGACTGGCGCATGCGCAAAAGCGCGGAGGGTTTCCGAATCCGGGAACATACAATATCCCTGATAGTTACTGAAAACCTCTGTAAATGGTTCTTTCCAACCATATGATTTACATTGTGCGGAAGCGACATTACATGTTCATAAGAATACGTTATGTATACAGTGAATGCCCATTTAGCGAGTACATTTTTAACCCGTCAGCACACGCATGGGGTATTTTGACCTCACCCTTTCTCTTCTGCTCAGAAATTCTGGGAATTTCTAAAAACTTGCTATTGGACGGCACTAATATATTAGTTTGGAAAAACTCGCAAATGAGTCAAGAGAAATAAGCTATGTGGGATTAGTACAATTATTTTACACTCTTTTTATTACCCACCTTTTTAATACGGTCTGGAACATATGGCCATAGTGGAAGAAATTCCTAGAAAAGAGTACATTGCATTTTTTGCACTGAAAAAGGAAAGAAGACAAAAGATTCGAGTTCCTGATTAATTATAGTTTTATTTACAATATTAAATAAATTATTGTCAACTTTAACAATGGTCTACTCTTGGTTATGTGGAACAATATAATACAATAACAACCAAGATTTTGTTGATGCACATGTCGATCAGTCAGTTCTAATATGTCAAAATCACATACATTATACCATTCTTAAAGTTGCTGCAATCTTTCTAAATGAAACATAAACGCTATCAAAGAATACTTTCACAAAACTTACTCTATTAAATTTATAGAGTTTAAAAACAAACAGATTTCAATAGCATTAAATGTTTAAAGAATATAACGCCGGAGAGCTCTAGTGAAAATTATAGGTAGGATCAGCTAGCTAGCTTACAATTGCTTCATTTCCACGAAGGATAAATATCGAAATTGAAATAACTAGGCCTAGGCATTCGCTGAATATCCATGATCGTTCCTGGACAATGTTCGTGAATTGTTTCAAGTTTTAAAGAAATTTGACACAGTTTTTACACACAGATGAATTGCAAAAGTTTGCTCTTTTTCTTCGAGACTACTGATGTAATTTATCGAAAAATCAATTTCGGTTATGAGTAATTATTTCATTACTCTATGTAAATACACGTAACAGTTATTCTGAAGAGCTCTACTCACAGTTAGTTGTTGCTTGAAAACACCTTCATTGCTTAGTCATATGGAATGAATTTCGTTGCTTCATCTGAAATAGTTGCAGAGCTTCCCTTCTCAAATCATCGGTACGTCTGCAAGGACGAGAGCCGAATCTAAGAATACCGGCTCCCGGACCTCGCAGATGCACCACCTTATTTCACAGCGACAGACAGGCGAAAGCTGAACTCGGGCAAAAGAAAATCTCCCAGTCAGGGGACGCCAGGACCTGATTACACCAAAAAGCTTCCGCCGTTTAAATAGCGAGCATATAGTTCGGTGCAAGAAAAAGGATTTAAAACTGATTAAACACCGAACCAAAAAACAAATTTCATAAAAAGTTAAAGTAACTAACGGTTCAGTTAATCATTACAAAAATGAAATAATTAATTGAGAAATTTAACAAAACTTCCGAAAAATCCGTTGAAAAGTTAAGATTTGCCATAAAACATGAAATAAACTTTAGTAGCGAAAATAATAATTATTGAAATAGCACTGGTAAATCCGAAAAGGATGTCACTGCTTAATTGCAATCTAACACTTGCCCTTGTTAATTCCTGCACCTTCATGGGGGAGTTAGAAGAAGAAGATAAGGGTACCAGTAACCGGTGAAATGGGGTTTTTACCGGGGGGGTGTCAAATTGACTCTTACGTGTGCCAGGGTTTCGGATTCATTTAACGTTATGGCTTTTACATCGAACGAACGTGCGCAGCAGAGAAGAAAATTGCAGAAAAGGTATGGAGTAAGGGAGATAAATTCAACTTTCCTTTTCCGTATTAAAAATCTCATTTGTGTCTTAAATACAAGTTATTTGTAGGAAAAAATGTTCTTATACTTTGACCATATTTTATTTTTTTACAAATAGCCAATAAAATAAGAAGTAAGTGTCTAACAATTTGGGGACAAAATGACCCCGCGCGAGTGCTAATGTTCCAAAAATGTTTGCGTGTGCTGAAGGGGTAAAGAGAATTCCACTATTACAAATAATTTGTAATGTTCCCTGAACCAGATAATTAAAAATACAAAAATATGTGTTTATAGCGAGAAAGTATTAAGTAAACTTTCTCCACATCGTTGACGGAAGTGTCAGAGGAAGCATATTTTAAATTCAATTTTAAACCGAACTTAACAAAGGAGTTTGAAGAAAGGAAGAAGAATTAAATAAATGTATGTGAAACGTTCCTGAGCAAAAAGGTTTTTTGGAATCGTTGAATAGTCTTGGACATTTTTTAGTTTTTTTTTTTTTTTTGTCTTATCCAGTTTCAGAAATTTCTGCATTCTCTAAAGTAAAGATTTTAGTTATCCAGTCGACAACATAAAAACAAAAGCAGTCTACTTTATAAATGTATTTTTAATAAAAAATTCTAAATGAAAAAGAAATGTAGTAAATATGCCTATTTTATTTTTAGTATTCTTTATTCAATTGTGAGAAATCTGACAATTTTCACAGCAATTATGTATTGTCGCTATTGCGGAATTTTCTGTATTTTTAAATATTCCTACTTCTAGGTTTTAACCTTTTGATGACGGCCGAAAGCTCAACGGTACTAAGCATCTGGCTTGCCCGTGTGACAGCCGTCCAGAAAGGGTTGATAAAACGATGAATGAACCAAGTAAAATTCAACAACTGAAATGTAAAATAATTCTTTCAAAGTATTGAAATGCAGGAGGCTGAGCAATTGATTTACAAATAATACTTTCAACATGAAATGGTACCAAAGGGAGCAATACGAGGAACGGTGAAAATGAACAATGGAGAGAAATCTATTCTCCCGAGAATCCAGAAGGATCTGGAATTTTCTTATGATCTCAGAACTGTTTACAGGTGCTGTGAACCATAAATATTTTTAAAAGGCAGTTTACAGAAGATCCCCAGTTCGGATTGTTTGTTGCCAAGACCTTCAGATTTGTTCAAAGAAAAGATGCTTCCAATAAATTTCTTTCGTAAAGAACATTGAATGGAATGCTCGTATTACATAAATAAGCAACTATTCGAAGAGACACAATGGAGCAATTGTATTCGAGTCATTTGCGTCTCTCGTGCGTAGAAACTTAAAGCTAATAACAGTTTTATGTCTTTTATAATATAAAAGATATAATGTTATTGCACAGGTTTAATGTAAATGGAGTAAACATTAACTGTACGCACCTTACAACGAAATACTTACTACAATTTAATAATGTTTTACTGCAATTTAATTCAATAAAACAATTCAATTCATTTCAATAAAACCTGTCCATTAAAGCGCAATGTTAAATAAAATCTTATTATGTTTAATCCAATAAACCAAAAACAAATGCTAACACTAATCCTACGTTCGAAGAAAACAAGGTTTCATTGCATATCAGCCACAAATTTATATTAAATATAAACACATATTATTAGCGGCATCTTTCTGTGGCCTGATTTATAAAGGAAAGTATATACAGGTGATGAGAACATCGGGAGGAGAACAATCCTTTCTTTTATTAACGGAATGTCAGTGGGAATGAAGAAATAACGAAGTGAGACTGTTTTCTTTTGGTTTACTGTGTACTACTGCAAAAGTTGTCTCATCAATAAAATCCCATGCTTCTAGGTGAAAAATTAAAAAAGCTCTCCTATGTCTGGCATCCCTACAATGCCTGATATTTCAACTGGAAAAAGATGAACAATCAAACAAATTACATTAGAAAATGGCCGCCAATAAAATATTGCACAAGCATGTTGAATATTATAAAAAGGATTAAAAAGAAATTACTCGAAAGACAGAATTCATCATAGAACTCCATTTTTTAAGAAGCAAAGATTTTCTGGATTTGTTTTGGAAAACTAAATAGAGGAAATGCTTCCATCCCCGAAACGAAAAATCCTTCAAAAGATTATGATGAGAAAGTCGAGAATCAAATAAAAACACAGGCGTGGAATTTCAGCAGTTATTGAATTAATAGGAGCAGTTGAAAGTTTACGTCTGGTATATCTATCACCTGGTCTGAAGGGGCTAGTCGCGAATTTTTAAGCCGGTTTATTTTTCAGGAATGTTGATACTCATTCGTTGGATAATACAATTCAAAGAGTTGGATTCTTGAAAATTAATTTTCGCTTAACAAGCAACATCATCTATCGCAATTTTTGAAATTTCGAAGAGGAAAAAAATATTAAATTTTTCACAACCAATAACAAATATTTCTGAATTTTTTCACATGTGGAAGGAACATGAGGTCATATTTTTGTATCATATGTTAAAAAATTCAGAAATTTAAGTTATTAATTGTGAAAAATTGAGTATTTTCAAAACTCTCTGAAATTTCAAAAAATTGAGATAGGTGGTGTTGCTTGTTAAGCGAAGCAATATTATTCTGATAAATAGGTCTGCAAAAATGCTAAAAATATGGGAAAAGATAGCAATATAAATTTTAGTGTGAATTTAAAATTGTGAAATGCATTGCATTTTATTGCTAGAGAAAGTAGATATTTTAAAATATTATTCCGGAAAAAAATAGCTCCAGCTCTGATTCGTAATGCACTGACTATTTTCCTGTGCATTTCATTGCTATTAAATACTATGTTCAATGAGATAAATCTTATTTATATTTATCCATTTTAAGAAAAATTATTTAATCTTAATAATTTAATTACTTAATCTTAATATTTAATCTTAGAATTTAATTAAAAAAACTGAGCAGTCAAAAGTTAGTCAGAGTTATATAATAAAGAATGTTAATCATTTTCCATATTTTACATAAATACAATTATGTACATGAATTAATGTAATTATAACCTTGTTATCGCGAAATTTTCATTACAAACTCTGTTATATTTCAATATGAAATTAACATTTATCATGTTATTTACATGGCAACAAAATAACAGCCTAAAGCATTGAGTTTGTAATTAGTTTGTACAATTTATTATAAAATCTAGCTGCAGAGCAGAATGTAATAAGACCTTTAATGTTTTTAATACGTAAGTTTTGTATATTTATATGCATCTATTAGAAATTTTAATCATAAAAGAAAGAAATTAAAAAATAATTAAATAGCAGCTTTCTCTTTCATGAAAATCTACGAAGATATTGCTGCATTTTATTTAATTCAATAAACTAACATTTCTTTGGAAAATCAAAATTCTTTTTCCCCTCAAAAATATGCTCGACAAATAATAAGATATACGCTACTGTTCTTATTAATTATCACCAAAATGTTAAATAATTTATGAGAGCATTCAACGTATGAGACAGCATTCAAGGATAAATTTCAAACATGTTTACCGCGCTTAGTTTTTTATTTATGTGATGCACAAAAAATTCAATTCTTTTATTGAACGATAGAAGACTATCAATTTTTTTTATGATTGCTGTACGAAGTCATCAAAGTAGTGTAGCATCAAATTTGAAAAAAAAATCACTGATAAATCTTCGAAGAATGATGAGCAAATTAATACATCCCTCATTATCATAAGGTAATTTAATCTTGACCAAGAGTTTCGTCATCACGAGAGTTTTCTGATATTATCTCTTTGAACATTAAACATCATGATGCGAACCGTTATTTTTATTCCTCACAAACTTTTTTGCCAGTTTAATTTATATTCAGTGACGTTTAATTTTCATACGATATTTAACTACTTTTTATTATAGCTAATTTGAAGGTAAAGAAACATAAAATAAAAGATTGCATAATGTCAAATCTTACTTTTGGTCGCAAAAACGTGAAAATCGATTAGAATATAGGCATTCCTGATATCTGGCTGTTTCAATTGTCACTTTCTTTCAACGGAAACTATAAAGTTTTTGTAAGTGTTGAAACCAGTAGTTATTAGCAATTATTTTTCAATTTTGCTTATGTCTAAGCTATTACAAGATAATCCTGTTTTGGAATATCAAAATATTCAAATTGCACTTTGTACACACTTAAAGATGGACCTTGTTGAAGTATAGGTCACAGGCCTATTTGGAGTCAAGTTTTTCAGTTATTTCCATTTTTCTCCCCACTAATTTCTTCACACATTAGATGATGTGAGATCCAATACGTGAGGAGTGAAGCTGTCAGGTACAATTATCCGATTCTTTTCCTTGTGCATTTTTGCCATCTCTCTTTGGCAACTGTGGCCTGCAGATAAGATCTATGTTCGGGTGCGGGAGGTTCTAGTTCAGAAATCCGAATCCTTCAAAGATCCACCCTGTATTTGGTGCTGGGCCTCGTTAAATCTCACATCGAAGGTCAAACGCCCTCCTGCTGGTGTGGTGGGGGAGGACGTTCGACCTTGGTTGTCTTCGATCCTCGCTTTATACTCTGTACATTTTCTTGCATTTACAAGTCTGATTTTTTTAACACAAGAATATTCTTCTGCCACTTTAAAATAACATAAATGCTAGTTTTTATTAAATTTCTTCACTTTTTTCAGATTCCTTTAGAACTTTATTCATTGACTTGAACATGTTTACATTGCTTTATGGGTGGCAACGGTGGCATGCAGATAAGGTATATGTTCGGGTGCGGGAGGTTCTAGTTCAGAAATCCGAATCCTTCAAAGATGCACCCTGTATTTGGTGCTGGGGCTCGTTAAATCTCATGTAGAAGGTCAAACACCCTCCTGCTGGTGTGGTGGGGGAGGACGTTTGACCTTGGATGTCTTCAATCCTCGCTTTATACTCTGTACAATTTCTTGCATTTACAAGTTTGATTTTTTTAACACAAGAATATTCTTATGCCACTTTAAAATAACATAAATGCTAGTTTTTATTAAGATTCATCACATTCTTCAGATTCCTTTAGATCGTTATTGATTGAAGTGAACATATTTACATTGATTTCTGGGTGATAAGCAATCTGTTTGTGTCATTTCATTCATTTTTAATTTCTTTTTAACTTTCATAATTCTATCAAATGAAAGAATATAAGAAAACAAATCAAACTGAACAAAATTATATATATAGATCATGAGGTGTGGCTCCTTCTTTCTTTAGTATATAGCTGGATACTGAATAAAAAAAATACGTGCGATTACGGCCTTAAACATTTATGTTCAATGACTAATTTCAAAAGCAGAAAATGAAATACATATCAACTTAAGTAAATTTTTCTTTCATATTATGGTTATTTGACAATATCTTTTAGAAAAACATAATTAAGCGATTGTTATTACATGATATTTTTGATAAAATAATTTCACTATTGATGTATAATTTTTGTCTGATTGCTCCAAAATAACTTTGATTCATAAGTCATTAAACATCAAAAATGTATATTTGCAAAATCGGCTTCCGCATTATGAGCTATTAAGGTCTATTTGAAATTTTTGTTCTTTTATCTGATTAGGTTGTCACTATCTGTATTTAAAATTGGAAGAATGCCATTCCAATGCTGGGATTTTTCAGACAGTTTCGATATTTGTAAAAGTGGAGTTCCTATCATTTCCTTACAGCAATAACACAGGCCAACAAAATTTAACTTTTTTTCTGGCATTTACATAAATTTATGTAAATTATATGATATTTGAAATGTTGATTTCAAAAATAATATCTCTATTTTTCTGCAAAGCATAAATATTTTTACAATTGCGAAACTAAAAATTTCGAATTTGAGAATCTTTTAAAAGCATTCGTATATACAGTTAGCAAAACATTCCTTATTTTAATGAAGTTTACATGAAGAAATCAAATAAATAATAATAAAGTCCGATATATATCGAAAAAGAAAATTAGATTATAAAAATTAGATAAATTTATTTTACTTTATTTTCAAAGGAATACTTGTGTTCCTCAATAGTTTTTATTTGCCATCATATTCACATTCCAATGTCTTGATATCGTTTCACCATGCATTTTATATCTTGTTGAAATATTTCAACTTTTCCTCACTCAAAGAAAGATTCATCAAGATTTTCAGAAAAATATTCGAGGTGGGAGTGCAAAAAGTGTGTTTTTAAGCTCGTGTTACAACCTAGTTCTACAAAGTTTTGTTGCATTTTTACCACTCTTATGGTATAATTAGGATCCTTATAATTTCTCAAGAATTTTTGAGTAATGTCTTTAAAACTCACCTATACTTTTTTCTTATAAATTTCACTTTTTCCCTCAATTATTTTATCCTTCATTAATTGTCTTATATCTGACTGACGAATACATCTTCCTTGTTTTTTCCTTCTGAAAAATGTGGAAGAATAACAATTAAATATCGAAAGCAATCACCATTTTGATCCGAAGATTAAACCTTAATTTCATGTGCATTGGTGGTAAGAGGACTTGTTTTGAATTCTCTAAGTTCTCTCGAGTCACATTCCCTGATTCTAAGTAAAAAATTTTCATTCAATTCTTTCCATAGTCATTTCTCTTTTCAGATCTACTATCCCATTTATATAGGAAATAGGGCATTTTTGTATAGCCACATTGCTGGCCTAATAAACGATTAAAATTTTAAAATCCCCAATATTTTGTCCTTTTAAATTTATGATATTTTACTTTAATGAGAAGAAAATCGAATTTTTCGTATTATTCTTTTAAAATTATAGAATGAACTACAGGAATTGAAGCAGAAGCGTTACCATTATGTAGCAAGACATTTTAAGCTTCTCTTACGAGAATCAATAGTCACTGAGCTGAATCATGATCAGTGGTGGAAGATCAATTAGCTATAAGTCCAGGAAAATCTATACAGTTTACAAGTGACTTTTCTTGAAGAAAAAATCCTTGCAGATTCTTTTTCTCGATTTCTGTGCCAAGAAAATATGGTTTCTGTAGCAAGTGAATTTTTATTTTCGCAATCTGAAAACTTCAGAACTTACTTTTGAAAAACTAAATTGCGTTCTAAATTACTTAACTCAACCTACTGCAAATAGAGTTTTATTTTATAGAGAGTAAGTTTTATTTTATAGTCCAACCGACGAAGTGGTTGGACTATGGGGTGAAAAAAAATTTAGAAAATGGGGTGAAAAAAACATTAGATCATATAATTTTGATTTTTCTTCGTACACGTGTCTGAGCTCGCGGCGCCATCTTGGATTTCATCCCCCTTTTTCAGTTTTTTTTCTAAATATCTCGAAAACAATTTAGTTTTCAAGTTACAAATGATTTAACAAAACAAAAAGTGTAAAATTCCCTACAAATACATAAATTTATTTTTCTTCCAGCTTTAATATTCTTCATGATAATGGGTCTCAAATGTTGCCGCCATCTTGGATTTCCTTTCCTTCTTTTCAGATTTTCTTGAATATCTTGAAAACTATTCAATATTGAAATTACATGTGATTTAACAAATTAAAGAACGTTCGATACCCTACATATTGGTACATTGATTTTTCTTCAGGCTAATTGGTCTCAAAACGAATAAATTTGTAAAAAATCTTAATTGACAGTACAATAAACGAAAGGCTTGAAGAGAAACAAAAAATCATATAGTTTTTAAAATTAGTACAACTGTTCTCGAGGATCTCTTGTTGAATATAGTTAATGTCCCCGATCCTGGGCTGGAAGCTCGCATCGCTATCTTGGATTTCATCCCCCCCCCCATTTTTCGTTTCTTCTGAATATCTCAAAACGTATTCAATTTTCAATGTATTATTGATTTACCAAATTAAAGAGAGTAAAATTCCGTACAAGTACATGTTTTTGTTTTTCTTTCAGCTTTAATATTTTCCAAAATAATGTGTTTCAAAGGTTATAGCAGTCTTAGATTTCATCCCCCTTTTTTAATTTTTCTTGAATATCTCGAAATATATTCAATTTTCAAATTACATGTAATCAGCAAATTAAAGAGAGTAAAATTCTCTACAAATTCAAGATTTATTTTTGTTTTAGCTTCAATAGTTTTGGAGATAATGGCTCTCAACATTTGCCGCCATCGTGGATTTTATTCCTCTGTCTTAGTTTTTATGAATAGCTCAGAAACTATTAAAGTTAGAAAAAAATGAAATCATGAATTTGTTGGGAATTTTACGATCATCAATTTGTTGTATACATTTAATTTGAAAATCAAGTAGTGTTTGAGGTATTCAAGAAAAACTAAGAAAAGAGGGATAAAATCCAAGATGGTGGCAAATTCTGAGACCCGTTATCTCGGAAACTATTAAAGCTAAAACAAAAATAAAAGTAAGAAATTGTAGGGAATTTCACGGTCTTTAATTTTTTGATTACATGTAATTTAAAAATTGAATAGAGTTTGAGATATTCAAGAGAAACTGAAAAAGGGGGACGAAATCCATGATAGCGATAATACTTTATGTCGGAAACTATTAAAGGTCGAAGAAAAACAAAAGTATATTTGTAGGAAATGTTACCCTCTTTAATTTTTCGAATAAATTTTATTTGAAAATTGAATAATATTTGATATATTCAGGGAAAACTAAAAAAGGGGAGATGAAATACAAGATGGCGCTGTGAGCTCACCCCCTAGGACCAGGGACTTTTAGTATGTTCATCATAAGCCCCTCACAAACATGTGTACCAATTTCCAAAACAATATTACTATTTTTTTCAAACCCTCCGTTTACTGGACTATTAGAGTAGAATTGTATTTTATATTTACTATTGTCATTTCATTCAGAAATTATATTTAAATTCTTTTAACAATAAATTTTATTAGATAATATTTCGCATTATATGTTATTAAACAGCCCCTCCTCTTATTTTATTTATTAAAACTCTGTTGTTGATGGAAAAATAAAATATATAACAGTCTTCAAACTCCAGATTAATCTTTTCTTGTGTAATTCTCGGCCTGTAGAGTGCATTCCTTATGGGTGAAGAAAAAAAAAAAGTGGCGTCTCTAATTAAGAACTACACCAATTCTCTGAGCTAAAATAAATCTCTGGTCAAGGATTCAATAAGAATTTTTTAAAATAAAGTAAAAATTCCAGAATTTTATCAAAATATTTTAGTCGCCCAATTCTACTTTTAAAAAATTCGTTAATTATCCTCAAAAACAAATTTATGCATTTGATTCATGAGAAGGAAAACAAATGTTCTAGGCGAAAAATGCGAAGTTCAAGATAAGAGAACATTCATTCATAGCACATATTTGCGATATTATGTTATAAAACATTTCAAAAGCAATCTATTCTCTGTGTTAACTGTTTCGTCTTTTGATAAGAGAAATGCAACTGAAAAGAAGTAAAGAATAATAGTGAAATCAGAATAGCATTTCGTATTCTATTGTATTAGAAAGCTGCGAAAATATCAGCTAGCTTTTTATTTTAACATACAGTTTACTTGAAAATCATTACCGGATTAGTATGGATAACTTTTTTTAAAACAAGAGCCATTTCAAATATCCTTAAAACTATCGTTTTCAATTAATTCATCCATACACACATACACTGTGGAAAAAGAAATCTTCAGAAAAAAACACTTCAGAAAAAGTGTTTGAGGTTTAATGGCTCATAATATCATTTTTTATACACTTTTATATAACTTAGATTGTTTCTTAGCTTTTTGTATATTTTTGTAGTTTTTCTGTTTAATGATAGATTTTTTAAAATGCTTCACAGATAATTTAAGCCTGTTTCTTCCGCAAGTCGTTTTTCCCTTTCAAACCTTTTCTACCACATGTATTTTTAATTTTGGTAACTTACTTACGTTAACCTTGTTTCAAGTTTATGATGGTACGAGGAATCTTTGTTGAATAAACTAAACCTTACCGTCCTTATTAAATATATCATTATTTAAGTGCAAATGTAGTGGATTTAATCGATATCAACAAACACAAACGTGAAAAATAAATAAAAAATGATGTCATTGATAGCAGTTGAATTTAGAAATGAATGTTATAAAATGCGTTCTTGTATAAGAGCAAATTTAATAATACAAAACCCTTTACTAAAATATAGCGAAATTCAATACAAAAGTATGCAAACACATCCTGAGCGTAAGAAAGTCCTGGTATAGAACCTATAACAATTTAAATCTTACGCATAACCATTTAATGTATTATTAAAAAAGTTCTTTAAAATTTCTATGCATTCGAATTGTTTTATGTTTTTCTCAGTTTGATATTTAAAATTTACTCTACGAAACTTCTTCACTCTAGAAATTACACAAATTCCTTCATGATTTCACGTAGTCCATTGTATTATAATTGAACATAGAGCTAAAATCTTTAAATTTCTCTAAATTCTATTGACGGGGAATTGTATTTTAATGAATATTCTGGAAAACTAACTACCCTACTAAACCTATTATTCGTAAAATACCACCAGCAAATATAAATCTTATAATAACTCAGATAATTAACAACAGCTCTCTAAAGTATAGATTAGTAGTTGATAAGGAAAGACCATGGTAATTCTATTACTTTATTAAGAACTTAAATAATAAGATTATGTTAAGGAAATTTGTTATAATAAACTTACATAAATCTCCGAAAGGCGAAAGTAATTGAATTATGGAGAACGTCAGAGTTATTTTCCTGGACAGAAAAAATACTGAGCTAAAAAATATGGGACTAAACAAATATCTTGCAAGATAATATCATTCTTATTGAAATTTTTGAATGAAATTGTAATCATATTGCCTCTTTGCTGTGTTCTTAACAGTATATTTCTTAATTTTCTTCGATGTAACTGAGTTTAATAAAAAATTGTGATCATTTCTTTGCCAATCTTAGAAATGGAAATTTTCTTTATATTTATGTTTGAGAATATGATACACACATTTTTAAAGTTAACTGTATTTTGGTGCATCTAAAATATAAAAATATGCAGGCTGAAACTTTAAAACTTGGCATGAAATCTGAAATGTTTCAACTTAAAGGACTTTTTCAGCTTTCTGTAGGATACAGGGGAGACTGAAAACATGTGTTATTGAAGTTAATCAAATATTTCTTTAATTCAGCTATATCGAAATTTATGCAGATGTTATGCTTTTTAAATCAATTTTAATTGAAATTATTATATTTTCCTAGCAACAAACACAGATGGAAATACCTTCCTACACATTTCTATCGTAGAACATTCATCTCCTAAGAAACTTTATTTTTCTCTCTTTTTTTCCCTTCAGTAAGCAGATTGTATTCTGTAAATTTACGTTTTTAAAAGCTATAGTTTGTTCATTTGTTCGTGTACGCTGCGTAAATTCTGTTAAAAATGAAAGCCACAATGTTGGCCATTATTTGTTCCCGAGTTGCACATATTTGTAAGAAAAATTATTGCATTCGTTTAATACGATATGAATTTAAAATTCTGGAAGAAAATGTAGGAAATATAGTTTAATATAAATATGACAGGTAATATTTCGTTTCACAACCATTCGTGTTTTCTGTTTCTGCTGGTTAGAGTTCAGGACTTTTATTAACGACATTAAGAATTATTCAGAAGATCAAAGAGAATATCGAACATTTATAATCAAATAATGAAATCTTTCATACTGAAATTTCCTCACAGCATTAGTATCCCAAGCAAGCAGTGCAATAAAATTTCACAATACGACTTATGTCAGAGACTTCAGTCAAAAGCAAATGCGAGAATAACTATGTACGAGGGTTGGAAGTTTAATAGTGGCAACTATTTATTTACAACTGATACAAAAGAGAAACATGTTACCAAGTTTTACTGCCCTTCAGTGTAGTCACCAGCATTGTGTACAACCCGTTGCCACCGATGTGCAAGTTATAGGATACCTTTAGCAGCGCCTGTTGTGTTGATTGTTCGAATGGAGCGTCTACTGCCTGAAGAATCTCGGGAACAGTTCTGAAGCGAATGCCACGAAATGGTTCCTTCATGTTAGGAATGAAGTCAATGTCACAAGGCTTAAGTCCTGGGAATATGGTGGATGGTACAGCATTTCCCAGCTCATTGATCGAACAAATCAGCCACAGCTTGCGCTGCATGCGGCCCAGCATTGTCCTGCAAAATGATGGGTGGGTTCTTCAGAAAGAGCCGCCGCTTCTTTCTCAAAGCTGGTCGCACGTGGAGTTCCAAAAATGAATAGTAATACTGAGTATTGACGGTCTGTTGTGGGGGAACGGTAAGCGTTAGAATAACACCATCACAGTCATACACGATAATCACCATAACTTTCATATTGCTGGGGTTCTGATGAACTTTCGATCTTCGTGGTGACCCGTAATGACGTCATTCGTTCGATTGGCGCTTCAGTTATGACTAGTACAATTTGCCCCATGTCTCATCCAGCGTAATGATGAAGCGTAAGAAAGCCCCTCCTTCGCTCTCATAGCACTCAAAGTGGTTGCGAGCAGAGTCGTATCGTAGCCATTTCTGTATTTCCGTCAAACCATGCGGAACACATCGTGATGCAATTTTTCTCATGCCCAGCATTTGGAGCACAGTTGTATGCGCTAATCCTGTCTAACGCGGCAAGAGCATACACTTTTTTTTACTGACACTAGGACGACCTGGCCGACACACGTCTGCCACATTTTCGCTTTCCTCGTTGAAGCCTTTTACCCACCTTGCCACTGTTCTGTAAGGCAATGCAGATTCCCCGTAAGCCTCTTGAAGACATTGATGACACTGTCGTGCTGTACGACTTCTGGAACATTCAATCTTTATCCAACTCCGTTGTTCCTGTTTCGAAAACATAGCGACAACACTACATTAGACTGCCAGCTAACACCAGGCTCTGTTCTTCTCGTCAGTGCGCATGCGCGTAATGTGAGAAGGGAGAGTCCATTTGCTCTGATGTAAGGTAGGTTTGTAACTAACGTGTGGCATAAGAGACACTATTTTGTTCCGTTGTTCCAGTGCTGCAATTATTAAAGATCCAACCTTATGAAATCATTTCTTCCATTTCACTGGATTCATAAAAGATTTTATATTTAGAAGCCTTTTCGTAAGTTTCAGACTCATTGAGAAATTGAAAGACAGTCGTTTTTTGATCTCATTGTCTTTCGAAATACAGCTTCTATTTAAGTAGATGAAACCTGAAAATAGCTTATTCTATTTTCAGAAAAATAACTAAGTTAGAAATTCCGTAAATAGTAGGTTAACATCTTTATCTAAAGTTTGAAAATAAACAAAATATAAGAAAATGGTTGATATTTCAACTCAATAATTTTATTATATATTCTGAAAGTCTGTAGAAATAGACATTCTGCAATAAAAATGTGAGGGAAGTGCATAAAGCGCATGTAATACTAACATCATTTTCAAATGTCATATTAAAAGCGGCGTATAAAGTAATAAAAATTAATTGCATAATATATTCATAACAGAAATGTATGTATAAGCGAAATTATTTTTATTAATGCAATAAATACTTTTTATTGCAAAATTTAAAAATAAAATTAATCATTTTCCTATCTTTCTTACGAGCTTACGACGGTTTAAAGAAATTAATAATGGTGATTGAGGACGTCTAGACACATTAAAATTAATAAAGCCAATAAAAATTGTAACCTAAGAAGCCGCAGTTTATATTAAAAAATAAACAAAACTTTCTGCATACTCTTTCTTTGATAGAGATTTTTAAATTTTATGAAACTGAAAGAAATGAGTACTATCTGCTTTGTAAGGAAATGGTTGCATATAGCGGTGATTAGAGATTTGTAGAGAGCCTGATACCTTTGTATCAGGCTCTAGACGTTTTTGTTGCGTTTGTAGTAAACAGTGTAGACGTTTTTTTTGCGTTTGTAGTAAACAGTGCAGACGTTTTTGTTGCGTTTGTAGTAAACAGTGTAGACGTTTTTGTTGCTTAAAATACAATGCAGAAATATTTCTTAGAAATAGAACTCGATTCAAATTTGTGTATCCGCTTTCTTAATTAAATTACATTACCTCACCTTCATCCCAGTGTTAAGAGCTGTCTGACTATCCACTGCAGATATTCTATTAACATGAGGCAATCGATTAAGAAAGATGAAAAAAGAAAAATATAAGAAACACAATTTCAAATACAAATATGATGGTGTTAATATTTAGTTACCTAATCTAATGCTAATGCCTGATGTAAACACACAAATAGCATCTTTTATGCTACATTAAAGATTTACTTCATAGGATTCTAGCGGACTTGGTTATGTGATTTCCAAAAATGTTTCTTTCTGAAAAAATATTTCATTGTTTGTAAAGAAGAATGGTGAAATTTATTATCAGCAAGACGTATACCGAGTGGTGCATCAAAAGCGGCTCCCATTTTCATGAAGAATTAATTCAGAATGCTTGATTTTCGGGAGCAGCAATAAATGATCAAGTGTGATAGGAAGGAAGAATCTCCAAGTTTCGATTTCATGACCCCTGATGAAAGTATATGTTCCGCTGAAAATATATAATGAATGTATACCTCGTGCATTTTCAATCTGTTCGAAGTCAAATTTTTTTACTGGAACGTTTTGGGAATTTCTTCATGAAGATATCATATCGGAGGTATAGACCTCACCATCCTTCAAAATTAGCTGGTATGTCCTCCGTAGTCTCGTTTAATTTTCTTGTTTAGCACCATCCTATAATCTATCCAATTATTGAGACCAAGCTTCAATTCACACTGTGGATCTCAACAAGGGAAAGTATGTACTGGATCTGAACACGTTCTGCCTTAGCATTCATCTTTGAGAAGATAATGTCGTTGTTATATCAGAAACCACACACAAAAAATAAGCGAAATTTTGAATAGATGCATATGGCATTTTGTGATAATCTATAACAATCTCATATCTAATATAACTATTTGAAAGCAAATGTAATTAACCTATACAAGTGTTTTGCGTTAATAAAATGTTCTGGCAGATTTGATATACGATATTTTGATATAACGGTGACGATAAGATCACGATTCTTACCGTCAATATGCAGTTGTTTCCCAAACTCTACAGTAATCTATTCTTTTCTTCATAGGATAAGCCAGTAGTTCTTAGACAGGGAGTAGCTCACCCCTGTGTAACGTATTATAGAGAATTCTTCAACAAAGAAAATGGAAGGAAATCCAGGATATGGATCGCCATGCAAGGTTAGCTAAACTAAGGTTAGTAAGGTTAAGGTTAGCTAACAAGCTTAGTAAAGTTAAATTCAAAAATAAATTTAAATTTAAACTAAACACATAATTTAGGCTCAGTTATAAAATGTATTGAGGAGATTGATTATGCTTTGCTGCACAACTAAAGCATGTAGATGAAAATATAAAAAAAAATTTGGTTAACAGAAAGTGTTCATTTCAGGATAGAAATGAAGGTATCGTGAATATATTTCAGTATAGACTGACAAGCAGGAAAATAAACATATAATTAAAACCGAACGAGTGGGAAAGTACAAGTACAAAAAAGTAAACTATGGGCAGCTCGAAAAAGGCACACTTTTGCACAAAATAGATCCTGAGTTGATCAGGATTAAGCAGCAGCAGATTATCGCCAAAAGAAAATTCAATTTCTTGTAGCCTTATAAAACGGCCTCGTTCAAACTCAATGTGTCTCTTTAAAATATAAATATTTTAAATCTGCTACTTCTTTTTAAATCACCCTGTATTGAACAATCAGAATAAATGCATTAATTTCAAAGTTGTTTTAAAAGAAGAGATATTAATGGGATGGAAATGAGTTCTACTTTTCTCGATACTTGATTTGTGTTGATTGTTCCAATAAGATATTGGTGGACCAGATTGGATGGTAACAGAAAGGATTTAGGTCTGGTGATAAATCACTGATGAAGACTCAATTGAGTCTTTCTTTTCTATTAATATCAGTACCTGAAAATTGCTTTTAGTATTAAATCAATTTACCGTTTGACTTTTAACTATGCTAATAATTCAACATACCTGTAAGGCATATAACACCACAACAATCAGCATAAATAAAAATATGGTGATTGCGTAGATCATCAGATAACGAAAGTTGAAAGAGTTCAAGATGCAATTAAAATAAGATCAACAGTTCGTTCCTTTTAATTTTATAACTGTAATTTTTAACCTGAGCAACTGACTTACTACTCTCTAAATCTCTATGTGTGAATATGTTTGACCCAGTAGATCAGATTTATCATCTGCTTAGTGTATCTGTATGAAGGAACTTATGTTATTCAGCGTTTCTTTCAATCCCAAAGACAAGATATTAATTACATGCCAGATCGTTCCACTTAACACGATACAGAAATTTTGAAGTTTAATCCGTAATTACATATTTTGTGAAAAAAACAAAAAAAAACCCACCTTTGATTGGATATGGAGTGAGGTTTAAATCAAGGTCTTATCTTTCTCAGATACCTACAGGATCCCTGATTCTCATACAGTCCCGATCACTTGAATAGACTCACTTAAAAAGAGTTTGCCATATTTAATAAAAATGTAAATATTTATTATCATTCCAAAAATAAGTTAATTAGACGGAGTTTCATCTACAGTAACAAAAGCATGAAAAGGAAAAGGTTTCTTATAAATTAATGATTGAAAATTCTAATTTATTAGTAAAATGACCCAATCGTTTGAATAGCCTCAGTGTTACTTTTCTAAATTAAGGCTGAAAAAATACTATTTCAGTACTTTGTATGGCTACTTTCTACCTTTATCTGTTCGAAAATACTACTTGTAAGGATATATATAAATCCTTTTATTTCTGAAGGGCAGTTTTCTTCCATGATGCTTGTATGGCTAGAAATAAATCATTTCCATTGTTACATTGTTTACCATCATGGTGAACTTCATCAGACAAGATGCAACACACACTGTCCATTATATTCAAGTCTGGGGAGACCGGGGTCCACTTATAAACTTCAATATTTTGAGGAGCAAACCATTGTTTAACGACACTTGCGACATGTATCGCCACATTTTCCTATTGCAAAATAAAATTATTTGGATGAAATGCAGCTGGAAACTTTGGTGCATGTTTTGTAACATCGATAAATAAGTTTATCTTCTCTGTCTCCCTTTCAAAACGATAATATCGAGGACAGCATTAGGAGTAATTACTCTCCATACGGTGACAGAACTAGTGCATGATTAGGGTATGATTAAATGCGTTCTTTATTTCATAAATCATGGAAAAAAATAGAACTAGCCCTGCCCATCCACATCTAACTTTTTTCAACCGGTGAAAATATGTTTCTGCATTCAGACGTCTTGTGCATATGCTCTTTTGCAAAGAGAAACATTTGCATCTTATGATGGGAAGTGAGCTGCGGTTTGCGTCTTAGTTTCAAATGTTAATTCATTTTAAATTTTTAATTAACCTTCTGAAGTGTGAAATTGAAACTTTAATTCCATTTTCTTTAACAATTATTGTAACTGATAAACAGGAATTAGATAGATGTCATTTTTCAAGCGACGTTCTGTGGCTAAAGAAGCCCTTCTTTTATTTCTTTTACTGCATTGGTGAACCTCCTACAAAAGTTTGTTGATAATTTTAGTTATTTAATTAATCAATTTTGTTTGCAATATTCCGGTTCTGGAAATTTTAGATCTCAAAATTTTAACCAACTCAATTTCTTTTTTGCTGAGGCAAAATGTTCGGTCCATCTTACAAAAGAGTTAACCAGATTTAATTTTAGTTTACTCAGCAATAACCAATTACTTAATAATAACAATTAGACAGAAAGTATCTGCCTTAGAATTCTAAATTTACGAAATTCAAACTGGTGAGGCTATTCATGTGAAGCGGTAATTACTGCGATTTTTCACGAAAGTGGAAAATCTGCATAAGGTACGAGAATTATATTTATTTTTATGAATTAAATGAATTATAAAAATTATTATTACTATTGCTAAAATTGCAGATTTATATTTATATCTAATGAACGACAATAGATAGAGACGATACATCATTAGATAGAGGAAAGTTCAAAGTCTTTTTATGCATTCAACATGAGCTCCATTTGCTATGCGATTGACGTCTATTCGGTAGTCCCTTTATTGCCATACACGAAGTAATTGGACCCTGGTTAACGAACTTACTGCTGTAACAATGCGATCTTGCAAATCTTGAAGAGTAGAAGGGATAGGTTGTGCATACACACGGTCTTTTTATCTATCACCATAGATAGAAATCACAAGGGGTAAGAATGATGTCATTGAGATACTGATGTACCTCATAGTGGAAGCGAGGTGGAGTACCGTTTTGCATGAAGATGAAATCGTCCCGATCTTGTTGAATTTGTGGAATCAATCAGACTTGAAGCATCACAGATTTTACCGGGATATCCGAAGGCATAAAATGAAACTTTGAACTTTCCTATATTCAATGATGTATAAGTATGTGTCCCTATCTATTTTCGCTCATTAGATACAAATATTTTAAATCTGTTCTTTCTTTTTGAATGACCCTGTATATCACAAAGTCTATCACTTCAGTAATTGTGATTGCATAGTATAATTTTTTGGGTTTTTTACTACACGAAATTCACGCGAATAAAGCTTAAAGATAAAATAAAAATGCGCCAAAGGCTACAGTAACAGGAAAATTTCTTTTCTAATACCCATTAAAAATATAAAATACTGGAAAAACTTAAACACAGCTCATTCTTCACTACTGCGTTTGTAACTAGCGGTCCTTCCAGATTTTGTGTTAAATCATAAAGAATCGTTGACGGAAATAAAATATCCCTTAATAAAGGAAACTACGTGAAAGGTGTAGAAAAACAAACAAACAGAAAAAAGATATAGAAAGCAATCAGTTTAGATGCACTTTAGCTATCCCTTCTTATTTTTACCACTTGTCTTCGAATCTTGTTTCATTTATACATACAGCCTTCTTTTTCCTTTTTCTGTTCCTTTTTCTAAATACGTGACTTTTTTCTCTGGTCGTTTTTTCTTATCATTGTTTCTCTTATTAAGAAAGGAGATTTAAAGAAATGCCATTAGAAAGCATCTTACCGAAGTTATTTGTTAGTTCAACGTTAAAGGGTTTGTGATTACTTCGTTTCGCTAAAAGGTTTCGCTTTCGACGCTTTGCCTGCCGCCATGCATTTTGTATGTTTCCGTTAAGGAATTTTTTTCTTCGGGAAGAATAGATGGATAGGGTATGGGGAAAATGTAATTTCTGAAACAAAGAAGTGAATGTGTTTTTCGTTTCTCGAAAAAAATTGTTTAGAGAACAAGCTCGAAGACGTAGTACGTTTGCTTAATGAAATTAATTATCAGGACGGTTTTCCATTTTTGAAATAGCAATGATTCGAGGGAAAATAATTCTGTGGGTAGTAATCGTGATTTGAATCATGAAAATGGAAAACTATGGCTTTCAGAGTAATATTTATCTATAGAGTTTTGGTAAAGTACAAGCCTGCATCTGGTTATAATAACGACGCATAGTGGTGAAATATGCGAAAAAGTTGGCCAAAATTGTTAAATATTAAAATTATATAATTATTTGTGTTAAGAACTTTAGGATATCTTGGGTTAAACTTAAAAATTAAGAAATTCTCAACTAATTCTCAATCAAAGACCATTAAACAATTCTTACACTATAATCATTACAAAAATAAATAGAATAGCAGCTGTTGATTTCCGCGCCCATGCAGTATTGCATTCAATCATGGCTTGTAAACCACAAGACTTATTTGCAATTTAAATTTATCTTGGATTCTTGTTTTAACATTTCAACAGTATTTTTATCCTCGCCCTCCTCGCGTCTGCCATTTGCATAACTTAACTCTATATGGAAAATATAATAAGCACTAGAAGAATCTAATCTGGAAATCTAGTGTGTACAGTTCTAACTGTAGATGGCTTTCAATGACTGCTTTAAACAAAATTTTAAGCTATTGAACTGTCTGCTTGTGGTTGGACACAAATTGCATCTTTGGATCATTGAATATTTGTAATAGTGTTTGCTGTTATGACTAATAAAAAAATTTGTCGCCAATTTTCATGTCTGTAGGATTCAAATCAGTAATGTAGTTTGTGACATATAAAAGGTTCTTGTTTTTGAATTTATGTCGATTCCTGAACGAACTGGAGTCGTACTGGTCTACCATTTCGAGAAGACGGTTGTAAATTATCCACAAAACAGTATGCGGTTGTTCATTAGAGTGGTCCGAAAAACACTTTTTTCGAAATCGCTATTCTAATAGTGTGGAAAGGGTTCTCTCTGGGTTCAATAAACACGGTCTAAAATATTTTTTTGATTGGGTAATATCTTCTGCCTCCGCATCGCACTTGGAGTTTGGAAATTTGGGTAAAAATTGGTAATTTTTACTCGGCGTAGGAAATGTAATTATTTTTCAATATTGCTATTCTATTAGTGTGGAAGAGGTGCCCACTGGGTTTGATAAGGAAGGTGTAAAATATTTTTTCGATCGAATAATAACTTCTGTTCCCGCATCGCAATTGAAATTTTTGAAGAAAAGTGGACTTTTTTTTTGTCTTTTCATACAGGAAGTGAAAGGAGGGAAGGGGGGGGGGTTCATATTCCTTCGCACTTGTTCGCAGTGTTCTGAGAATTTTATTTTCCGTATTGTCGTGTCTTGTGGTCAGTGCCGGCTTTTAGCCGATTGGACCAATTGTTTCTATTTGGGTCCCGCTTTCAAGGGGTCCCGCGAAAGAGTGCAGTCTATTCGGAAAAATCAATTTTATTCTGTGACAGAAGGTCAAAATTGACCGATTTGGGAGTATTTATTGATTTGGAGCAATATATAGATAATTTATCAAGATATCTCTATTTCAATTCGATGGTTTTGATGACCAGCCTTTCATCTAAGATTTCACGATATTTAAAATTATGTATGGTTGCTCACAATATGGGAATCAATTATTTCATCATATTAACAAACAGTCAGTTATTTACAAATTGTTTTACTATAATTTACTAAATTATTTTAAATAATTTAGTAAATAAATTTGAAATGTAAACTGAAGTGGTCCTTTCTTTTAAATCTAGAGACTATTCGATTTTTTTTAAAATCGATCTTTGGGTAATACTCAAAAAAATTCTCAGTTAAATAGATAAATCTATGTTATTAAGACCTCAAAATATAGACATATTAGATGTATATACCCTATATTCTGATTAAATGTCGTTAATATCCGGGTGGACCAAAATTGCTTCCAATTGGATTCCGCTTCTCCTAAGGCCGACCCTGCTTGTGGTGCTACTGAGTCATTTGGTGGGTTTATCTGTGTATGCGCGCGCCTGGGAAAAGACCTCGTTGTGGCTTTTGCTACAAGTTCGTGCTAAGAAATCGGAATTGTGTCTGACTTTTGAAATTAGGCTCTTCGTTCTTTTGGTTTGATTGATTTGTTAATAGACATGACATCAAAAATCAGTAAGCGGAACAAATTTGAATGTTATTAAAAATTTATTTGGAAGACCCGAAGATATCTCTCAAATAAATCTTCCTACATACGAATATATGCTACGTTGCTGCTTCTTTGAGGGATTAAATCTTGCACCCAAAACTGGGAACAAAGAACCGACTTTCTCGAGTATTGCGATAAATATTGCAGCTAAATTTGAGTCTGTATGAGAAAAAGCAAGCACTGCCATTCCCATTGTGACCCATTCTCGAGTACTGCAACTGATCCATACCTACCATGGAATATATACCAATTTTAAGAAGTCTTACAAAAGAGATAATACCAGTTAGGCCTTCCAAACAAAGATCAAAGAATTTCGACAAGAAGCATGAACAAAATTATTTGACATTGCGGGAGGCAAATGTATTACTTTTGAAGATTGCACATCCGAACGTACTAAAAAATTACCTCGAAATGAGCATAATTTCCTGAAAGATCAACAGACAACGAGACTTCTTTACATCGGCTCGCTTGACATTAATGAAACAAAACGACTTCAGAATATTGCTGATAATGCTGATAGAAAGGTCACAATTTATATTTAAATCATACACAAATAACGCCTAACGCAGGTGTATCTAGATTATGAAGATGAAGAAAAGGATTATTCTTCAGATATATCAGAGGTAGATTTAAATCTGGACACTTACAAACCATCGACATCGAACCATTTAATCTCACTTACTCCTAAGTACAAACAATTAACTCTGTTTGTATCTAAATCATCAGAAATTCGACTTGGCCTCCCTTCAGCTGCTGTGGTTGGCGACAGGTTTGGAGTCTCGGACAGGGCTGTGGCTGCAATTGCTTCAAGTGTTCTTCACGATGTCGGTCTCATAACTAGCAACAACTCAGATTTGATGGTTGACAATAACAAGCTGCGAAGGGAAAAGGCTTAAAGTTTCAAGCTTTAAGTGAAGCTCATGTATTACCGTTGAAGGGTCTGTATTTCGATGGTCGTAAAGATTCTACATTGATAGAGGAGAGAGTAGATACTAAAAGATCATGAGGAAAGGAAAACGAAAGATCAATATTTATCTCATATTGAAGAACCGGGTTTACGTTACATTACTCATTTGAGCCAATCATTTGGCACCGTAAAACAGATTTCCGCGACTATTATCGAATATTTTGAAGGGATCACACGAGATCTTTCTCAACTTCTGGCAATTGGCTATGACGGCACATCTGTTAATTCCGGATGGAAATCCCGTGTAATTCGGTTCAATTATTATTACTTCTCCACCAATCCTCCGCGATATATCCACTGCCGTATTTAGCTCCATTATGCGTGATAAGAAAAATCCAGAGTGGGACTTGTTCATTTCCCATATCACACACAGGCAGTGGAACGGTGTGTCAAGTTAGTGACAGACGCATCCGCAAAGGTTTATGGGTTTCAAAACAGAAACGTGTTCATTAGATCCACATTCTTTTCTCGATCAAATATGCCTGAATTCGATCATAAGGCTGATTTCAAGCCTCTTCCTGCTGATTAAGTGTAAGTAAACTTTTGGTATTTTCATATCATAACATTCTATGGTTACAATATTCTTAACAAATATTATATTAATATATTGTGACTCAGCGATTATTTAATGATTTTCAGGCAATATAATCAATTGTACAATACAATACAGCAATAAACAGTGTTTGCACCCATTTATTTTTCATGTTCGATTTATTTCTATAACGCATAAAAAAGTTCACTTTTCTTCAAAAATTGCAAAATTTCAATTGCGATGCGGGAACAGAAGTTATTATTCGATCGAAAAAATATTTTACACCTTTCTTATTAAACCCAGTAGGCACCTCTTCCACACTATTAGAATAGCAATATTGAAAAATACATATATTTCCTACGCCGAGTAATGATTGCCACTTTTTATCCAAATTTCCAAAATCCAAGTGCGATGCGGGGGCAGAAGATATTATCCAATCAGAAAAATATTTTACACCGTTTTTATAGAACCCAGAGAGAAACCTTTCCGCACTATTAGAATAGCGATTTCGAAAAAAAGTGTTTTTCGGCCCACCCTATTGTTCATCTCGATTCCACAAAAAATGAATTTACTGGAACAAAAGATGTGACAAGAATGCTGACATCCGTAGTTTCTAGATCTTCTAAAAGTTGTTAATGTTCAAATTATTTCGTGGAACTTTTAAAATCCCATTTACTAATTAAAAAAATATTATTAATATCGTCCTCGAAGAATCGAAAATCCTCTTCTAGCGAATTAATCAATCACTTTACAGTTTTATTAAAAATGTCGTGTAAAGCCACCTCTGCTGAAGCATCAGTGACAGAAATAATCTTTAGCCTTTATTATAACTTCGAAATTAGAGTGCAAATTGGAACCTTTTTCAAGAGAACTATTTCATATATTGTATTCAAATTTTTTTTAAATTTAAAATGAATCAGTAATGGTAAGGGCCTTGTCTTCCGATATTGCATCTATTTTTGGAACTCAAATTGCAATAGTTTTTACATTTCAGTGAGTCTCTTTATTCTCGATTTCATTTGAGCAGCATGCATTAGACTCTTTATCTGTTTTCTCTCGCTTGCGCTCTCTCTCTTTTCTTCAGTTTTCCTTCTACAATTCGTTAACTACTGTCTTCAAAAGCCGTTAATGGCAAATTTTAAGGATGCATGTTTAAAAAATAACAAATAGTTTTTTCAACTTGATTGGTAATCAGAAATTAGCTTTGATAATTTTCTTTTTTTCATAGTCTAGTAGTTCGCTATCAGCGTATAAAGCCAAGCAAAATTTAGACCGAAAATGTTTTTTCTGGATACTTTTATTCGCAGAAGAATTCTTTTTATAAAATGTATCAATTCTCGTCGAATAATTGATCGTGATACAACCGAAATTTTCCCTAAAAGAACATAAATCTAAAAATTTGTATAGTTACTAAAGCAATAAAACAACAAAAAATTTAAAGTATCAAAAAGTAGTAGGAAAATTTGTTTTCAATAGAAAGCTACTAATATGCTCCAGAAGCTGACGGGAACTTGTTGAACAAGATCTTCTGTTGCGACAAACTTTCGTCCTTGTCCTTCCTCATCTTGAACGTCGCTTCGCCCGTCTTTAAATTTTCTGCAACATTCACGCAAAACACTCATAAAGTTTTCTCCAAATACTAGGCACATTCTTCAGTGAATTTCTTCTGCACTATTTCCTTCTGCTTGAATAAAACGAGTAACACAACGCAACTCGAACTTGGCGGGATTATCAGTTCTACTAGCCATGTTTACCTGCCGACAGCTCAGCTGAAAATCCCAAGCTGACGTAGGCAGTAGCAGATGTTATAGATAGTAACATGCGCAATTGCCCACCGTGCATCCCAACAGCCTAACAACTGTCTGTCTATTTTGAGGTTCAATCGGAGGTTGAAAAAAACGACCCTCGTATAAGCTAATTGTGAAAGTACAAATATTTTTGTACAAGTTTTAAAATAAATTTCTTTCATAAATTAGCATTTTATGTCTCCTTTAATCCTAAAAAAATAGCTATACACAGTTGTTTTTAGTAAAAATATGATGAAAAATTTACATTATGAATATCAAAATTTATATGTATCGAATGTTCTCCCAAGAACTTCAAATTCCATATGCATAGGTTTGTTTTATATTGTAATTATTATTTTTAATGCTTACAGTGCAACATGCAATAATAAAAATTTTAAATATGTCATAAAATAAATCTTCACTATTTTTCCTGAAATATATTCACTACTTATCTTTAATTATGATAATAAAATGCCGATTTTTGTATTTTTTTTAAAAAAAAAGATGTTAAATACCAGTTTTCTCATTCAGAAAACTTCAGGACAGTATTTGCTATTTCTAATTTAATAAACTGATTCTTTCTTAAACAAGATATTACATTCAGCGAAATCACATTTTTGCTTCATAACACGATATGTATTTTTTTTATTTATCAACAAAATTCTAAATCTTTTATGTCTTTTGAGACCTCGATCAAGAATAAATTTTAGATATTCATAGCGTTATACTTTTTGATTGCAGCAAAAGGAGAAACATTTTTTATTCTAAGTTCTAAAGTTCTTTTATTTTAATATAGAAGATTATCGGATTTTTATGATTATTCATGGAAGTTATCAAAGAAATTTAGTGTCGAATATTTTGAAAAAAATTATTTTTTACATTAATTAGTTCTTTGAGAAAAATGATCAGATTAATCTATTTTTCATTACCATGGAGGAATCTCCATTATAAGTTTCGTAAACGCACGTGTTTTTGGTATTTAATGATCCCAAATTTCGACATCGTGATGGAACATATATTTTTAGCCATCAAAATTTTTTTGCATCTGCTGAATATTGTTGTGCAAATATTAATTGTATATCATTATTCTAAGCTTAAGGTATCCGACTACGTTCGGAGGCCTTTTTTTTAAATAATGATATTTGAAGCAATATTTTTGTATTTTTATATGACAGTTATGTTAAAACTTAATAAATTATAGAAAAAAGTTAAATGAATTAAATATATTTTTAAAAATTTGAAAAAACTTAGATTTTTTTGCACTAAATTTGACCTTTTTTCAAACACCCTCGTTCAAAAAGAAATGATCAGAATGATAAATCCTTTAGCATATATAATCCTTCAGCTATTGGCTAGGTCCTGAAGCAAAAGTTTTGCAATGTATCTAAAAACATGTAAATTATAGCAGTTTTAGTGTGAAATCATGAATTTTTAAAGAATTTTGGCCTTTTTTCAAATTTTAAAAGATACATAACTTTTTAATGGAGCATTATTCCACTTATATTTTGGTTCATTACCTAGACAATATAATAAATAATATGTATGCCAAATTTGAGACGGATATTTTAAGTTGAATTTTAGTTATCGTGTTTCAAAAATGAAAATTTTGCAAAAAATCTCATTTCGAGAAAAATGAGTTTAAAGTTTATGTTTTTAATTTACAATGAGAAGAAAAGAGAATTTTTCTTCAATACTCCCCAGTTCTGTAGGCTAGTCCTTACTTTTTGCCAGCTTAGCACATTTTTAAAAAATTTCTGATTGGAAATTTTTTTTAGTCGTTTTCTTGAGCCTTATGTGTCATTATCGTTTTCTATCATTCAGCCGCCATCGATAGATTTGAATATTGTTTTTCAGTCAAATAACTTTATAATGCCTATTAGTTGATCTAGAGATACTTTTAGTGATTGATATTGATCATAAGTACAATTTATGTTCTTTTCCTACGTTTATTATCAAAAATTACATCATTAACGGGGAATCAATATACTGCAATGATTCAAAATTACCTAAATTTGCAACAATGTCATAGAAAACAAAGAAATTCACATTGAAAATCTTTCAAAATAATACCTGGTATATGTAAAATAGTATAAAACAAAAATAAACAATAAAATTTAAATATCTTAAGTAAAAACAATGAAAAATTCTTCTTTATCGTATTATTTACCACTCCATTTTCAACTGTCAAGTTCTACTAAAATGTCTCTAATTTCACTTCTGATCATCATAGATGTAAAATAAAAACTGTTTTGAAAACTAAAAACAATAAGCTTTCAGATAAGACATTAAAAAAAAATTATGATTTTCGGCCAAAAATGGGTTTTCGAACGTATGCGGATACCTTAAGATCTGTTCATCTCAGAAATAAATTTTAGCATGAATGAATAGTTGCAAATTCAATCAGTTCTATAAATTTATTCAGCTAATCTGGCAAGAGTGAGTTACAATTTTCACTAGTTTTAAAGGCCTAAAAGAAATCTGAATTAATAAAAAAAAAGAAAAACAATTTCGCATATCCAAAAATGTAAGAGCACAAAATCAATTTGCGACAATTAAATTTAGATCATGTAGAATAAGCAGAAAACTTCTTCACATCATTTAAATTTAGTTTCCTGACAGGAAATGTCGCAACTGATTTTTAATCAGTAATCACAATTAGAGATCAACTACAAATCTTAATGATACCGCGTTGTGTTCGATAAAACATTATCATATGATAACCCCCAGGTATTCAAAATTTACACTAACAGCTATATTTGCTCCAGACTTGCAAGATTTCTAGAAGGCTCTGTGAGTGTAAACATGTGAAGCATTAATATGTGTCAGAAACTAGATGCCTAAATTAAAAATTTGTTTATTTTAAGAATAATCAAAAGAATGTAAAGTATGGCAGGCATGGCATGTATAAATTTTATCACATTGCACGATACTCTTTGTAAACATCTCATATTGCACACAGAGTTCTGTACTACTCATTCATAATTCTTAATTTCATGTATCTTAATGTAGGGACCCCCTAGTTAGTGTAATCACACATACATGCACAACGATGAAAAAATCATTTCATACCATCAAAATAATTATCACATAAAGTATCAGATCAAGATGTTTGTCACACAATTTTCTATTAGGCAAATGAAAATAAGTTTTGAAATGAAAGCAATGCTGAGCTCTACATCCGCAAGAAACATTTATTCATCAGCGGCTGAAGTTTAATTTTTTCAACACCCTGATGATTAATGTGACACTTCTAATATCAAAATTATTAGTTAGACAATTATTTACCTAATTATTTCCTAAGTTAGGCATGGTAATTTATTCAAAATTCAACTATAACTCATTCACTCAATAATTGCAAAAGTGTACCAGTTTTAGGTTAAAAAATACTTTAATACTTTTATTAAATTGTCAAATCACACACAACTTCCTAACTTTAAATCTCAAAGTCTCTAATACTTCATTACAGCATTTTTTATAGATATTGATCTAGATGTGCTCTGATGACATTGTTATGCATATGTTCTAATTATATGGCACTGATTTTCAAAATTCTAAATGACTACTATGCATTAACCTAATATGCACTTGAATAAGCAAATTCTTGCAAAAAGTTAAGCATTGTATCTACACTCCCCTATATTATTTTGTACATCAAATGATGGGTTTTTTTATAAAGGTTAAAGATAACTTATTATGATAACTTCTAATCAATGTGTTACTTAAAATAATATGCCACTTATCTGAAATCCCTTTTTTTCAGTTGAGGACATCCTGGTTATTGGGCTGGCCAGAGGATGTGAACATGGTTGCCGGCGGGAGACACTTGCTCTTCTTAGCACTGTTCATTGGCGATATTGATGCTCAGAATGCACACGAACTTTAAAAGTTTAAATTTTCATCGCGACCCAAGGAATACAGGGGTCTATTGCTCTTGACTGGGCTGCTCTTCACTCATAGCAATTATTGCACAGGACAGGTCGCCTCCCCTCACGTCTTTTGTTTGTACAGGATGAGGATGCTTCCTGGCTTCAACATCAGGCTTGCTAGTTGACCGTTGTTACACCGCAGATTATTTGGGGGAGGGCTGCTCTCCACTCATCCGCATTTAATGCCTCCTTTGGAATCCAGTTGAGGAGATCCGGTACTGGACACTAATCGCCATTGTGCGCTGGTCAAGGAAAAACTTGCCGTAATCATATACTGAAGTAGCGGTCGTCTGTTCTAATACGGCACACCAACTCACGATAGGCCTAGCAGGCCAAGCGTAAATCTGTTTGTACGTAGTGCAGTTAACAAAGTCATCTATCAAGGAAGGTTTTCTGCATTTTCGCGGATGCCAGCAGATTAATGGTAGTTTTAAAAAATCACTTGACACTCTATGTCTTCAGCCGTGTCGAAGCCTCACGACGGATAAAACAAACTGTCGCACTAAGCAAATTCAGGCTCCCTGCCACTCCTTGTTGCCATCTCACCACCTGCAAAAGTTATATCTTCCAATTATCTCTTGACTATCCGTCCCCCTCTTTTTCCAAACTTCCCGCTCCTTTCAACTATATATATTCTGAAACTTTTTATTTGCATATAAGTTATTTCTAATTTTTTCTTAAACTTAATTTATATATTTAAAATTCAATATCTCTTTGTTTGCTTGTTTTTGTATTTGAACCTTGGACAATTCAACACCTCTTGACGAATAAGAACGAAATTCGGCACACATGTCCCTTAGCACATAGAAGGATTAACTACGCAATTAAAAAGTTTCTAACTCTACCTAAAGAGAATGAAAGGGGATTAAAAGTTTAGAGTTTTTCTGCCATAACTTTGGAACACATCATCATACATAAACTATTTTTACACCCTTTTAAAATTTAAAAGAATTAGTTTTGTAGTGACACCTGTTTCATTTCTGAATTATTTTTTTCTCATTTATAATCAATTTTAAAAATTAATTTAAACACAAATTGCAAGAATTCTTTCTTTTGCTGCAATACCTAATCACATCTACCACTCGCGTGCTTTTGCCAATTTTAAATTGCTTTCTTTAGACATTTTCACTTTCGCACGCAGAATTTCGCAGCTTTTAATATGCGCGTGCGGTAAATTACATTTAAACACTTCTTTGTAAAATCGCTGCAAGTTCTTCTATAGTTTGCCTTAATTTTGTCTCAGATTTTACCGCTTTTAAATTTTTAATGCTTATATGTCTTTAAATTGACTGGTTTTTTTTCACTTTATACCATTAAATAAGATTATAGTTCATTCATAAGTTTTTCTCCTTTCATTACATTGTCTATTTTCTCACACAATCTTCAAAATCATACATTTTAAAACCTATCAGCGGACAAAAAAGAAAACCTTCTTCATTTTCATAATTACAATTTTGTGATCTCTTTTTTTCACCTTCTTAATATCTATATTTTTGGCATTATTTTCCCTCTTAACAATTACTGTCGTATCATTAGTTCTCAAAATCCAAATATTATGTTGTGAATCTTTACCTAAAACATGCAATGTCTGTTTAGAAAGAAACCTGGCACACATGTTCCTCCGCACCTGAGAGGATTAATTAAGATGTTGCTAAAAAGTGTAAAAATGTTAACGTTTAACGCTTTTCCACAGCAACTTTAGAACATATCATCACATAAAAAATATTTTTGAACCATTTTAAAAGTAAAAAAGATAGCTTCTCACGAAAACCTGTTTCACTTTCGTACCACTATCCCTTTGTCTTTTAATCACTTTTCAAAATTATTTTAAAAACCATTTATAACGCTTTTGTTTTTTGTCATTTTAAACCCATTTAATTTTTTTAATCTTTCACGTGCTTTGGTAATATTAAAACTAATTTGCTTTCTTTGGACAATTCCACTTTCATTTCCCTTTAGATTTACATTTTCTATCTACAAATGTTTGGTTGATCTTTACCCTCGTAGTATCTAGAATTCAGGAATATTTTTCTATTTTTCCCACTACTCTCATATCATTTGGATATCAAGGCCTTTAATATAGTAAGGTGGGAATGCGGTTCAAAAATTTGAACCAACCACGAGTTTTATATATTTCCCCAAAAATATAAACTCATCCGAAAATATTTTACAGAATTATTCATGTCGTCATTCCATCATGAGTACATTACATTTTGTGTAGAGAATATTTGTTTGAGCGTTGCTGAATTTTGTAATTGTTGGTTTTTAGTAGCAGATGATACCAAGATGCTTATTAATTGATGGGAAAACGCTGTTATAACTTGTATTACCCATGCCTACAAGTCAACGCATGATGCTTTGAACAGAGACTTGTAACATATAACAAACTACGATATGAATATTTCACAAGATATGGTGGGAACAAATAAACTTTGACGAACAAAAGATCAGCCTTCAGCGCATGAAGTAATGGGGAATTTGATTCCTAAAGAGAACGGTGAACATCTCTTACTTGAAGTCTCATCTGGAACTGAAACAACATTTTTAATTAATTTGATCTTTGCTGAAATCCAATCTAAATGTCATATAGCTCTTGCTCCATCAAGAATAGCTACCAGTCTTTTGGATGTTGACGGCATAGCACATTCTCCGTTACAGTTATCTCTGGTTTTGCTCACACTGAGAATCCTATTATATGCAATACAATCAAAAGGTCTGATAAGGCGATTGTCTGACAAATTACAAACTTATCATTTGGGATGAGTGTACGATGCCAAATAAATCTGCCATTATCATGTTTGTTTCGCCCATGGCATGTTCTGGAATGAAAACTAAAAGCAATCTTTACATATATGCTTCAAACTGTGAGATCAAAAATATCGTTCATTATATTATATCTATATTTTTTGCAGATTGCGAATAGCTAAACAAACTTTATTACATTTGATCTGTGATAAAATAATATTTCCATTGATATATAATTTGTTTCATTACTGCGAAAACTCGTGATGTTATGAGCCCTCAAACATCAAAGATACTTTAAATCAAACAAGTTTGCATAATGTTACAAATCTGTAATACCGTTTCCCTGCCATGTTAGTCTTATGGTAAGAAAGAGAGATTCGCAGACATTCTAATTGGATGACAGCCAATGATCCCAGTCCTTGATGACAATTTTCATGAGTTTCACGGCAAAATGAAACTTCTGGAAAATGCAAGAATTATGGTGTATGGTAATCTTGCATATCGAGATCTGGAGATTCTTCTGGAGAATTCTATGTGACGACGGGCCTTTTCGGAAAGCTATATATACCCTAGGCGCTCAAACGAGTTAATTTATTTGAAGTTTTGTTCGTAGTGCGAGTTGGTAAGCTGTTAAACAATGAGCGCTACTGAATATGATGGTTCTGTAGTTTAATTAGTGATTTACTGTCTGGTTGTGTTGTTAATTTATACGAGTATTGTTTAATTAGTTACCTGTGTTTCGTGTTTTCTGGAATATTCGTGAATTAAAGAGTCATTTTCCATTATTCAGCTTGTTGGACTACATTGACCGTCCACCCACCTGACGATTTTTGTAACAATATTTTTAGCCTCTAATGTCTACTTACAAATGTCCTTGTGCTTACTCTCTCACATGCGTTGTCAGAACTAAATAAAAGCAGTATAAAACTCTATCACCAGGATTTATCAGAAAATATATGAAAAAATATTTATGAAAATGTTTGAGTTATGAAAATGAATGAGTTTTTATCAACAAGTCTCAACACCAATAAGTCTCAACTAGTGGAATGAATTCCTCAGGCGGTCGTAAATAATCGAACCGAAAGCCTTGAATTGAAGATCTACAATAATTCTTAGATCAATGATAAATATCACATCTCAGATCTAATAATAATTCCTCTAGCTAAAACGAATTCAAAATACAGGGCTTTTATTAAAATGTTATTTTCCTTCTCATTTCTGTTTAAATAATATTCTATATTTATTTTCAAAACTAATTCCAGCATTTGATTCATGGAAAGGGAGAGAACAGCTTTATTCTAGAATACAAAATTCTAGAAAAGGACACATTTATTCATAGTAGATTTCGCGATTGTGTTATAAAGCATTTTAAAAGGGACGCATTTCTTTTCTTTGCTGTATCGTCTTTTGATAAGAGAAATGGAAGTGAAAAGAACAAAACAGCGAAACAATAGTATGTTCTGAATAGTGTTTCGGATTCTATTGTTTTAGAACGCCGCAAAAATTTCAGCTTCAGCTTTGTTCTAACATAGCGCTTACTTTGAAACAATCATATGAAAAGTTTAGTTAAATATTTGAACAGGAATTGACGTGAACCATCTTAAAAATCCTGAAAACTACCGTGGACTGAAATTTCGATATAATTTCAAACAATTCAGTGTATTAATATGATACAGGATAAACAGGTGGAAACCTTTTTACAAAAATTGTATTTTCAGGTTTTATGGCTCATAGCGTAACTTTTTTAGAGATATATCGTAAGATTATATGTACTAGAAAGACAATTTAGAAAAAAATAGATTATATTGAAGATCGTTTTCATTTATTGGATCTGTGTTTATTGTTTTCATAATAAAATATTGAGCATTCGAATAAAAAATAAAGCAAAATCCGAGAGACAGGCAGGGGCAGTTAGTCATATTTTGTACACAGAACTGACTTAATATATTCTAAAATCTTCCCGACTTGAATGTGTTTGCCTCTTCATAACAAATATGATGAAATAACTTTCACAGATATGCCAAAATATTTAGAATAAATTATTATTATTTTAAAATGAATTCAGAGTAATATTTATGATCTTCATGTGAGGAAATAGTTAATCAGAAAACAGTGAATTAAAGAGAAAACGATGTGTTATATCAATTCTAGCATTATGTGGGGCTGGCAAACTTTCTCCTTCTTTTGTGAGCTCTCCCTCTTATTCAAATTATACCATCATTAGATTACGATAAAATGTTTCTGATCCTCGAATAATTCATAATTATTTGTTATTATTTGATTATTGCTCCATCAGTAGGATGAACTCACATGACATCATGGTCACGAGGAACACCCTTGCGTCATTTAACATGTTAATCGCGCATGAATCAAATATAATTCACACCTACTATCTAACCAGGTGACCACTTTTCTACTGTAGTTAAGAGATAGTAGAAAAGGGATAATCTATTTAGATAGGCTGGTCGAATGTCTTTCGTGAGTAATGGCAGCGAACGTGTTAACAATTCATTGTCTTAAGATGTCATGTACTCTTTCCTCCTATAGGAAGCTCACTGATTTCATCGTTAAGCTCGTTATGGAGCTCATAACGCGCATCAGGTAACGAGCTTGAATTTGTCAAGCTGCCTCAACACGCTAATATCTTCTAAATGTAATTAAAATAACATTTAAAAAGGAATTTTCGTTATTTCAGAATCGCCAAACAAATCCAGCATAATCCTTACAGAATTGGCTCAATTTTTTGATTTTCTCTTTCATATTCAATTTGAAATTATCTGCAAAATCTCAGTTTCATTAAGGAGTATATTCGTGTTCACGTGATACTCGTGAAATGAGTCGAGATAATTTAATTTTCAAATCCAGGAGTTTAAGAGACATAAAATAGTAGCACATCATGAAACCACATGACCATGGTCCACCGACTCACCCATCGGGTTTAGAGTCTACAAGAATGGACGGGATCATGAGACCACATGCAGTTACATAGTAAAAGAAATATGCAGGTATGTTTTTCGTACATGAAATGTTGTGACTTTCACCAGCAATGCAAAGAAGGTCGGTCTGTTGACCCATGACCAGATATAAGGGCGGGGATCATCGCTTCACTTTGCCTTGAAATGAAGACTTTCGTCTCCAATAGTGAGAAAGTCAGTCCCATTATAGAACTCTAAATGTAATGATCCCTCTTTCTCATGGCACATTTGGAATATTATTGAGGAAAGATCTCAAGTGGCCTGGTATCATTGAGAGAGACGCACATTATGGAGTGATAAGGGTGGGAGTTCATGTGCGCTCTATAGGCACATCCCTATTAGCACAAGATATTTAACGATAACTCCACGACATTGCTACGATATTCTGAAAGCCTCACAACATAGTAAAAATTTCGTACGGGTATTGTAGAGCACATTGTGTTAATAGGGATTACCGCAGGAATATATTATGAGTGTTTGATGTAAAATACATTTGCTGAGCGTGTCAGCACATATATTCTGCGTGTAGCGTTGTATCTCCATGCCAACAGGTGTATAAATGAATCGATTGATTTTAAAAGGAGACTTCTGAAATTTCAAAATTTTTCAGGAGGAGAAAAAAAAAAGAATGGGCTGTAAGCAACATCATCCCATGTCCATCCAACCGATTCGATTGCGGTAATGGCATCAACAGGCATGGAGGCATGGGGCGGCGTTCTGTAAAAAATTAGGGTCCAAGATATTTCTAATGTGTTTCACAGTAGAAAATAGACCTATTGACGACAACCAAAAAAATTTTACAATTCTCAATTTTTACAAAAATTCAAATTTAAATATTTCAGAAGTCCCTTTTTAACATCACACAGTATAAAAATTTCAGAATTTTTGGGAATAAATTGTTATAAAACCAGGAATTTCTGTGAAACTTAACTGAAATTCAAAATTTATTTACGTAAATTTAAATTTAAAGACTCAAAATAAAACAGAATTTTAAAGTTATTCGTTTTCAAGTAAAAGTCAAATTTAAAACAGAAAAACAATTCAGGGAAAAATAATTAGAAGCCAGGAATATCAAGAAAACTTTAAGAAAAAGTTCAAAATTAATTTATTTGCAAGCAAAATTAAGTTTAAAAGAATCTTTGTTCTTAAGTAAAATAAGTGCAAAAAAAATTAAACATGAAAAGATACTGATTTTTAAGTAAAATTTAGATTTAAAAAAAAATTCACTGAAAAACAATAACAAACAAAAAATTTCGATTAAATTGAAATAAATTCAAAATTTGTTTATTTCCAAATAAATGTAAACTCGAATACAACAAAATAAAATATAAAATATGTTTGTTTTTAAGAAAAATTCAGATTTGAAAACAAAATTTTATAGCAAAAATAGCGATGGAAATGAATTTTAGTCCTCTTGAGGGTCAATTGAAGATCCTCTTCTGCGCATTCCTTCCGCTCTTCTTCTGCGCGAAGTCCCCTTCTAACATCATACGGAAACTTTGATGCTTTACTACAACTGTGAATGGCAGAATTTCAGGTTTTATACCAAACGATGCAACTACCTTCCTCAAATCGAAAACATAAGAAAAAGTATTTTCGGTCGAGTCTGCAGAAGTCCCCCTTTTAAAATCAAACGCTTCAAATGTGTTCAATCTCTCGGATAGTGAGTTTTGTCATCATTGAAGATAAATAATCATTTTTACATTTCGTTATTTAAATATAGAGTAACATTTCTCTTGATACGCTTGTGCTGTTATAGATTTTCACATCAGTAACGTCACTTGAATTGAAGCCATGGGAATATAACGAACAGAGGAAAAGAAAGGCTTCAAGAACGGTACGGATTAAATATTTTTCACGATTAGAATATTTTGCTAAAAAATCATGAAAACACAATTGTACATAAGATATTTAATTAAAATTAGAAATCATTTTACCCGGCGAATCAGCTGGTCGCCAAAAGCGGCTTGTAATTAATAATAGCGCATTTACTTTTCGATATTAACTGTCTGGAATTAGGTTACCTAGTTTATTCTTGTATTTGGATCAGTTATCTTTCTCCATCACCGTTTGTACAATTTGTTTTGTATTTGTGTGTGTAATTTATGGAATATTTAGGAAATATTTCCCTCGTTGTTTAATCTGAATATGTAGTTGTATCAGCAAGCATGTCATCGTAATTTGCACGCCTTTCCTTTTTATTTTTATGCGTTTCTAGCTGATAGCATTAGACCCTCCAAACGTTCTTCTGATGTTTTTGTTATTAGTATTGATAACTTACTTGTGTTATATTTGTTCGTGCATGAGAAGATCCTGCAAAACACTATTAATATGTAATGCATTATCTATGAAATTCAGGTAGAAAGGGGTAACCATAAATCATGTTCCCTGTCCTGCATAACCATCAGGGATCTTTTATTGGATGGGGTTGCTAGGATTATTATGAAACGTTAAGGCAAGGTAGGTGCCCAAAGATAAAATACAGTTGTATATATATATATATATATATCAATTATTTAATCAATTCTTGGTACTGAAATATATAACACACTAATAAGCAATTCAAGCTATACTCATATAAATCACCTACCTTTGCAGACCTGAAAACCTAGTTACTAAATTAAATCATTTTGCATACAGTGGTAGTACATTGCCAGTAGTATATCAAATTAGAGATATTAAAACAGAATCAAAATCTATGAATTTAAATCTTTTTATTATAGAATAGTTTAAATTAAATTATTTTAATCACTGCCATGATTTATATATATACAAGATTGATGCTCATGATTAAAAAATGTAATAACCAAAATAAAAAATATGTAGCTACACATATTACAAAGTGCTGCAGGCTTAGAAAAAAAATATAGTAATGAGGATAGTAGGTAAAAACAACAAATTCAAGGAATACTTTTTTGATTCTGCAGAAAAACAATTGTGTTACGTTGACAAAGCACATTGCAGCCTATGTTTGCTTCTGAAAAACTTATTACAACACACGATGTATGAAAAAATTCGAAGAAATTGGTAATTTCATAAAATTATGTATACACAACTCGGTGATTTAGACGCATTATTGGTGCACTACACGCTTCCTTGCACAATTCCATCTTAAACACTGTTAACGTGAAGAAATTTTTGCAGGGCAGGCTGTTCAAATTCTAACCTGATCATTTCTAGTGCAAGGCTTGAGGTTGAGTATTCAGTTCACTCAAACTGCTGATTTGTATAGCGCAAATTTTAGCACCAAAATCTGTCACAATTGCCTCCATTTCATACATGAATAAAGATGAAAATTTTGGATAACACCATTCACGTCTTGAAGATTTCAAACTCGCAGAATCTTGAAGATTTCAAATTCGCAGAATCAGACATCACATCACCTTACCAAAAACTTGTTGGAGAATCGAACTCTTTCGTATTACAATTCCAACAAAAAAAGAATAATATAAAAATTACAAGCTTCCTGAAGGCCCAAAGGCCTCCAGAAGCCCCAAATGCCCTGGGCCCGCAGCTGCAACTACTCCAACCACACGTTCAGCCCATCACAAAAGAAATTCAAATCATAACGGAAAACGATTCCAGTGACAGACGCCAAAACCTGATTACGCCAAATTCTTGCGCGAAAACAAGATGGCGAAGAAATAATCCCGTTGCAAAATTTTGATTTAAAAATTAATAAAGTTGAAACCTTAATGCAAACAACAACAAAAGTTAAGACAAATGCTATTTAAATCGAATACAAAGTAAATAATTAAGAAAAATTTAAATATTTAATGAAACGGCTAAAATTATCATTTGAATTTCAAAATTTGTCAAAGATGCCACAAGAGATGAAATCAACTTTGGTGGCGAAGAATTAAATTAATTAAAAATACTGACAAAACCGAAAAAAGATGTAGATGCAATTTTTGCAATCTAGCACCTTTGAATAAAAGTCGCTGCAATAGCTCGAGTCATGAGCCGGAGTCCTAGTAGCCATCACCGACCACGGCCCGACCCCTCCCGGAGGAGGAATATACTATCGCTGGAGACAGTAACACAACTCCACCATTATTGTATCCCCCGGAGAAGCGAGATTCTCATCCACGTACTCATGGTTCCCCCTCTCGGGGGTGGGTGAACGGGATATGTTAATTCAATAATCGCCGTCCTCTTACTTACTTCTAACTCAACACCAATAAACAAAAATCGTTGAAAATAACGCCATTGATAGCAGTTATAATTAATACATAATAACACACAATGTAATCTACTGATTTAGCAAATATGTTAGTTTTCAAAATCCTTAAGAGATATATAGCGAGATTAAATCAATGCAGTGGGAAAACATCCTAAGTATATGAAATAGCTCCACTAGAAAGTAAAATTTTAACTACACGTGAATCCATTTATCCCATTTATTTATTAAAAATCCCATTTATTTATTTTTGTGCATTCAATTTTTATTATGTTATTTTTAAATTTTACACTGAAAAATTTACTCCGCAAAGCTTCGTTTAATCTAAGAGTTCTGATAAGTTGAATTCTTTCGTAATTTTACGGGAGACTAGAATATTATAATTGCATAAATTACTTAAGCTTCTAACGCTCAACTCTGTTACCAGATGAAACCAGTTTCTTAAATTATATGGCGTAAACAACTTTAAATCTCTTATCATAACGGAGAAACCATCAGCATCTCTGGAAAGTATTGATTAGTAGTTGATTAGGAAAGACCATGATAATTACATTACTTTAATAAGAGTTGCAATAATAAGATTATGCCAAGGAAATTTGTTGTAATAAACGTACATAAACCTCCGAAAGACGGAAATAATTAAATTATGTAGAACCACAGGATTATTTTTGTGGAACAAAAAAAAGTTTAGCTAAAAAAATATAGGACGAAAAAAACTGACTTGCAGGATAATATCATTATTATGGAAATTTTGAAATGGAATCATCATATACTGCATATACGCTGTTTCCTTAACAATGTTTCTTTTTAGAATTTTTTCCGAGGTAACTGAGTTTAATACAAAATTGCGTTCCAAATCTGTCAGTCTGTCAATGGAGTTTTCTTTGGGTTGACATTTGTTCTATTCTATGTAAATTTTTCAAGTTCATGAACAATGAAGTATAATTAAATTGTAAAAACTTTCGGACTAAAAATATATTTTAATCGCAATCTGAAATAGTCGTTGAAACTTAAAGGAAATATTCAGTTTTCTTTATTTTTAATGAGCTGAAATATTGCGGCCATTGATTAAGAAATTTCTTAAACTCTGTGTTCTTGAAATTATGAAAATAATATACATTTTCAAACCTGTTTTAAATTTATTTAATGATTTTTCTTCATAAGAAATTTAAATAAAAATGTCTTCCTAAAAATTTCCATTGCATAAAATACTCGTTTCAGAAAAATATATATATATATATATTTAATTTTCCAGAATCATAAATTATTTTCTGCAAATTTTTCTATGTTTTCTTGAATCATAATCTATAGATTTTTGTCTATAGATTATTATATTTTATAAAACATTTCAATCAATCTCAAATCTACATTTCTTGAAGAAATTAGAGCTTCTCTTTAGAATAGCAGTCGGAAAAATTCAATTCTTTGAATCATGTGCATGTTTCTTGATAATTATTATATCAAGTAATTAAATTAGATTTTAGAACACGATGAATATAAAGTTCTTCCTTAGGTTTTTTAGTGTGACCGGTGGTTTTTGGTTATTCTAAATAGTTATGATGCGTTTTAGATAATTGTCCAAATAGAAAATGTTTTTTGATGATTTACTTATTAATTACCATTATATTACTCGTTGTTCCGTTGAATTTGTTAGAATAACTTTCCAAACTTCACGAGGAGTATTGTATACGTTATTCATAGTTCTAAAGTTTGGTTAGATACTCAGTATGTGAATTGATTTTTAATACCATTTTACAGACATCCACATTTTACATATCAACAGTCAATGACAGTGAGTGTCAACATGACAGTGAAGTATTTGACTTCAAATATTTTTAAATAAGACAGTGAAATATTTGATTTTCAAATATTTTCCAACAGGACCGTGCAGTATTTGACTTCCAAATATTTTCCAACAGGACCGTGCAGTATTTGACTTCCAAATATTTTCCAACAGGACCGTGGAGTATTTGACTTCCAAATATTTTCCAACATGAATAGGACACAAAATTATGATGTCTCTTTGATATAATTATGATTATCTGAAGTATTTAGAAAATGCAAATTAGCAAGAATACCTCCAAAAAATTCATTCGTTACTTTTCATGAAATGGATAAACATTTCGAATAAAATGTCAGAAAAATAATTGACGAATAATGGAAAAATATGACGAGTAGTATTCTGTTTCAGAAGCAGTTGTAACTTTTTTGTTTTGATTTTATTCGAATGCATGATGAAGAATAGTGCCTTTCTATGACTAGTGTTCAGTACATATATTTGAGATATTTAGAACTATTCAGTAGATTAACGAGAATATCCATTGCTTATCAGAAAATCCTGAAACCTTCCTTAAAGAAATTTCTGAAAACACTAGCAAGCTAAGAAAATAATGGAATCAAATCTCACAATAATACTGATGTCATAGACTTATGCGAAAGAAAATACGAGGGGCACTAATCACTTTTCTTGTATGACACCATTCTCTTTACAGGCGTCATAGAGTACTTAAATTTGGAAACTTTTCCTTAACTTTTAAACACTCAGAAATCCAAACACAGAAGTTCTTTCATCTTATAGTGTTTCGAAATACACTTTCTAATTAAATAAATGACAGCTGAAATTATCTTGTTATTCCATTAATGCCGTGATGAGTAAAAGGTAACTTTTTATCCTTCCTTATTAAATCTTTCAAATATAAAAGAGAAGTTTATCTTTTAGCATTAATTTTATTATGCAAACTGAAATTTT
Organism: Araneus ventricosus; assembly: GCA_013235015.1. Taxonomy (NCBI): domain Eukaryota; kingdom Metazoa; phylum Arthropoda; class Arachnida; order Araneae; family Araneidae; genus Araneus; species Araneus ventricosus. The sequence continues at coordinate 1,063,216 of BGPR01000105.1, read as the reverse complement.
GCAAAAATAGAGACTTTCTATCAATAATGAGGTGAAGAAAAAGTGTTATGTGTGTATAGTGAGTACTTTCTTTCTAAGAAGTGGCATCTATAGACAAAATCTGTTGAAATTGAGAAATTCGAAAGGCCAAATTAAAAGCGTCGTCGTTTAGAGAATTATCCATAAACGAAAAGAAAACAAATTAAGCAAAAATATTTTCTTATAATGTAACTAGCAGAGTACCCGACGTTGGCCGGTCTTTTTCAGGTCAAAATATTTTGGAAGCAAAGAAACCGAATAATATTTTATAAATAACAAAATGCTTATTAATATTACTTTCTTGCGGCAATATTTCTCAATTTCTTTATGAAATAATTCATGAATTATAAGTACAAAAAGTTTCTTTCACTTATAATAAATCATAATATAGAGTATTATATTCATTTCTTGCATTTGTAGCTAATTTCTTTTTTTCGGGGGGGGGGCATTCATTATTAAAGAAATCCAGGACATAAAACTGTCATGCTAATTTGATAAATGACTTCCTATGACTAACTTTCATCCAACCCATAAGAGTGCGAGATATGGCCCATTTACCAATACAGTATTTTTCTGTTGTTGTTGAACAATGTGGGAGTCATTTTCAAACTAAAATTTCAACAATTAAAATGTCTAAAAGAACTAATGAATCCTGCCTCCACATAATTCCCCCAGCCGTTCTAAATAAACATTTCTACATGTCTTATCGATAGTTATCATCCTAAAGGTTTGACTAAAAACAATTTAACCCCCCTCCCCTATATTTTTTTGCCCTACATTATTGAAACGTACGAATTAGGTTTCATTTCTATCAGTCCATACTTTTACGTGTATTTCGGAGACAATGCCCCAACCTACACTGAAGGAATGGATTAGGGCTTATTTACCCCAACAGTACTTCATGTCGGTTAATGGGGAACATGCTTACAAAATTTCATTAAAATCACTCCAACAATATCGAGTTTTGTATCAATCGGTCTACGTCTTTGCTCCACCTAACCTAAGGTTTTGGATGACTATTTATTTACCCCTAAGGTGCATTTATTTTGCTTATGAGGAACATGTGTATAATATTTCATCAAATTCCCCCAGGTGAATCAAATTTCATGTCAATCGTCCATTTACTGAATGCATTTAAACGACTTTGTCCTACCATAACCTCAGAGATTATGGTAGGAGATTAGGTTGCCGTTTATTTAACCATACAATTCTTAGTTAGCTAATTAAATGCATGTGTACCAACATTATGCAAAATTTCCGTAGCCAATCGGCCTAAGGGTTTACATGTATTTTCACGAGAGAGAGATTTTATTCCAAAATTCACAATTAAATTACCTAACTCTACATTCTTGTTGCAACGCTGGGAAACAGATATATTTTCTTGAAATTTTATTTTATGAACCTCTCCTGGTTTTAAAATATAACCTTAGGTAATAGTGGTGACTTAAGATGTCTAGACACATTCAAATTAATAAAGGCGATTAATTAGTGTAGCTTAAGAAAACGCAAGTTATAATAATTGTTTAAACAAAATGTATCTCTCTGAATGTATTTTTACTAATGGAAATCTGAAATCACCAGGAATTTGAATGTTCAAAGGATTTGGTTGGCTTTTATGCAGTGGTTGTAAAATACTTTTAAACTTCCTGTAGTAAATGTATTTTTGAAATAAAATGCAAAGCAAAAAATGAAAAAAATACAATTCAAGTTTGGACGAAAGATTTATACCCTCGACAATTTGAGCCAATTGCATTTAAAATAAGAAGAAACAATAAATGGCACAATTACAAATGAAAATATTCAAACATAAACATTCATTTGACTAATGAAACTGCATGATGTACAAGAATATATAAAGATCGTTACGTATTATTCACTTGTAGGTTTAATCAGCAAAAATGTTTTCTGCCTTGAGAAGAATATTTCAGAGAGGAAACAATAAAGAAAATCCTCGCAGTTTCGATGACATATGTTTTAAGAATAATCTAAAGTTCTTTCCATTTCAAGTATTAATAATTGAAGACTGAAAATGGAAAACTCAATAAATGCCAAGAAAAAATCTCGCGTCAATAAATGTTAAATACCAAGGTTTTCAATTTGTAAAATCATGTAGGTTCCCAACGCATTCTAACTAGTTGAAAAAGTTTTTGGTAGATGTCAATAGTGACATAAGTACCACGATAAATGTTTAGTTTTAGTTTGATTCCGCTTTAAAGCATTACGTGGGCTAATTCGGGGGGGGGGGGGCCTTCATACTTTTGGGCCGCAGACGCCACAATGAGGGACCTGGAATATATAATAAATTCTATGATTATCTTCGTGGTCATTATCATTTTATCACCTGTTTAGTACCACTGACCTGGAAATGAACCATGAAACTGGTTGTAGTATTTGCAATTTGGCACTTACTGCATTATCCATTTCTAGTCTTCCATTTAAAGTGCTTGAATCTCTGGAGAAGTTATAAATGGGAAGTGCAATTATAAGGAAGATGTAAAGAGATTTGGTCGGATTATTCCAGATTAAAGCTTTATTCTACTGAAAATGTAGAATGAATGTCAGCCTCATGCATATTAAATCAGAACGAGATAATATGTCCGAAGTATTAGTATTTTTTAGAAGTGTTGCCATGATGAAAACAGAACTTTTAAAAAAAATCATTATTCAAAATTAGTCTGTTCACAGTAGTTACTATTTGGCTTCAATGAACGTGCTGTTATTGTAGCAAATTAGACAGACCAAACTTCAACAGCCCCTTATGGCTTTCATGAAAAAAGTATGGTAGTTAAGGGAAATGAACATATTCAGCCTTATGGATGTATGGAACTTGAATCTTAAGGGGGAAACATGTATACAAATCTGTAACTGCGAGGTATGACTCACGGTTTCATAGAGTTCCCATTTATTAGATCCACTGTCTCTACACCAATGCATTTTGTATCCTATTTCATAGCAATGGGCCCAAATATGCCTATATCTGTATGGAGAACCTGGATCAAGGGCTATGGAAAGAAACACCAGGATTTTGCCCCTAACACATGCACGGCTAACCTATGATACTTACAAAACTAAATTCAAAAATAAATAAATGTACCAATTAACAACATAGAGATGATTTAATGATAAATGGAGGAGGAGAAAGTTCGTTTACCCCAGAGTTAAATGATGCAGATAAGAGTAGAAATAAAAGTATGGTTCAGAGAAAATGGTTATTTCGGTGAAAAGATCAAGATATTGTGAAGCATATTGTAGAATTGAATAAAAACTGGAAAATAAGCACATGTCAGAAACTTCTAGGAAAAAAGAATGTATGAGAAGCTAGAAAAAAATAAGATAGATGCCGGAACCAGTAGGTCTTTGAAGAGAGGAAGGAATAAAAATAACCGAACTTGCCTGAAAAGAGAACCAATCAAAACAACCCTAAAGAAAGAATCAACCGTGGAGGAGTGGCATGCTAAATCTGCTTTCAGGTGGCAAACCGAAGCAGGAAATGAAGTACAGAGAGTGGTGTGCCACTTGTTCAAGTTAAGAATTACAGACTTCAAAAAAAAGAGCTAATCTGCTTTATAAATTCAGTCAAGAAGCAGAGCATCGGTAAGAGTCGAATAACCAGTAATTCTTCCTCAGTGTCATCTTCTATTAAATCAACTCAAAACGAATGTATTTATTCTAATGGTTTGATATTGGAGTGTTCTAGCATGAGATAATTCTTTTACGTTCATGATCATTGTTACTTAATTATGCATTCTTGTTGCTTGCTTTGCTACCTAAAAATATCACCAAAAAACTTTCAGAAAAAATATGTGCCAAAGGCAAAGATCATGGAAAGAGTTTTATCTTATTTCCAAGACGTTAAAAAATAAAAGCCAAGAAACACTTAAACACAACTGATTCTTCCATGCCTTATCATCCTTCTCCATTGCCTGTTAAATCATAAAAAATCACTGACGGAAACAAAATATCTTATCTTCTACGGAGAAAATTACGTGAAAAGTGTAACAGAATAAATAACAACAGATAGAAAGCAATCAGTTTAAATGTGCTTTAGCCATCCCTTCTTATTTTTACCACTTGCCTTCGAAGCGTACTTCATTTATACATCCGCTACTCTTTTCCGTCTTCTTTCCTTTTCTCATTCTTTTTTCTAAATACGTGACTTTTTTTGCGAGTCGTTTTGTTCTTGTTATTATTTGTTCTATTAAGGGAGCAGATTAAAGGAAATACCTTTAGAAAGCATCTTACAGAAGTTATTTGTTAGTTCAACGCTAAAGGGTTTGTGATTGCTTCGTTTCGTTAAAAGTTTTCGCTTTCGACGCTTTGCTCACCGCCATGCATCTTTTATGGCTTCCGAGGCGCAAGTTTTTCTTTACGAGGAAAAATATTTAAGTGAAAAAAAAGCAATTTTCTGAAACAATGAAGTAAATGACTTTTTTCTTCTTTCTTTAAAAAAACATTTACGCGTACACACGCCAAGACGTGGTACATTTGCCTGATGAAATTAATTATCACTGAACTTTTCTATTTTTCAAATGGCACGCGTTGAAATGGAGATGTTTCCTAGTTTTAAGGTCGTGACTTTAATCAAGGAAATGGAAGCATTTCTAATATGATCGTTCTACACAGACCCTGGTTACTCGCAGTATAACGGCATCGTTATAACACTTTCTGTGTAAATGTATAGACGCCCGTTCTATATATTTAATTAACCCTTAAAGGTCCAGTGTTTCCTTCAAGGAACATACACATTTTCGTCTTTTTAATTCTTGAGCATAAGACTGAAGCTCTAATGCCTGTTGTTGCCAATAGGATACATACTGAAATTTTTATTAAAGCAATTAACAACATATGTGGCGACTCCTGACAACTGCACCCGTATCTGCGGAACTGATCTCTGGCAGCATTATATAACTGAACAGAACGAACTGTGAAGCAGTCTCGTTGAGTCTTGTTTGTGCATGTATTCCAGTCGTGTTGGAGCTGCGTTCATGCAGTTGTGATTTCTGTGTCTACTTCATCATGTTGTATTTACTGCATTACGTTTGCATTTACTGCATCTATGTTTAATCTTGTTTTATCCTATTTTTAAGAGTTAAATCTAATTTACAGTTTTGAAGCATTTTAATAAAAGAATTCGTTAAAGCTGGAATGACTTCTTGTGTCCCACCACGATGCCTTCTGATAAAGAGTAATTGTCGGTGTGTTATAGCCATTAGAACCCCGACACATATACATGGCGGCCCGAATGCTGATAAAAAATAAATTGATTCTTTTCACTTGAGGCTGCATCTTTTTAGCTTTGTACGCTTGAAAATACCATATTTTATTCCATAATGTTGAAGGAAACTTCTATCCGTATTATTATTTATTAAAATTCATCTGTGTTTTAAATTATAGAATTTTATCATGTAAATTATTTTCTGAAATAAAGTCCTCTGTTATCAGTTGGTAACAAACTGTTTTCTAAACATAAACCATACTTAAAACAAAATATGATTTTTAAAGTATTTTTCCCATGTTTTATTCAAGAAATGAAATTCAAAAACATTTTAAAATCAGTTTTTTGAAAAACGTGCTTTTAAGGGTTAAGTGACAACATTCAGTTTTATATTTAGGAAAGTATGAACTTGCGTTCAGGTATCTCCAGGGTTGTACACTTTTGACATAATTCTTTCCACATTTCATTTGAATAAAACAAAGCAACAAACTTCTAACACTAATAACCACGAGTCTCTCTCCGAAGGGAGTAGACAGTTTCCAATAATCCGAAATGTAGGCTTGCTGCAGGTCCTACTTGCTTCAGGAAAACACAAAACACACGTGTCAAAAGCTCTCACAACTGGTAAGGACCAAATAGGAACTAAGAATACCTTCCCAGAGTTACACAGCAAATCTTTACTGGTGTTAACGTGTGGAAATTGACATGGTAATTTCTGTCAGTCCTGACTTGATGCAGGTGATGAAAGCTAATAAATGAGTTCCTATCAGTGACAGAGCTGTTTTATACATTGGGGTAATTGGGTTGTAGCCCAAGGGCGGCATTGAACCAAAGGTGCCTATAAGCTTACTAAAATGTGGAAGCATTTTTTTAATTACAATTTTAAATATATTAAAAATATAATTATGATTACAGGGTAGAAACTAGGCAGCTATCAATTTTGTAACGGTTACGCTAAAAAAATTGCATATTTCTGTGTCAATTAAAAAAATAATTATCAAAATCCTATTTTGAAAAGCTGCCGATCTGCAAAATTATAACAATCACAGAACGGGTGACATATTTGATAAATCATATTATTAGTTAGATATTTTCATTGAGCCATGGGCGTTGAAATTCCTAGTTACTATTCTGATGGAACCCAAGTTATTCTAGCCCAGGGAGCTCAAATTTGTTTAGAAGGCTCTAGTCACCGATTAGCAATGATTCAGGATACTGTATGTTTTTGATTATGATCTAAGTAATTTGTTAACAATTACCAATCAGCGGAAATAGACATCTACATTTAAAGATTAGACCTTCCGCTTGACGAAGAATTGCCTGCGCTTCTCATGTCCGAAAGTACACACCATATTGTTGTAAACACAGTCGTTGGCCCACCGTCTCTAATTTTGGAAACAGCTTCAGCAAATTTGTCCAAGACACGCTCTTTCATTTCTGGAGTCAGTCTAATTCACTGACTCCCTGTATCTACCTTTGAGATAGCGTACGCCACAGTTTCTGCAGCCTTCTATCAGCTCAACAGTAGCGAAGATAAGACGTATTAGATAAGATGCATCTCAACGGACTCGTGGTACAATCTTTGAGCTTAAAGTACGTTGCAATTTACTGCGCTAACCTGCTGCAATTACCTGGAGTTAAGGGTGCGTACTCACTTCGTTTCCCTTAAGCTCGCCAATTGCTTGTCGCCAAGAGAGAGAGAGTGCCAGAACATTTGTTTTGGATGCGAGTTGAAATTTTTTAGGCTTCGTTTGCGCATGAGCCTATAGCGATTTTTTTTAACGTTCTACGGCACATGCCCTTAATTTCGCCTCATTTCCATTGGTCCATTGTCTGCTATCTTCTATTTGATTGGTCGGCGTACGAATTTGAATAATACTTCGTTTGGAATTCTTGATCATTTCCCAAACGACTTTTTTCAATAACCGTTCGCCTTTCTTCTGAAGATTTTTGTTCATTTAATTTGCTGATTCTCTTTCTCTGTGTTGCTGATTATGGCTTCCAAATATCATACAAGGATTTTTTTTTCTGGAAACAATGGTTCCCTTACTACGATTCAACTTCTTCAGACGTCATGGTTTTTCCTGTGTTCGTGCTTTCCATGTGTGTTTCGTTTCCCAATGAAGAAGCGAAGCTACGAGGGGCCCTCTTTGTTGAAAGAGAAGCGGCTGATGTTTTTTTAAGTTAAAAAAATTTTCCCGGGGCAAATTTGCAATGCCTATGCAACTGAGCGCTCAATCTCTCATTCTGAGATGCCGTAGGCATCGAATGCGCAGGAGACCTATAAAAAAACTCAGTGAGCGTCGAAAAAGTGTATGGCGACGACAAATGAAATTGTACCAGAAGAAAATTTGCGAGAAAATAGTATGCACCATAAACTCCAGGTTTACAAAACTCAGCTGCAATTGTCGATGCTACTTCGTTTTACTGTAAATTTGCATTCCGAGAAACTTGACCTGGCTGATATTCCACATCACTTGCACAAAAGAAATGAAGTCAGGAAAGATGCCGCGTGCTTGTTGGATGCGTTTTCTTATAATGAAAGTGGAATTCTGCTGTAAGTTCTACAGATACTTTTCGGTAAGTACCATTTTCTCTCTCATTTCGACAAAATATTTTGCAATCACTCTATGTATTACAGTGCATCTATTCTCGGCTGTTTTCTGTTTTAATTAGAAACCTAAATTACCGAGTTAAATACTTTTTGATGAAATTTGTTTAAAAAAAGATTTTCTATTATTGAGTCAACATAGTTAAGAGCAAATTAAATCCGGATAATATGGTAATTAATTATATATCATATTATCCGAAAAAGATTGAAAGAAAAAAAATAAGAATGGTGTCAATGTGTATCACTCTGCAAATTATATTTATGAAGTATCATTTACACTGGTGGAATTGCTGGGATGCTTAAAATGTAATTTTTTTTCTAAAATGGTAATTCTTCAAGCATAAGTCCAGTGTTCCATTTTGACAATTGGCATGGTGAAAAAGTTAAATACATTTGTAAGAATTGCTGTGCTAGAATTAAAAATGAAGCGCTAAGACCGCTGATTGTATGGTGCTTAATGGCACAAAAAATAAGGATTATGAAAAATTTATTATTTAATAGATTGTTAAAAAATTCGGTTAAATATATAGACATTTTCCTAGGTTAATAATCTTCAAGCATTTTGAAGTGTGTAAACCTAAAATAAAATTCTGTGAGGGAAATAAAACATAGGTAAAATTATTTTTTTATTTTCGATCACAGTATATAAGTAACTTCAAATAAGTATATGACAAACTTAATTTGTTCATCTTTATAGCTTTTTAAGCAAAATGCAGACATAATTACAAACTTTTACTTAATTAATCCTCTGTTAATCGCAATTTCTGAATCGATGTGCGTGTAATTTGCATTTATTGACTGTTTCTAACGTCAATTTTCTTACAAAATACTAGTCATAGAAAATATTTCATATTTCCGAGATACTATTTCAGGGTGAAAATGATTGCAACTAATGGAGGATTAAACATCATAGCAATGAACATTTATATTTCTACAAATACCAGAACTTTTATTTATATTATGATAAAAGATCAAAAGACCTTGATCTTTTATCATAATATAAATAATATGTGAAGATCAAAAGACCTTGAATATAAGATTATCAAAACTTCGAGGATTATATTGCTATGTAATATTTAATTTAATAAAATATTATTCCTTTAAGTGATGAAAATACGTTCTTTAAATAATGTGATATACTCTAATATTTTAATTAATTATTACCTAAACATGAAATATTTTAAATCAGCGAAGATAAAATTCAAACATCAATTTATTTTTTATTTACGTAAAATAATAAAAATAATGTTCCCCATTATTACGTGTTGGAGCGTATCAAATATTTATGATTATTTCTCTAACTCATCAACGATGTTTAGGGTCAAATTTTGAAAAAAAAAATGACTTTTTTCATTAATTAGAGTGTTTTCAGAATAATGATCAGATTAATCGCTCCCTCATTAGCGCAGAAGAATTTAATATTAATGAGCCTTTTCTATAACATACATGTTTTTAGGATTATAACGACCCCGTAATTAATCAGAGTGATGTGAACCGATAGATTTTATCGGTTGTATTTTTTTAACCTATTAAATACACATTCTGCCGCATTTAATTATCTTAGCGCATATCTCGTCTTTAATTTAAAATAATTATTCGTAAAATAAAGCGATATTATTGTTGATTAGATAACACTGTTTCCTAAATTTAAAAATGCGTTAATTCTTTGCATAATATTGTTGTCATTGTCAAAGAGAAAGTAGTGAAAGCCAAGCATTCAGTGTTAGATAAAAAACGAAGAGTTTCAGAAGTTATGTTATAAAAGACGTTCTTTGATTCAATAGAATTCAATTACAGTATGTCTATAATTAAAGCTCCTCTGTCTAGAGCCACCTACAAACATAACCATGCATTGTAAAGATGTGAGGCCCCGTACATGACTTAATGAAGATAAGGGGGGAAACAGTTAAGGTAAACAAAATAGCTCTAAATTTATTTATTTATTTTTCTAACCCCTTGTCATAAGATTTTATTTAACCTCCTAATTAGATGCCACCACCCATTTGGGATAATTTTTATTATTTCAATCTATTTAAGATGGTAAAGGATACTTGAGACATTTAAGCATATCCAGGGGGTTTCTGAATTTAAAATTAATTCTTACGTTGACATAATCCATATCGTACCAAGCACAGAAAAAATTATTTTTCTTTATAAAATCCAAAATATGTTTCACTAAGCCTATGTATACATATAAAATCATAAAAATGACAAAACTTTCATTAGTTTCATGGTGCAGGCTGTCCTAAAAACAGGGCAATGGTACAATCCATTGCTATTCGTTTTTACTTGGTTTGAATGGGAGAGAGCATCTTAAGCGTAGCTCAACGTTAAGTTTTTTTAAAGATAGTTCTTGTTTGTTGCGCAGATTTTTTGCTGGTAGCTTCTTATTAGGTTTTCTGGGCTTTTTACAATAATATCTTTATTTTTAAGACCTAGAAAATCTTCTACAACATGTTGAACACTAGGGTGGATCGAAAAGTATAGGGGGAGAAAATGAAATTATTTTTGGCATGGGGTGGGAAAGTTGTGTCTTACATATATTAGTTTATACATATTTTTTTATTGAAATTCAATCTTCCGGGGCCTCAAGCGCAACAAAAGTAGTTAAAAAATGATTTTTTTTATGAAAATTTACAATTTTATTTGTTTCTTTGAAATTAATTTTGGCGTAGGGCTGGAAAGTTGTCTTATGTATATTAGTTTAAATTATATTATTTTTATTGAAATCCATTCATATTTTCCAGTCCCCAAGTGCCCCAAAATAGTTAAAAATTGACATTTTTACGAATATCTATTAAAAATTGTGAATTAATGAAAAATATTTGAAAAATTGGCAGATTATTCAAGGTATAAACTTGTGTACTTCACAGTATAAACTTGTAAATAATTATAATTTTATAATACATGAAGTTTAAATTTAATAGTCAAAGCAATAATTCTCAAAACTTATAGTGAACTTGCATCATAGATTCTTTAATTCTATTAGTTTGAAGATTTACATGTTTCTAAAGGTTGTAATCATTTATGGCATTATATTATAATGCTTGATAAGACTTTTTGATTGTATCCTATTCAATATGAAGCCGTGTCTCTTCTCTCCATATTCACTATCTGACTCTTCAGATACTAAGCGAATACATCTTTCTATAGCTTGGGTATGGCATGGATATTTTGACCATTCCTCCGTTTTTCTAACTTTTATAATGGCCTCAATTTCTTAAATGGCACATTCATCAAAAGAGGTGGTTCAAAAGGTCCAACTCGTTGCCATTTAATAAGTACAAAATATTTTTGGTACTTGTAAAATTCTTTGTTGTGATGATCCTCTGTTTTCATTTCTAGCAAAAATTAGTTTTCTTAGTGCTAAAGACCTTATATTCTCTCTGTTATCTGTGATCATTGACAATAGCAAATTTTCGGGATGAGAAAACAAGCTATTTCGTTGAATAACAGTGTCTACTATATTTCTTAAATTGGGTTTAAAATATCTAGAAAATGAGAAGTCTCCAAATATGCCCCGCTCCTTCTGTTATGGAGAGCTTTGTCTTGACATGGAACCATACAGGTGCATATACCGTTATAATATATGTTGCAAAAATGATAAGATTGTCAGATGGTTTTTCTGTGGCCACATACAACCTTAGAATTCTACCTGCAGTTGTTAGGCACCTTGAGTGAGCAACTGGAAAGGGCTGTCTTAATGCCAGGCCAGAATAACATTCACCACGTGATACCGCTAGGCAAATATCATATAGATGTTGCTGATCATTGCTAAAAACCATTCTATCTAATATTATCTGGCATATTCAGGCCGTGGTGGCCTAGTGGTAGAATCTCGGCCTTGGGGCCGGAGGATTCCAAGTTCGAAAACCGATTCCACTGAAGATCCGCCGTGTATGGGGCTTGTGGCGCGCTAAATCATACGTAGTGGCCAAACCTCCTCCCGTTGGTGTGGCGCGGAAGTTTGGAAAGGGGGTGCCAACTCAGGTGTCGTCCTAGTCATCTGACCATGGTGTTAATAATTACGAGGTCCGTCCCAAAATAGTCCTAACGTTGTTTCAAAATGGGACGTTAATTTAACTAAACTAAATTGTCTGGCATATTCTGCACATTTATTGAAGGAAAAGGAGCTAAAGATAGCTCCTCGCATATTCTGATTGCTTTACCAATTGATCCACAAAATTCTGTAGGACCAGTTGTTGCACCATCCAAAGAATTTAGTAGATGACGGAGAGGTAACTCATTTGTATGAAGCAAACAAATGCACCACTGTAATGGTCTATTGAGTTCTTTAGTTCCATCAAGCGAATAATACCTCCCTTGCGCCCAGTATTAAGATTTGTTCCATCGCATCCAATTATTTTTAACCCATTTAATTGTATTTTATTTGATACAAAAAATTGAGGATTGCTTCTTTTATGGCTTTAGCTCCTTCTGTTTAAGTAGTTACATGTCCGATTTACACAGAGTTAGGTTGGTTTACAAGAGTATAATGCTCCTCCTTTGTGGTCTTCGGGTAGTACTTTGTGTTCTTCTTAATCGGCACTTTTGTTTTGTCTTTTCTCCCATCGAAATATAATCCGGTTAAAATAGACCGAGACACTGTTAACTTAGAAGACTTTGCAACTGCATTTTGATGCTTTTTACGCTGTCTACGAATTTTATTATGGTCTACCAAATGCGAAGTGTCTCCTTGTACAATTCCAATGTCTCGTAAAATAGCACTAGCAATTGAAGCACATGCTCTAACTGAAATTTCGCATCGATCCCATTCCCTTGCTAAGGTAGGGAAATCTAAACGATTTTGTTATTGATATCCCAAGGTAATTATATCTGTATGTGTATACGAGGACAAATTCAAAGAGTTGAACTCAAGTAGCTCCATTGATTGAGCACGAGCAGCATCAGTTTTAACAATTTATAGTCTCTGTTTTCTTTCTTCCCTTTTTCTCTCTTTTTTAGTCGCAATTACGTCCACGTCTCCAATGACCATTTCCGTTTCTAATCTTTGATCTTTTATGAACAATCGCTCAGCAAATGGAATTTTCATGTCTTTTTGGCATTTACATGTATCGAAATTTGTACACTTACAAAATGTGGTATCAAACAAACACGATATTTTTTAATTACGATAATTTTCCAATTTTTGTTGGTGTTTTATATCATTCCTTCGCCCTCTTCTATACGTTTTCCCCTCTAAAATCGTTTCTTTAACGCATTTTTTACTTTTAAATTTTAATTCGAAATTTGCATAAAAATTGTTTTTTTTCTTCAAATATTTAAGTGTCTTGGGGCACCAGAAGATATTAAACAAAGTTGAAAAACTTTTGCAGGCATGCTAGTACACTTAAGAGACAACTTTTGCACCTTATGTAAATTATTTTATCCACACTTTGAATTTTCGATCCCTGATCGAAAATTCAAAGTGTGGATAAAATAATTATTGAACACCCAGTTTTCTTCAAAATGGTTTCCTTTAAATAGAAAGTCCCAAATAGTTAGCAACTGTTATATACCTTCTGAAAACAAGCAGGCTCAGACCTTTTTATGATTAAAAAAAAATAGCAGATTGAGCTTCCATGAATCAACAAATGTGATTTCAAACGCAATAATAAATAAAGACCAGTACTATTTCTTACACTTAAATTGAAGTAAAATTAGCTGCTGCATGATTATCAAACAGGCCAACTCCGTCTTCGTGGTTATTTTAGATTGTACACATATTGGTACGTTTACCTATTTTCTGCGACGTTAAAAAATTAAATGGAATTTTCAAATACTAGCTTCAATATTAATTTCAGAAGGAAACAAAATTCAAGCACACTGAAACGAGAAAACTAGATATTTTCCGATAAATTTCAAAATACACACTGACTTCATGTTGTTTCAGCCCCTTCCCCAGCATCTCTGATGCATGATATGCGCCTGCCACACAGACTGTTATGCGCCTGCGTTAGTTGTAAAGTAAAAATGTTTGGAAAGCAACAGAGAAAGAAAGGACTACCTCGATTACTAACTGATGGGTGATCGATATCGAACTTTTTTATTAAGTCGGTCAAAAATGAAAGGAAAAATGACTTTCTAGATAATTTTTTGACAATGCTTTTCTACTGGATAAAGACTTCACTTTTGCGATAAAGACAAATATAAAGTTAAATGACTCTTGAATAATAAAACGTCTTTAATTTGAATTAAAATATTAAAAAGAATTTATATAAAGGCCATTTATATATGCTGTCCTATTTTTAGGACGATGAGGAAATACGGATTTAAATAGCAAAACTTCTGTAATTCTGTGCACGTGTCAGACACGTTATTGCGTGTTAAGGTGTTTAAAGAAAACTTGCACTACAGATGAAAATCGAATTGCAGCGTGCAATAATTGAACGCAGACGCATATGAAAACATTAAAAAACCATACAGTATTAAAAAATGAATACAGTCGAGCAAGGAAGATTTCTAATGCATAACATATTTTAATATTAAATACATTCGAGTGCATAAAGGTAAAATAAATTTCACCATGAATTTAAAAATTGTAAACAATTCAATTTAAAAACACCAAGAGACAGATGAAAAACTTCAAGTTTATTGGAAATCTTGTAAAAAATTCTATGAAATTTGAAAAAAAAAATGTTCAAATAGATAAAATTCGAAAACACATTTTGAAATAAACTTTTGTTTCTTACAGATCTGGGAGGCACAGCAAAATATATGGAGATTAGAATATCAATGAAATCAATCGAAACATTATTGACTGTGTAAAAGAAGAGAACACAAAAATGATCACGGTCTGGAACACAAACTAGGTTCCAGGCATTCTGGAACACAAACTAGGTTCCAGGCATGGTAATATAGTAACAATGGGATGATTTATTAATAAATTATACATTAAGTTACACTTTTAACATGGTAATTTTATTATTTTGCTAAGTTGGATACTATCTATAAATAGCATCATGAAACATGCAACATGCATGTTGGAAAAAACGTTCAACATGCACTCCAGAGCGGACCGCTAGTTCTAGAGCTACCAAACTTGACTAATAGTTATTGTTTGGGTAGTAGGTGCTCACTAAGAAAGGGTGTAACAAAATTTAAATAAGAATTTTAATAAAAAATTAATCGAAATTTCAACTTTTGTCCTCAATAACTTCGGAACATATTATCGCACAATAACCAATTTAAATCACTTTTATTTCCGCCACCTAATTCAAAGAACCAGCTTTACAATTATACCAATTGCATTTCCATACAATCCTTCTAATTTTAATAAATCTGAAAACATATTTATATGTATATTAAATATACTTTTCATTGTTTTGTTAACAAATTTATACTGTTTTCGTCGCAACGCGAGAGAGATTTCGAGCTCAAAGATGACGTATTCCGAAATGAGCAAGGAAGATTGAAGAGTTCTTTCACCTCTTCAAGATTACTGTGAATAAAAAACACAACCAAACTGCGACTTAAGATTTCATATAAAAAAATGCGTTTCAAGCTTTTAATAAGCAAGTGTCGAAGAATAAGTAAAAAATAAATTTTTGAAATAATTTCAAAGCATGCTGCAGCACAGCGGCCTATAAACTAGCCGCCATGAATAGGGTTTCATCATGTAAGTATTAAACAGTGGCAGAGTTTGTAGTGGATTCGAATCAGGAGGTTCTGATCTTGGCACTAACAACCATTCTGCCGTTCTCCGTTATACCTGGTGTGCCGGAATCGGGAATCAGCTTGCGGGAACTCGAGGATACCACCAACTGGGATATATAGAGAAGCTCGATCAAGAACTCTCTCTTCGCTTTTTTTCCCAGGTTGCCTGCATCACAGTTGCTTCAGTGTCATCGGCGGCTTATGTTTCTTCTTTTGTTATCCCGGGGTCGATGCGGAGTCAAGAGCTTAATCCAAATGGGATATGATCGTCATTTTATTTTAAATTAGTTTTTTCAGTTTGTGTAAAAAAATGTTTTAGTTATCCAACAGCATCTTCTGATTGTGCACTCCACACGCACTCCAAGTCCTTCCATAGACTTTGTCGAATACTAAAAGAATATGACGCATTTTTACGCTTCGTTAAGAAAAACGCGTATGCATTTTGGGCGTATTTCTTACAAGATGTGCGAGAATTATTGGACGCGTTACAAAAATGGATACTTGTTTGCTAAAGCGGCCAACCGAGCTTACTTCGCGACAATCGGATTTCGCCAAGCTCGTAAGTTCAGTGTTCTGCAGTTCTGATAATTTTCGAACGGATTTGCTTAGGAGTGCCGTACTTTTGTACTCTTCTGTTGTCCTTTTGACGAAAGAACGTTTTGAGGTGAGAGCTCATTTTGGAATTTGAAAAAAACGTAGATTCCTAACATTCAATGAACAAGCGCAGCTACTATGTTCCCGATTTGATGAAAGCGAAGCCGCTGATGTTTTGTTAAGTTTAAAAAACATTGTCCGGTACCCACTTCAGATGCTGTAGGCATAATAGTATGCACAATTTGTCCATTTCAAATGCCACAGGCATCGCGTGAGCAAGAGACCACTAAATGGCTCATTGGTCAAATGTTCTCACATCGCCGAACCGTCTTCCTCTTAGCGACAAGATTTTATCACCATCTTGGCGAATTATCGCGGTCGCTTGGCGATTCATTCTTGGTTGCCGCTATAACTTAAAACTACCCAAAAATATGCAAAAAAAACTAGGAACGTTGTCCGCATAGCTTTTCAATAAAGTTTCACACATACTCATCGAACCGACAGGGTGCCGTTCAGGCGCCGAGTTCGGGGGTATGCTGTGGTGTTATGTCCCGATAGCTCGTATTACTATCACGGCTCCTAAAGGTTTGTTTCATAGTCTTTTTATTCCCAGAATCCAATAAGATGGAGCTAGGTGTGGCCTAATGTCTATTGTATGAAAAAATTTCAGTCAGTAGTCTTGCCATCCGAACATTGGAATTGGGTCCCTTGGATTTTTAATGTGGGATCCTATGAAAGATTGTATGTGTCAGATGCCTTATGCTAATATGTAGGAACTGAAGTAGCGTATCACAGCTGTTATTCACTCGACTGCTTGGACATACAACCCCGCAACCAGGGGATTTCACATCGATATTTATTAATTTTTGCACTTCTAAAATAAGTTTGTAAAGATGCTTTGTTTCTACTTGTTCTAGTTTTTGTTTTATATAATTTTGATATGTGTCCAATAAATCTCGGACACCCTTTACTGCCCATTGTACCCCTGATTTTACGCAGATCTGCAATACGAAGCAAATACTACATACCAAAATATATTTATCTAAATCTCTCCGTTTTTGAGTTATCGCGTTCACTTGTACTCCAATATACAGACCGACAGACGTTCAACAAGTAGAAGTATTTTACCTCCAAAATAAGTCCAAAACCTGACGACAATTCTGCTAACAGTACCATGTGCCTATTTCCACTCTTCTAGATGTTTAAAATTTGAGTTATTTTGTTCACATGACCACCATCTATCAGATAGACAGATTTCCTGTAGACTAAATTCGTACAAAATTTGATAAAAATCTTGAATTTTTGTACCGCGTACCAATTTCATCGATCTAGTTTCATCAGTCTAGTTGTTTTGAGTTATTTTGTTCACGTGACCGTGGTCGATCAGATAGATTTCCTGTTGACTGAATTCGTATAAGATTTGATACAAGTCTTCAATTTTTGTTTCAAGACAGTATATCACTTTCATCAGTCAGTTTTATCCCATCACTCTAATCTATTATGGATTATTTTGTTCACATGAGCACAATCGATCAAACAGATTTCCTGTCGTCTAAATTCGTACAAATTTGATAAAAAATCTTCAAATTTTGTATCAAGACCGCGTACGAATTTCATCGATCTAGTTTCATCAGTCTAGTCTTTTTGAGTTATTTTGTTCACATGACCACGATCGATCAAACAGATTTCCTGTAGTCTAAAAGAAATGATAAAAAACTTCAATTTTTGTGTCAAGACCTCATACCAGTTTCATCAGTCTAGTTCACTCTATGTTTGAGTTGGCGTGTAGAGGAACTAGTGTGGTCTAAAACGCGGAGATGCATCAAAATCTAAAGGTCGAATTTTTGACGATTATAATAATTTCTGTTTGTTTACTTTGTCGACAAGAAAATAAAAAGGAGTTACTATTATTTTTAAAAGCAATGATTCTCTTCATGTGAGTATTATATAATAGAAAAGCTGCTAAAATTATCAAAAAAGGGAATCATTATGTCAGTAATTTCAATAAAACTTACAACTAACATAAATATCACATCATGGAATAATATAATTATTTACGATGAAACAATATTAAGATCCAGAGCTTTAACTAAATTAAAAGTTTGCTTCATGTCTCTACGTTTATAATATTCTTTGTTTATTTCTAAAAACGATATTTTTGCAGTTGATTCGGGGATAGGAAGATAAACAGGATGGTTCAAATAGAAGAATGTGAGATTCTGTAACAGGAAACGTTAATACATAGCAAATTTCGTGATGCTGTGTTATAAAGCATTCCGAAAATATTGTTTTCTCGATGTTCGCTGTTTTGTCTTTTGATAAGAGAAATGGGAGCGAACAGAACAAAAGAATAAAATAATGGTTCGCTGTGACCATTGTTTCGTACTCTATTGTATCCGGAAGTTCCGAAGCTTGGGTCGTGTTTCCAAGTAAACATCCAAGTTCTTTAGATTCGTGTTTTAAAACCTAAATATATTTCAAGTAATATTTCCAGAAAATGTTGAGTTACCAGGAAAATGCGTAGGTTATGGTCTAGACACACCTACGGGCTTTCTTCTTAGAAAATTTAGCAACTGTACAGAAATTGATGCATGAACATACAGGGTGTCCCAGAAAAAGTACTCCCTCACTTTAAAAATGAACTTGGTAACGGAGTTCGATAGAAGAATGGAATCCGTCGTATTTTTATTTTGAATGCCGTAAAATTCTGATACAGAAATTTCAAAATTAGTTGCAAATGTTGTGAACAAATGGTGCTGAACGCTGTAGTCGCAGTACGAAGTTCTAGAAAGAGGCTATAAACTGTTCTTTGCAAGCAAACGTTGCAAAGGACAGTTTACCCTTTCATCACAGTCAATTGAAAATTCAGCACCTTCAGCAATACAGAGGTGGCACATACGAAGAAGGAAATTGTTAGCAACAATTTGTATCGTGTCTACGGAAATGAACATGCATGCCTCACAGATCAACTCTTCCAGTATTCCTGGATTGTTTCGGAAATCAGAATCCGTCAATATGCCGCACAAAAAGTAGTCGCATGGGATAAGATTGTGTGAGCATGCAGGCCAATTGAGGCTTGCACCAGTAAATGTGTAATGATTCTATAATCGAAATATTCCTCAAGGAAGGCAAAAACTGCTAAGGAACGGTGTTGTCGAGCCACATGTGTTGTAAACCGGGAAGTACCTTAAAGATCCGCTAACCTTTGCTGTGAGGCGACAAATTGTTGGAAAACCACAACTTATCTTTCAGTAGTGATTGCTTCTAGCAAGGAAAACGAGTCAATGATTCCCTTTTCGGATATTGCAGTAATTAATTGTTAACAATATGGTTAACAGAAAACAGACAAACAAGGATATTTTGCAACAAAAGCCAAATTCCAATCATAGATAACCAATTCTATACCGATCTCATTATAAAAGGACGTATTTAAACAAGCTTGCTGTCAGGGATTGGCGCATCCTCAGTACAGTCTCCTAATGCTCGCCAAGTCTGCTTAAAATGACGGAAACGTAATGCGAGTGCACCGAGTCCATTTCAATACCCCTTTTTGTATTAAGTGTCTGAGCTAATGATTTCTTGCCAAATATACACCTCTGAGCGCCCAATTATTTTGAACTTTCAGGTTAGAAAACTTAGCTTTCAAAGGAAATGAATCGATCTTTTTTGTATTTAATTATATCTTTAAAATCTTAAGAAAACTTTATACATGGTTGTTTAAGAAAATATACATATAAATACGGCCTATCTGCTTTTGAACTGGACATGACAAACGGAAAAAGACGTTTTCGACGCTTGTAGGGATAAAGCAAATAAAAATAGTTTTAAAAACTGTCTTTTATTAATATACTAAAAATTTGAAATTGGCTTGATTCTAATCTCTTCTACCTTTTACTATTTATTTTTTAATTCATTATAATAAAAATTATGAACCTTTGAAATAATGTTATTTTAAAATTCACAACCAGGTGGCACCACTTGTATGGAAACAAAATATAATTAAAATAATCGATTAACTGATAAGTAAGTTCAAAATATATTTCTCATAAAGAATGGATAAGTATGCAAAATTTCAACCTACAGCACATCAGAAAATGGTGAAAAAATTATTAAAAAATTCAGTCTTTACAAACATGAAGCTATCTAAATTAAGTAAAAGTGTTTCAAAGTAAAATAAAGATTGTTTGAATTTATAAAAAAATTAAAAACGTAATAGAATGGAATTTTCGAAATATTTCCTCCATTAATCGCATGGTGTACAGATGTCCCCCATTAGTTTTCAAAACGCTGTCCTATAAATTCTTTTCACGGTTTAAAAGCCAAGCTTTCAGTATCTGTCTTTGAAATTCACAGTAACATTATCGTACAATCATTTAAGTTCAAAATACTAGTGCACTGGATGTAAAAGAACATAGACACATGGGGGATAGGTATTCCCCACGAGCAGAACCGAGTAACAGGAATTGTCAGGTTATCATTCATCTTTCTCAATTTCTTTAATAATACTTACTTTTTAACGGCATATTGCGCTTCCTTGATGGGATTCTGGCACTTTGCTTAATTTAATTTTTATAATATTTTACACACTTTAATTCAAATATTTAAAAATTCTAAAGGAAGCAAAGTGCCAGAATTTCACAGCAGTGAGCATATTATACAGTTAAAAATAATAACTACTACAGAAACGGTGAATTTAATTCTAAAAAACTAGAAGAAATATTATAAATCGGGATAACTGGTTTTCTAATTTCAAACTTGCCAAAAAGTTTTTATCAAAGTAAAAATTATTCATTTAAATGAATTTATTATTTAAAGAGAGTTATTTAAAAAATTTTACCAAACGAGAAGTAACGTCTTATCTACAATGTTCTTTCAGCTAGTACTGAAAAAACGACAAGTGGCGATAAAAAACCCTGAAATTGTTATATTTTATAACAAGACAAAAGGAGATGTTCCACATCAACTTATGACGGGAAAATGATGTCTCAAGAAATAATTGTCATTAGATTATGTTTTCTATTATTAACGTTTTTGTAATTTTCGAATACAGTAATATGTATAAGCATATGAAACGAATTGATGCCATCGAAAATTTTAGTTATGTACTTAGGGTAGACCGGGGCAAGTTGGGCCGTTTTTTTCCTCTAAGAATTTTAAAAAAATTACAATTCAACATTTAAATTTTTTTTAAATGCAAACACTATCAGTGTACCTTCAGGAAGAAATCACCATAATAACATTTAAAAACATTAACTATTAATATTAATTTAAAAGCTGAAACTGATACCAAGTCGCTTGGCCCAAATTGCCCCGACCACGGCGTAAGTTGGGCCACATCACTTATTTAATATTCTAGTAAAGTAGAATTGAAGAAACATAAAAAAAATCTTATCACCTTATACTTTTCATTTACTGCGAACGATAACACAAGATATCCTAAAGGAAAATCTCTTTCATGCACCATTCCTTGATGAAGCCATAAAATTATAAAATTATGCGAAGCAAAAAACCAAGAGATTCACACTACAAAATTAATAAGTTTTATGTTGAAAACAGAATTAAATGGCTTCATCGTCACAATTTTCATCATTACAGCTTCACTTCTAAAGCAGCAGCTTTCATTGCTTAAGAAGCAGCATTCCCTGTATCCGATTTTCTAACATAATGGCGAACCATCTTAGCAGGTAGCCCTTCAAGAGAAACAAAGTAGCATGTTGTGATTATCGTAAAAAATTCTTCTATATTATATTTAAGGCAGATAAATAATAATATTATTATTATTATAATATAAATTATAATATTAATTTAAAGAATAACATAAAAAATATTAATTCAAAAAATAATATAAATAATAATATTAATTTAAATAACAGTTAGGTTATAGATACAAATCTGATCCATTTTTACTCAACAAGAACTGAGATACAATTTTTAAATTTATCGTAAAATAATAACAGCGCATTCTGTTTTGCACTTTTTTAATGGAGATGGAATTATTCAGCTTAGATTTTCTTAACAATTATCTTGCATTTTAAATTTGGGGCATATCCCATAAATTCAGATATATTTATATATAGCAGATCATGAAAAACAGTAACAGCGTCATTTGATTTTGCAGCAACATTGAATCATTACAGTTATTCATAATGGACATGCTATATATTAATCCAGCGTAATCCCATCTGAAAATTAAAGGAACATTTTAAAATCTTTAAAAAAATATTACTAACGCTGAACTTGAAATTCTATATACATTTCAATTTAAAGTATTTTAGCGTAATTATTGTCTTTTAATAACAATGGGATATTTGATATGATTTCAATTTGCAAATTTTGACCATCATGAATACTTTCTTCCTTTGGATATAGAAGAAATTAAAAAAGAATAATTATACATGAAATTGAGAGAACGTTTACATAAATCAATTGATTTCTGGACTTCATTCGTTACAATTAGGCGTTCGCTTGCCATTTCCACAGGATCAACATTCTACGGGGCAAGTTCGGCAACCAGCACTGGATAGTGGAGCTCCCAACACCAGCATTCAACACTCTCGAAGCAGCTGGAAAACTAGTAATGAACTGGAGCATTTAGAGAATAAAAGAATTTTTCAGTGTCCGCCGCTGTTTCTCCTGCCAGAGTTGCGGCCATCTCCAAAGGAATTGTCACGGAATCACGACACGCGAGACTGCACGTCAAGTTATCTAGTTTGCATTAACTGCGACAAATCGAATGATAAAGATGGAACGGATCACGATATCCGACATTCTGCAGCTGATCATAATTGCCCTAGCTATAAAAAAGAAATATTTTTCTACCAGAAATCCGTTAATTATTAAAACTTTCCAAATAAGGACTTTAGAATTGCTGAATACACACAAGAACTTCTTCTTTGGTCAATATCTAAGAATACAATTTATCAACAAGCATAGATAAATGGTCACTACAGATAACTTTTTACTACAACACCCACCTCACCACCAGCATTCAACTAGCTCAACAACCACCAATAAGACAACCTTCTTACAAATTAATCTTAGAAAATCAGAAATACCAACCTCAACCTTGTTAGAAGCCAGCAATTCCCACAACCCCTCTATCATTCTAGTCCAGGAACAATATATACTAGACGGAAGAATAGCGGGTATCCCAAGATCATGGAACCAGCGGCTCTCTAAAAATAACAAGGCAGGAAATATCTCCCTCCCATCTTGCAATAAACCAGTATTCCTCCAATCAACGGTTAATTCAACAGCACTCAAAATACAAACCGAACAAGGCCCGCTGACAGTCATCTCCGCCTACTTCTCTCCCTACAAAAATATCATGGAAACGCTGCAGGAGCTACACTCTATCCTCACAGACCTAGGTGATGAAAGGGTCTTGATCTGTGCAGACCTCAATGCACATAGCAGGATATGGGGCTATGCTAATGAAGATACAAGAGGGGCTCAAGTGGAGGACTTTCTCCTAGCCCAACAACTCTACCTTCTAAATGAAACAAACTCCCCTCCCACATTTGAGCACCGCGACAGGAAAGGATGGCCAGACCTGTCTTTCATCAAAGGCACGGACTTCGCTAACTCCTGCACATGGAAAGTTCTTGAAGATTACACCCATAGCGATCACAAATATATCCTTATAGAAGCCCTTCTCTCACAATCACACTACAGCTACCCGAGATTCAAGACAGCCTATGGAGGACACAGAAGGATGCTACAACACCTAGGACAAAAAACAAAGCAGCTAGTGCAACAGATAGAAGAAAGCAACACCAAAGATCATCTGGCGAAGGCAACGGAAGAGCTCCAAAAGGCAATCTTCGCAGCATGTAGAAAAGCATACAAGATCAAAAAATTCAAACTAAAAATAAACAACTGGTGGAACCAGAGCCTCCAGATAAAGAAAAAAGAATTACAAGCCCTAAAGAGAGAGGAACTAACAAGTCTGAAGACGACAATAAACTGAAATATCAACTGCAACTTTCCAAAAAACAAGCAGAGCTAAAAAGAGAGGCGAAAAAGGCAAAAAGGAATTATTTCCGGAACACCTGCACCAAAACAACAGACCCATATGGCCGGCCTTACAAAGCGGTGGTCAAGAATAAGCATCCTCCAGCGGAGCTCTTTAAGCAATTGGGAAATCCAAGCAGTGGAGACACAAAATCATTTGCTCTTAAAATACTTCAGGATCTCTACCCTCCATCCCACTCACCAGCTACTCCACCCAACTGCTTCCCACTAATTCAAGAACCTCAAATTACAAAAAACGAGATAAGAAGAATACTGAAAAAAGCACCCACAAAGAAGGCCCCAGGATTCGATGCAATAGACTACATCGTACTCAAAGAAGTCAACAATAGCTTCCCTGAAATCCTCCACACCTTTTACAATAAGTGTTACCAATTACACTGTTTCCCAGAACCACTGAAAACGGGAATTATCGTCCTTTTCCACAAGGACGGCAAAGAAGCAGATAAAATTAAGTCCTACAGACCGGTGACATTGCTTCCAACCATAGGCAAAGTGTTGGAACAGATCCTTCTCCGAAGACTCAACCACACGCTCAAAAAGAAAAACATACTTCATCACAACCAGTTCGGTTTTCGAGATGGTAGATCCACTGACGACGTCATCCACCAATCCACCTAAAAACAAGCAATTGCATACAATGGTCATCTCCCTAGACATCCAAGGAGCTTTTGACCATCTGCAATATAACTCAATTCGCAATAGCCTAGACGAAATCAACTTCCCCTCTCATACAATTTAAACCCTTAAAGATATGCTTACTGATAGGAAGGTTACCATCCAAACAGCCCAAGGCCCAGTCAGCTGGTCACAACAGCAGGGATGTGCACAAGGCTCCTGCACAGGCCCAATGTTCTGAAACCTAGTGGCAAATGAGATCATATCCGAAGAATGGCAGCCGAACGTCCATTTACAAGCCTTCGTTGATGACTTTATCTTCGTCATTAGCGAACCCACAGGAGCAAAGCTAAAAGCTACTGCTCAGGCAGCCCTCACGAAATTCCAGCACTGGACTGACAAACACCAACTCAAGGTATCTACAGAAAAATCCACCACCATACTCATCAGCAGATTAGTAAATGGTCCTCGAGTAAAATGGGATAATCAAATAATTAAAAGATCTACCTCCCTTAAATACCTAGGAGTAATAATAGACAACAAGCTGAATTGGGCCGATCATCTCATCAACATGAAAACTAAACTAACTCACCTCCACCAAAAAATCAAGAATAGCAGGAACAAACTGGGGACTTAACAAAGACCTCAGGAGAAGGCTGTATAAAACAGTGGCAGAGCGGATGATTCTTCACGGAGCTGCAGCATGGGCCTATCCACTATCAGCCAGACAATCCAGGCTTTTGAATTCAATTCAGAGGAAGTTTCTGCTCAACATCACAGGGGCTTTTTCCACTACTCCAACAGCCGCACTACAGGTTATAGAAGGTATCTTGCCGCTCCACATCAAAGCAGAACAGGAAGCGGTCTACGTCAGAACAGCCAGACTGCGCAAAACATCTAATTACAACAATATCAACTTCAACCCCAATAACTACGAGGACGGCACAACATCCACCAAATTCCACCCAGCAATTTTCCAACTAGAAGACAGAATATCTCTGAAAAAGCAATTCCTTCCAGTACCCGGTCTCAATATTTTCACGGACGGTTCAAAGATAGAAGACAAAGCAGGCAGCGCCTTCTGTGTCATGGGAGAAGACGCAACAAAATACGAATGGATGGCGCAACTTAGTCCCTTCAACACAGTCTTCCGAGCAGAGCTTCTTGCTATACAGGAGGCTTGTCTTTGGGCAAGCAAGACCAACCAACAGATAAAGGTATGGTCAGACAGCGAGTCGAGCCTCCATTCAATTGCTTTAATTGACACCAAGAGCCCTATTGCTCAACAAACACAGGAAATATTACTTAAATCAACAAACATTAAACTTGGATGGATTAAGGCTCACGTCGGATACAGCGGTAATGAAGCGGCGGACGTACTAGCCAAGAAGGCAACACAGGAGGGAATCCCCACATTCATCCCAGCACCAAGAAACCATATCAAGAGTCTGCTACAAAAAGAGTCCATCATCCGTTGGCAAAAAGAATGGTACAATGGAAAACAGGCAGGAGCGTTCATAACGTTTTGCCAAAAGTCAAGACAACTCCTACTCCATGGCAAAGGCCAGAAATAATGTTCGTCACGGGCCAGCTCAGGTGTCGTCCTCGTCATCTGACAGCGGTTCAAAATTACGAGGTCCGTCCCTAAATAGCCCTCGTGTTGCTTCAAAACGGGACGTTAATATAACCTAACCTAAATCCAGTAGAATTAAAAGTAATAGTAAATCTTCGGTTAGGTATTAGCGGCAAAGGATCAAAAACAACAAAGTCGATGGATAATAAAGGTAGATTCAAATGTTGTGGAAGAAATAGGGACAAAGCTACCCAAAAGTATTGTTAGAAATGCTGTAATTTGGTCTGTGGAGAGCATATAAAAATAGTTTAGTTATCTTTACGTCTCCTCTTTAAGCAACGTGAGGGTTACTTTGGGTAGAACTTCGTAATTTTGAACCGAGCTCAGATGATGAGGATGGCACCTGAGCTGATACCGCCTGTCCAAGTTTCCACACCACACCAGGGGAGGGCAATTGGCCCAAAGAATTTAACGTGCACCAGACCCGCTTACACGGCGATTCTTTGGTGGAATTTGGTTTCGAACCTGATACGTTCTGGCACAGAAGTCGAGACCTTACCACCAGGCCTCCGCGACCTCTACATATAAAAGTATATGTGAAATGTTGCGATTTTTTGAGAGCATTTTTGTAAATTTTATAAAAATTTTTAAACTAGTCAAACAAAAATATTTTTGCTCTTTGCTTTGCATTTCTTAGATTCTTTAATTTACAACCGATATATCATTTCTCAAAAAATAGTTTTAGAAAAAGAAAATGGAGGACATATGTACCTCATGCGCCTTACGGTGTAATAAAATTTCACCCGCCTAACAGTGGATTAACTATTGTATATTCAGCTAACCGATGCATTTTTACAGAGCCTTTTTGAGCTTGTTATAATTTGAATTAGTTATAATTTTCTTTGTTTTCAAACATTAATACACAAAATTTTTATCTTCGTTGAAAATTTATAGCTTAATTCCATGCAGATTTTATACAATCCTATGAATTCTAGCTGAATATTGAAATAATTTATCTTGCGTTCTTAAATAAAATTTTATAGTGAGGTAAGTGCAGATTTCTGAATTCACTAGGGTTCACACTTTACTATCCAAAATTGTCACTATTTCTCTTAAAATAACTGAGCGAAATAGTAGCAGCTCGGGAAATTATTGATTAGGGAAGGGCTTTGTAAATACATTATATTATAATAAAAAGAACTACAATAATAGGATTATGTTAAGGAAACTATAATAATAAACTTACAATAATTTCCAAAAGACAAAGTAACTGAATTATGTAGCAGCAAATGATTATTTTTGCTGTGTGCAAAGATAAAAATTGACGAAAAAATATAGGAGAGAATCTATTCCCGAGAATAATAACATTATTATGGAAATTTTGGAATAGAATTATCATATATTGCATATTAGCTGTTTCCTTTACAGTATTTCTTTTCGATATTCTTGGAAGAAACTAAGTTATGTTCAGAATTAACTTTGTCATTTTCTTAATGTCCTGTCAGTCTTTAAAGATGTGTACTTGTTTGCATTTATCTTTAACAAAGAATAATGTAAATTTTGTTGGCTTAGAATTACTTGAAGTACTTCCAAATGTAACAAAATACAAAAGCAAAAGATTAATGGAAGTCTCAATAAAAATCTCTAAATCCTGTTGAATCCTGAGAGCTTTGTTTAATTTAAGCTACCTTCACTATAAGAGATGTTATTTTGATCGTCATTTCTTTGTTTTAAGCTATCTTTATAACTATGGAGACAACGTTTCTAATTGGACTTAAATTTTGCTTTATATAATTATATGCATATTTTTTATTTACTCGATATTTTAGTTTTTTTTCATCAAAAATGTTTTTATGAACTTTGCACCTATAAAATTTCTATGGTATGAATTTTATCTTTCAAAAAATTAGTTATCCAAAAAATATACAGTAGAACCCCTGGAATTAGAAAATTTCGGATAATCAGAAATTATATGTATTTTTAATTTTCTGAAATTTTTACTGAAAAATGAAGGAAAAATTGCAATGACGAATCGGAAATAAAGCTAATGCTTATTCCAAACTTAAAAGAAGTATTCGAATCTGTCTTTAAGAATGAATATAACACCTTAATTAGTAGAAACAAAGTCATATATCTTCTTCTCATTCTCAACTTGTTTGCCAATTTACCGCGTGCTCTTTCTTTACGCCTTCACAAAGCACCCATATTCAACACTCTACTGCATTTGATATATCAAGAGAATTTTACTTAATTTCCCAGATAAACAGAATTTCCCGGAACTCGAACAAAGATCAGCCCCAATTAGTTCGGATTCCCGGATTCCACTTTCCTTGCATTTTTTTCTGGTAATATACCTAGTTCGACTAAGAAAGACTCTTCTGAAAAGTTCTTACTCAGACATATAAATTTTTAATTTTTTCCCATTGTTTTGGATATTAAATTTCATTGGGTATGTAATTGCGATATTTTTCATCAAAAGATGACTGCAGTCCGTAAATTCTCAATAAAATAATCTCATAGAAATTCGAGGATATATATCAATTGATGTTTATTTGAAAGCTATATCTTTAGGAAATTAAATTTTATTTTAGAAAATAATGTACTATAGAATATTTATAAGTTTCATATTTTGAATAAAAGTGTTAGATTATATTTATATATTTAGAGATAAGGTCATTCAAAGAATGGAAAGTTAATGGGAATAAAAATGCTGCCTGTTTTCTGAGTCCCTATTCCCTATTTTAACCTTTGATCAGGCGCAATACAAATGCTACCACTTTTCGGCCGCAACTCGTCTGTAAGAAACCCTCTGAGCGCCCAATTATTTTGAACTTTTAGCTAGAAGTTAAAAAACTTAGCTTTTAAAGTAAATGAATCGATATTTTTTATATTTAATTATATCTCTGAAATCTTAAGAATACTTTATCCATGATTGTTTAAGAAAATATACATATAAATACGAGCTATCTGCTTTTGAACTGAACATGATAAACGTAAAAAGACGTTCGCGCCGCTCAGAGGGTTAAAAGTTTAAATTTTCCTGAGGCTTAAGAAAAAGCTTATCAAACTGGCCTATTCAGTCATACACGGCTATTTTTGCGTTTTCAAATAACATTTTTTTTATCCTCTCCAGGAACTCAGGAGGGAGTTGACGTTTGTTTTCCCGTGAGTCTCCTTAGCAATGACAAATGTTGTCAATGACAGCCTGTAAAAGTTCGAAATTTTTGAAACAATATATTGGAAACAACGATCAATATAATTGAATTAAGGGCTGGGACGCAGGTATACGAGCTTCTGTAGGTATACGAAAAGAAATATTGAGAAAAATCTGGGAAATCAACAATAATTGTAAATGATCTTTTTGATGCTAATACTTGACTTAAACCATCTCGTAAGTTGAGGCCCTATTAATCCTGGAACAAACGTAACAAAGATGTAACATTTGTGCCACATTCCATCATAAATAAATTTACTTATTATATTATATGTGATTTTTCCTTACACCAAAGCTACTGGAGATGTAATAAAAAATTAAGGAGAGTCATCAGATATTGGCCTATAAGTAATAAGAGTTGTTTTCCAAACTCTTGAATTACACGATATTTTTATATTGGAAATGTGAAGATTTGAATGTCTTTTTTCTGAATATAAAATCATTTCACTTTAGCAGTCCCATGAAGTACTTCAATTTAGAAACATTTTCTAAAGATTCAAAAGTTGGCGAAAATTCGTTATGAAATCGAAAGAAAGTCGTTCTTTGATTTTTTGGCGATTCGAAATTAATTTCCTAAATAATTGCATGAAACACGATAATATCTTACAGTGACAGACATACCATAATTAGGGAGACAACTTCTTTATCTCTAGATGATAAATAAATAAAAAACAAAATCTTGTTAAATCTTAAGACAAGGGCGTTCTTTTATCATGTGTAAGACCACAAGTAAGCACACTCAGACATGAAGAAAGAAAAGAATATTATGCGAGTCTTGGTAGCGATGAAAGTTTATTTATATAAAATTACTCTGATGTTCTGAGTTCTAAAATAGAATAAACTGACGAATATTCAAAACAAAAATAAATATAATACGTCAAGATGAATAATTTAGAAATTCTTTCGAATTTAAAACAAACAAATATAAATTTGTATGATTATTGTAAAATGTTATTGCAAAATTAAACAATAATTTATTAACTCAACATTCTTGCGTTAGCTCTGAATAACATATATGCTTTCGGCTTAAGCATACGCTTAATTAATAATTAATTAGCAAGTCCAGGCACTTCGTTATGGTTTGAGAAAAGAAATTGGAACATCTAGGTTTTTGTTTCATCGAAAAATTTTGCGACAACTTATAACAAACTTAAAAAATACATTTAATCATTGATGACTATGGTGGTAAGTATACTGACCACGGCCGTAGAAAGGGTTAACACGGAAACAAACAAAGGAAACAGGAAAAGTTAAGGAAACTATACATTTTTAGGCTAGGCATACACTGCAGAGGTGACAGTGGGATATAGGTTAGCAATCGGGACGTGTATCTCGCCATTTTACTCAGCGTACCCATAGCCATTTCTCTACCTCTACGAAAGGGCATTTGTATCTCTCGGAAAACAACATCCAGGTTGTAGACAGAAACGAAATCGCATATTTCCCACAAGCCCATCGGGCCTTTTCTTGCTGTACAGCGTACACTTTTCATGGGACGGCGTGGATTTATTATTAACTAACCACTAACCCCCCCCCCCCTTTTGGGAATGGAATAAACACCAAAATAAATTAAAAGAAATCTCTAGATTCTTTTTTTCCCCATGATAGCCATGTGCGGCTACTGTATGGTATTTGTAAGATAAAATTCAAAAATAAATCAAAGTACCTGTGTGCGGCATAGAATTTATAGTTTGGAAATCAAAACTCTTGTTAACTCATAATATGACTGATTTTCTGAAATCATAAATTGACGACCAGAGTCTTAAAAAAGATGAGGACAGAGCATTTAAATATCACTAACGAAACATTAAAATCACGTGCATGTGAGTGTACATTTAGAAAAAGATCATTCGAATTCCGCAGCCGAAATAAGATTATCTCATGACTTTACAGGAAAAGGCGAAGCGCATACATGGAGCATCTTATATGGAATAAATATTTAAATAAACTTAATCCTTTAAATGATAAATGTCCTGAAAGTATTGAAATATTAGAATAGCACAGAGAAAGTACTATTGCACAAAATTTCGAGACTCAAAAACATCACGGGTGAGTGAAAAAAAGATTCCAGAATTCCCTCTCCACAAACCTGAAAATTTCAATCTATACAAAAAGTGTGTAAAAATGAATTCAGAATGAAATGCCTCATGGATAACCATCTGAATTCTCATGCATATCTACAATAGGCTCTACTCTCCTTGTGTGAAAAGATATCCATAAGTACCTCGAGATTAGGAAGACGATATTCACGTATAAAAGGTGGGTCCTGGACACGTAATTTTGAAGCAACTCAATTTTCCTAATATATATTTAATCACAAGTAAAACAGCAAATACATCAAACGTCCATTTCTAGAATTTCAATTGATTACAAATCTACAGTTAAATTAATCCAATAATCAAAATTATTAAATTAATGCTAAAAGTACCTATAGAAAGTATTTTTGATCACATCAGATTAATTCTGTTACTAATAAGACTAAATTAATAATTGAAAAAGACAATCCAAAATATGGAGTTTTCAACAATTTAATTGATCAGTGTATACAGTGAGCCAGCTCAAGTCCGTTCTCACCCCAAAAATTTCTAAACGGCAAGAGCTATCGTCATAAAAGTGGGGTCTAGGTATAGTAAAGTTGCTTTGCGCTACGCAAGAAAACCGCTCACAGCGCCTCCTGGCGCAAAAATTCGGAGTTAGCGTTCTTATTTCAAAAACGGTACAATATACGGGGAAAAAGTCAATTACAAAGTTGTTCAGCATCACCGATTTAGGAACAGAAGATATCTTCCGTGCAGTAATGTTAAAAATAGAAGACAATAGAAAATTAAAAAACATTAAAAAAAGAAAAAACAAGAAAAAATAAATATATATAAGAAACAGAAGAAGTAATCAATAATGCTAACAATACACCTTTTTGCACTGCAGCATCCAGTGATTGCATCAACTACATTTTACTACAATTAACCAACCAATCACTAAAGAATTAAACAACAAAAATTCCCCAATAATAAAATAGTTAAAACACATAAAAGAAAGAATTAGAAAATAAAAGAAAATACAATCACAATGGAAAAATTGGAGGAGAACTCAAATGGCGAACTTTTTCAAAGAGCCACCCGCCATAGGAGTTCTAATTTGGACAAATTTTCTGTCGAGGGCAAGACTTACAAAGTCAAGAATATACCCTCTGTGGCTCTGAATTTGTCCATTAATTGAAATATGAGAAATAATCCCTTTGAAAAAAAGAAAGAAAGAAGCATAATAAAATCCTTTATAACATATCCAGTGGAGACTTGAGAATGTAAAAATAAAATTCACCCTCAGCCGAAATACATGCAAGAAAGGGACGCCGACTAAATCGAGAACAAAGGTTAAAAAAATATTGTAGGCTACCACACCTAGCTCTATCTATGAAGAAAAATTCGAACCAATAAAACGAGAACAAAGGTGGGAAAAATATATTGGAGGCTAGCGCACCTAGCTCCATCTATGAAGAAAAATTCAAACCAATAACCAGAAGAAAAAAAGCTGCTCAAACTTTTTTAAATAAGCTGTCAACATTATAGAAATTATTTGGGCAGCCGTTATCTTTTAAAATATTTTTTAAATTATCCAGAGCTTTAATAAAAGTTTAAAATATTTTAATCAAATTTTATAATTTTTGTAAAATTTTATTAATTGTAACTGTCAAAAATAGAAGGCGTTGAATGCATATTTGTTTGGTTCGTAACTCCCAAAATTGTAACGCGACTTAACACGGAAGAAAAGAGAAAAGGAAGGACATAATATCCGATTTTCTAGAGGATTTGCAGTTGATGACCTCCGGAATGTATGGTTCCAATACGACGGCGCCTCTCCGCACAAGGTATCAAGTGTCCAACAGCACATTCGGGACACATTCCAGCAACAAGTCATCGGGTATGGTGGTTGCGTAGAATGGCCGCCACGTTCATCTGACCTGAACTCATTGGACTTTTTTCTGTGGGGATACATCAAACAGCGAGTGTATGCAACCCCTCCACCAACAGTGCAGGAACTTCGAAACCGTATAACGGATGCTTGTGCCAGCGTGTCACCTGCCATGTTGTACAATGTACAGCGGGAAGTGCAGTCCCGTGTTCAGATGTGTATTGTTGCTGAAGGGCATCAGTTTGAGCATGACAGATAGATGAGCCTCATTTCCGACAAGTACAGTTTGTTCAACGCGATTTGGACGTCAGAACCGCTGAGGACCTCCACCAGAGTTTCCTCTGGCCTAAAAAATATCTTCCGACACCGGGAAACGAAACCGGTCCTCCTTGTTGAGAGCCAGGTATCCTAACCACTAGACCATGCCTAAGAATCCCTCTTCCCCTATCATTACAGATACCCAACCGCAAGATCTGGAGGTGAAGGCAGCAGGCTTGTCCACTCATCCTTCAGAACATCTCAAACCGAACCAAATATCTTTTGAAGACGGAGAAACATATATAGCACGAAAAGACATTTTAAATATTTTCACAGATGGCTCGAAAACCGAACAAGGAGTTGGAACTGCCTTCTGCGTCTTGACCAATGACATCTGGGCCTACCAGTGGTCTGCTAAACTCAACGACAACAACACCGTATTTCAAGCTGAACTCACTGTACTTCACGAAGCAGTAATATACGCATCTCATCTGCCAAACCACAATACCTCTAAAATACACGTAGACAATAGCGCAAGTATCACGGAATCTTCCAACTCAAAGAGCACAAACGAAACAGCTAGAGAAATTTTCAAAATCCTCCTTACAAATCCAAGAATAAAGGTCTCTTGGGTTAAAGCGCATGCAGGCAATATAGGCAATGAGAGAGCAGACCAACTGGCAAAAGACGCAACACAACATGGGCAACCCTATTCACATACTAAGCTTCCTAAACCGCACATAAAAGGCCTCCTCCGGAAGAGGATGCTTGAGGAGTGGCAAACCTCATGGAAGAATGGCGCTACAGGCAGGAAAATCTATAACATCATGCCCTCAGTTAGTCTCCGTCCCACTAACTGGATTAGAGAGGATGCTAGCTTCTTCTCTCAACATGGACCTTTCCCTGCCTACCTCAAAAGATTTCACCTGTCTGACAGCGATTATTGCAGTTGTGGTGGAATTGGCACGGCACTTCACTATGCCACGGAGTGTATTTATACAGTGTCTTCGCATATGAGGAAGCCAGCGCCAAACTTAGAACAAGAATGGCTGAAAAGGGTCGCCAATAATCTCGTCTCCAGGCAGAAAATTCGTGGGATTATCAAATTCATTAGCGAAAACAGATATCTTTTCCGGCCTCCCTAGCCTTCAACTTCCCAGCGAGCTGAACCAAGTAGCTCAATTGCCGGACATTCCCCCTTCAAATAAAAGAAAGGTCTAACAACATCTAAAGAAAAGAAGACTATTACGAACTAATAGTGTAAAAGTGTATATTCCTGTGTTATACGTAGTGTATATATTTCCTTCTTTTTGATTATTTTGTTTTTCTTTTTCTTAAATAAAATTCCCGTGTCTTGCCCATCAAACCGTTCAGTGACCGTTCTGGTCATGGGTACGGGGGTAAGAGACGGCGTTCTGTTCTGTTCAACGCGATCAAACAATGTGTGTTTTTGCTTTTCATTTGTATCATTTTTGTGCGCAAGATGTTTTCTGTAATAAATCGATGATGCTGAACAACATTGTAATTGACTTTCTTCCCCTATTTCGTACCGTTTTTGAGATGAGAACATTAACTCCGAATTTTGCCGCTAGGTGGCGCTGTAAGTGGTTTCCTTGCGTAGTGCATGGTAACTTTACTATACCTAGACCCCACTTTTATGACTATAGTTCTTGCCGTTCAGAAATTATTGGGGTGACAACGGACTTTAGCGGGCACTCTGTATCAATACTGATCAATTAAATTTCGGTGTATATACAGTGGCTCCCAAAAGTGTTGGTACACTTACGATTTTCAATGAAATAGAGCTGTATCCATTAATTAAAATTAATATTTCAGAATAGGTATTTAATAATAAGATCTATAATCTATTCTTAACAAAACTACATGAAATATTTTTAAAATATAGTAAAACTTTATTTTTAAGAAATAAATAACCAAAAAGTAACAAAAACTTTATCTCACAAAAGTCTTCGTACATTGAAAAATTTTCGGATAAATTCATGATTTAAAATATCGTCTGTCGCTTTATTTTTATTTTTGCATTGTGGTGGCATTTAAAAAATCGTTTGGCTTTAATTTTTGCTTGTTTACACCATAATATTCTATTTATTATTTAAAAATGGCTCGTACTCATAAAGAAACAACAATCAATATTCGAAAATTGATTATTTTTCTTCATAGCAGTGGTAAATCAGTTCGGAATATCACTAAATTAGTTAATTCATCCCATTCTACAGTGTAGTATGTGCTAAAACGCTTTAAAGAAGAAAATTGGATCGAAAATAAGGTAAGAAAAGGTCGACCGCCAAGTTAACAAAACATGATCAGAGATTTATAATTAGAAAATTTGTGAAAAATCCACGTTTGAGTGCTTTAAAAGTTTCTGCAGAATTTAATGAAGTATGTTCTACTTCAATTTCACCTGAAACTGTTCGATGAGTTCTGAGAGTAAATGGATTAAATTGGCGTTCTGCCCGTAGAAAAGTTTTTGTTAGTGTGAAAAACAGAAAGCTTAGGCTTTCCTTTGCAAAATCAATGTTAGATAAACCCGAAACGTATTGGAATAATGTCTTATTTGCAGATGAAAGCAAATTTAACATTTTTGGTTCCGATAGACGTCTAATAGTATGGAGAAGAAAAAATGAGGAACTTAATTGGAACAGTTAAGTATGGCGGTGGAGGTGTCCTTGTGTGGGTGTGCATGTCAGCATTAGGAATAGGTAATTTGTTATTTATTTATTGCATAATTAATCTTGCTCTTTATTTAAAAATTTTAAGAGACAATTTAAAATTATCAGCCGAAGATTTGGGTATTGGAAACAACTTTATTTTTTTATCTAGATAACGATCCTAAGCACACGACTCTCAACGTTCGCCTCTGGTGTCTCTATAATTGCCCACAAAATTTGAAAACACCACCTCAATCGCCAGATTTAAACCCAATAGAACATATTTAGAGAAAACTGGAGGTTAGAGTATGAAAACACGACATTAAAACAAAAATCGAACTAAAAACAGTAATGATGGAAGAATGGATGAACATTGATGCAGAAATTACAAAAAAAAAAAAAAAACTAGTGAAATCTATTCCCAAACGTTTAAAAGCTGTGGTGGATGCTAAGAGATATCTTCCTAAATATTAATTTAGTGAAAAATTAGAATATTTACTAATATGTAGAGATTTTTTTAAAGTGACGAAGGCTTTTGCGAGATAAAATTTGTGTTACTTTTTGATTATTTATTTCTTAAAAATAAAGTTTTACTATATTTTAAAAATATTTCATGTAGTTTTGTTAAGAATAGATTATAGATCTTATTATTGAATAATTAATTAATGTATAGAGCCCTATTTCATTGAAAGTCGTAAGTGTACGAACACTTTTGGGAGCCACTGTATGTATACCCCGAAATAACTATTAAGGTTTTGGGGCATCTGTGGTTATTGATCGTACGAGTACAGAGATCTTTGGTTTTCTGGACTTGATAGATACATATCTTCTGGGCAAGAAAAATTATTTCAGTTATTAAATGTTGATAATAGCTTGATTATCCTCTATAATACTGACGTGCGAATAATTAATTCCAGTATAGATGTGATTCACTATTAAACTATCCCTTCTTTAGGGGTAAAGGTGGATTCAATTCCTGGACGCCTTAACCAGTTCTTTTATTTTTAACCGAGTTGGGGTGTTCGTCGGGAAATGTTCTGAAATTTGTGGGGCTAATCATAGGTTTATACCATATATATATAAAATT
Organism: Araneus ventricosus; assembly: GCA_013235015.1. NCBI lineage: Eukaryota > Metazoa > Arthropoda > Arachnida > Araneae > Araneidae > Araneus > Araneus ventricosus. The sequence continues at coordinate 1,025,763 of BGPR01000105.1, read as the reverse complement.
GTCATGATTAATCATAGATGTAACATGCATCAGTGCCTCATAAAAGTTTAATCTGTTGTCAGTAGTCAAGGGTTTTAATTAGAAATTTTAAGAATTGACTGCCAGTTCAATGACTTTTTTCATTCGACATGGTTCATAATTACGAGGTAGGAAACGAGATGTTAAAATAAAGCATTAAATCTATTATTCTATCACCACAGTATAAAGAAAAGATAAATAATTTCCTGCAACTTCATCTTCAAGTATACTAACTCTACGATGGGTGAAATTAGCATAATTATTGAAGGGCTGAAGCTTGCTCAGTACACAAAAAATCATAATATTAAATCCATACATATTTGATATTATTCGTACTACATCAATTAATTAGTATAAAAAATTCACCAAAATTTGTTTTAGATACGAAGGAAAAGAAAAGAGCGCCATTTTATTTTACTTTTAAATCATAAAAAATAGGACTGGAAACGCTTAAATGCATCCGATTCTTCTCTGCTGTTTTGTCTTTCTCTACCCTTCCTGACTTGAGTGTAAATCATAAAGAATTGCTGACGAAAATAAAATATCCACTCAGTAGAGAAAACTACGTGAAAAGTGTAAGAGTACAAGAAACAACAGATAGAAAGCAATCAGTTTAGATGCACTTTAGCCATTCCTTCTTATTTTTACCACTTGTCTTCGAAGGTTGTTTCATTTATACATCCAACAATTTTTTTCTGTTCTTTTCCATTACTTTTTTCTAAATACGTGACTTTTTTCCGCAAGTCGTTTTGTTGCATTTACTGTTTGTTATATTAGATAGGAGATTTAAGGAAATGCCATTAGAAAGCATCTCACCGAAGTTATTTGTTAGTTCAACGCTAAAGGGTTTGTGATTTCTTGGTCCCGCTGAAAGTTTTCGCTTTCGACTCTTTTCCAACCCCCATGCATGTTTTATGGGCTAGGTCGCGGAAGTTTTTGTTTACAAGGAAGAATAGATGAAAAAGGGGAAATGTAATTTACGAAAGAACGAAGTAAATGGTTTTTTAGTCTTTAAAAAAAATGGTTTGCCTTACATACTCCAAGACGTGGTACATTTTCTTGATGAATTTAATTATCACGAACGCTTTCCACTTTTATAATAGTACTGATACAAGTTTAAATTGACTCTGAGCTCTGAAATCGTGACTTTATTCAGGATACAGAAGAATGTTATAGATCTTATATTCTTAAGTATAAATAATTTCTGATAAAGTCTTGGAAACTAGAAACCTAAATTAAAGTTTATCAATGATATATAAGCAGAATTTTGTCGTATTAAACTGACAAATTAAGCACATTTTCAATTCGGTTCATTGACAAGGATAAAGTGTGTTTCTGTATATAGAAAACATAATTATGTAATAGCCTATCAATGCTCATATAAAATGACTATTCTTAACTTGCAATTCCATTTTGTTATTATAAATAGACTTGGAAAATTTGATAACTTCATAATTACTATTTCGTTTTGTTATTTTTCTATAAATGTTGTATGAATCAATATAATTTAGTTTAAGGGCTGCAGGGAAAATAATTAACATATTTTTAGTGATTAACTATTTAAAATTTTAATTTATTAAAACATATAAAGTTTAATTAAAATTTCTTTACAAAATGATTCACAACATTATAAGAAATGCCGTAAGTAAATAATTTTATTGATTACTTAATTTATTAACTAGTAAGCATTTTGGAAACTTTAATGTTAGTATCATGTCAGGTATAAAACACTTTACATATTTCATTTTAAACGTTTTATCTCGTATATTTTTATTGTTTTTTTCTGAAAGTCACAGAAGTGGATATGGATAAATATATTTCTCGTTGTAAATATTACACTAAAAAATTTTAAAATTTTATTTTTACGAGGGTAGAACATATAGATAAACAAAGCTACACAAATTTCGCAAGTTTTCTTCAAATATTAATCAAGGATTTTATTAATCCATGTATTTACATAGAATACAATAAAATATGTGAATCTTCACTTTCGTCTAGGCATAATATTTGCAGGTGCTTTCATGCATCGATGTTAAAGATTCATAAACATTTTACAGATCTGTAATTGTACACTTTTATTCAAAGCATAACTTAAATAAACAAATAATATTAAGCTGGCCTGAACTAATAATTGTTTATCACGTTTCCTTAGGTAAACAAATGTGAAGTTTTTATCACATTATATTCATATATTTTAAATGTCACTCGATGATGATGTGCAACCTCCAATCAAGTGGTGTATATAAAAATAGAATATGATCTTCTAGCTTATCCATTAGTTATGTATGAATCTTATCTATTTTATATCTTAAAAATATCAAAAGTATCTATTTTTTCCGATTCTGCTGTTTTCCCGAAATAAAAAGTGTTTTTGTAGATAACTAGGCACACTTTTCTTCCACAGGAGAAATCAGACTCCTGATTATAATGCTTTAAATGAATTATTATATGGACTGTGTAACATCAAATTAGTCAGCGTCACCATATGGGAATATGTAGAAGAATAATAGAGACTGTTTTAATAATTTTACAAATAGAAAATTATTATCGTAAAAATTAAGAAGTGGAACAATAAGAAAAACCAAACAAATTACCATCGCCTTAAAATTTCATGTAAAAACCTGATATAAATAATGTCAAAATCTTTCAAAAATGTTAGTACATATTTTTCAATATGAATCTGAACAAACTATTATATTTTTACAGATACTTCTCTCAAACACAAACGATTCCGAAGAGAAAAATACGAAAATCTACAAACACGAACAGCAATTCATTTCACAGAATCTAAAAGTTACTGCCATGATCTAAAGATTTTTTAGATGTAGTGAGAAAAGAAAATAGTTTTTAAGAGCAGTTTAGAAAAAGTTCTAAATTAGATTGCTCCGTATTAAAATCTTGAACCTTGTATAAACATATTTCGAAACAATATCCGCAGTAAAGGGCAGCGAGTCAAGTGCATGTATCTCACGAACCAATCACGAGCATGATTCGAACAGTCTCAATGGAACAACGTTACTCGTACCAATTTTTGTTTCTAGTACATCATAATTTGCAAATAAAATTAATTTTGATTCCTTTAATATCGTAAAATATTCAATACTGCTATACAAGCAAGTGAATCAAAATATAGAAAGAGAGAGATAGAATACAGTTCTGATTTGTCATGGAAGACTCCAGTTCAATAGTTTTTTCTTGAAAGTGCTGAACTATTTCATTTGATTTTTAAACTAGTATTTCTTTATGTAGAAACTGGAAAGTTAAAAAGGAAAATTATCTCTGATTTGTTTCTGATAATGAATAAATGGTTTAACTGGTACGAAAAAGTTTCGAGTTGGTATCTATCTAGTGCGAAAGAGAATTTTCCTATTTACAATCATAATTTTTCATTTTCGAATTTGTAGAAAACTTTCTATAACTCTAAAATTCATAAATAGTTTTGTGCAAGCATTCATTCCAATTAAATATCAGGTGTAATGATTCGGTAATTAAAAAATATGCCTCTGAAAATTCTTCGAAATTATTAAAATCTTTTTCATATGAATAGCATAAATAAGATTAAGACTTCACTTTAAATAAAATAAAAACTTTTGTACTCATAGTATACTAATTTTTCAGATAATTGCTTTTCTTAAATGTTTAGGATTTCATGAATGGAGTCCTATTAAAGCTTGCGTAAACTGCCAGCTCGAAATATAAATATTCGGTACGAACGATTTCGATACGTTGTTGACGATAAATTTCTATTTCAGAAAAAATAAAATAAATCACTATTTTTAAATAAATTACGCTAACTTTACAGTCAATATTCGGAAACATTTTCTCTGAGTGACAGAGGTAATTTCATAAAAATATTATGATGTATACAGGGTGTTCACAAATTAAGTGGCGCGTTTCAAAAATTAATAAATAAAGAACCTAAAAATGTTAGAACTACAGTTTTTTTAAATGAGAGAGCAAATAATTTTTTTCAGATAGGTAACGCAGCGTTACGAAGTTCTAAATTTGTTACATCGTGAATATTCCATTCGCAATGGCCACCGATCAGCAGAAGCCGATGCGCGCTTTCTGGTTTCTTTTTTTAGTTTTTCTTGAATATCTAGAAAAGTCTTCAGTTTTAATACTACATGTGAATTAACAAATTAAAGAGCGTAAAATTCCCTCCAAATAAATGCTTTTATTTTTCTTCCATTTTTAATATTTTCGCAGATAATGGTTCTAAACAAATTTTTGATTTCCAGTAATTTACGACCCCTAAGACCAACGAAATGGCGCGTTGCCTATATGAAAAGCAATTTTTGAGATGCGCTCTCATTTAAAAAAAACCCGTAGTTCTAAAACTTTTAGGTTTATTTTAATAATTTTTGAAATGCACCAGTTAATTTGTAAACACCCTGTATTTTTTTTGTCTTGGTTAATAGTATTTTTTCAAACTACAACCATGATAGTGCAGTGAATTTTTTCAAGCTTTTATCAACAGTTATTTTTCTACTTCAATATCGAAGATATATTTGCTGATCCATCTGTAAATCATATTTTTAAAAATTGTTTTCACTAAAAATATAAAAAAAATTCACAACACGAAACTTCAAAATCAGGATCAATATGATGAAAAAAATATGTAGTGTTTTCAACTCATAAAAAATATATATATAAATGCAGACAAGAGTGAAATTTCTGATAAACGAAACAACAAATCTTTGACTGCTCTACAAAAGGTACTGAAAATGTCGATTCAATTTTTATATAAAAAAATAAACATACTGGACAAATTGTAATCCAAAAGAAAGCAATTTTGCGTTGAAACCTTACACTTCGGAGGATTTAAAAAAATGAAAATAACCAAAGAAAGAAGGAAGGAAAATTCATTCGTTGAAATATAATAAAAAAAAATTCTGAAAAATGAAGCTATAAAATAAAAGGTTCTACAAGTTTTCACAAATAATATTTTGAGAAAGAAATGGCTCCAAAGGGAAAAATTCGAGGAATGGCCGAAACGAAAATCCTACGTCTCCAGAGAATCCAGAAAGAACTGAAATGATCACACGACTGAATACAGGTGGTAGGCATCATATATATTTTTTTAAAGAGCAGTTTACAGAAAATCCCCCAATTCAGATCTCTCGCTGTTAGAGCCCTGAACTTTGTTCAAATAAAATATATATCAAATAAATATCCGCAGTAAAAGACATTGAATGAAATGTGTGTATCTCTTAAAACTGTCGCGAGTACTATTCGAAGACACTTCTAAGTGCAATTTTATTCGAGCCACTTTCGTATGTTTCGCGTTATGACTTATAAACGATATCCATTTTGCTTCTACAACAATGACAAATCATTAGTTCTGTTAATAAAAAGGGCAAACTTCAAAAAACATTAAATCTTATACTAGAATGTAGTTCGTTTTCTCAAAACAGAATACATTTGGAATAAGTGTGGAAAATTGCATTAAATTTCTTTAGCTCTTAGATGAAGCAAGCCTAAATGAATATCTACAAATGAAACAAGGTTCATTGTTATGCCGGGCTCAAATATTTATGCATTTATTTCTTCGCGAAAGGTAAAAATATCACTTTAAAAAATCCCAAAAATGAGCTTTGGTCATTTTGAATTTTGCAGGAACTTTATTTTCTTTCATATATGTGCAGAAATAGATATTAGCAAAAGTGCTTCCTATTGTGGAAATCATACCATGCACGATTCGTCGATTGTGTCCAAACCCTGTTAGCAAGTACTTGTAAAAATCGAACTCGCGTATCTTACTGAGTTTTTTTTATTCAATTCCGAATAGTAGTGCATTTCTAATGCATTTCTTTATAAACGATTTATAACTGATTCAGATTCACTTATAATAGTGTATGTCTTAAAATATTAAAATTGATTTCTAAATTTCGGAATCTTTGCGAAAACTTGTGTTACCTGTTGTTGTGCGAGCTTTTCAAAAGAAATTTATTTCCATATAGGGAGAGTTGAGGTAATCGGAAACGACTGTTGCAAACTCTCTCGTTTTTTCTCTTTAAAAGGATAGTATGCGATGGAGAAGTCTATACTTTATGTGAGTCCGTAAAAAATATTCTGCACGGTTCATTAAACAATGCCCCTTTCGAAAATAATTTATTAACAAATCAACCCCACTTTTCGGGGAGTTCTTATTTCACCCTGAACTGTTCCCATTTACCCCAGAGACTACTGGGAAATTGGGAACACGCATTTCGCTAACGAATTGGTTTGAAAAGAATGTATTTAAAATGATTAGAAACTACTATATATTGCCTAAATATGCCTTTAACTGCCCTTTCCCAGTTATCACAAAATACTTATTTTTGCATGCTTTTCAGCAAAAATATCTTTTATTTCATGGAATATCGCATATAAACTATTATAACTATTTACTAACTTCAGTTCGGTGTAATTTATAATCATACCTGCTCAAGTTCTGTGGGAAAAAGTTGGGAAATGAATCTTTATAGAAACTGAAGTGAATGAATATTACGACACACTAGAGGGAAATGGGTGAGACTTAAAACTCACACATAAAAACTCGCAAAAACAAATAGTTCAATTTAGTAGTAGAAAGTAGATTTTCGACATGAAATTGAAAGTTCTATTCAATATTCTACTAATTTTTCTTCAACATTCACACTACCTAAAAACCAAACAATTTTTTACTAAAATCCACTTCAAAGATACAACCTGGGAGTATAGCTTTTAACTTACTCTCGGAAATGGCAAACTGGTCATTCATCACAGAAAGAAATTTTGATTTAGCCAAATTGATGGTTCTATAACCTATCATAACATATTCACTACCGTCAACTTCTTGAATTCCGCAAACGTATGAATAATGTGCTTTATTTGGGCACCTCCAACGTTCAACGAAACAACCAGATTTATTGAAAAATGAATCATGGATGATTCCAGATAAATTACTTCCTCCATTTCCGCAGCCTCCATTTCTTGTTGAAAAAGCCAAAATCCTCATATTCACATTCTTCCATCAGTATCGCGTTTTATTCTTTTTCGTCAACAGTTTCTTGTCTTCTTCCATTCTTGAAGTCAAACGGCTTCATATCATCATTAAAAATAACTTTCATACGTAAAAATATTATGTATGTAGATAACATCATAAACTGTTTTAAAATGTCATTTGTTAACATTAAGCTGTCAACTTTACTGACGGGACAGAACGCTATCCCGTTTCTAGATTTAAAATTACTCCCTATCGAATAATAAATTATTCCCAATACATAAAAAATATAGGCTTTTGTTACATTAGAAGCCTGTTCCCAATTACCCCGTAATAAAAATTGTCAGGGGTGATTATAATCACTAACCTGTTCCTCAAGATGAAATCCAAAAACGAAAATTAAAACTTCCTCGTAAACGTTATATCCTACAGATCTAAGAAGTATATAAATTAGCAACTTATTTTGCATATTACCTGCGTAGAGAGAGAATAAAGAAATTTAAGAAATTTTTATTTCACTTTTCTGAACTAAGTTTGTAATTCAAGATACCTAACGTTACCAAATGACATTGAAAAAAGTAGAAAGGGTTTTTTTTTCTTCCTCTAGAGTATCTTAACCAAAGCATATGCTTTTCAGTTAGCTAGTGCCTCACCAGTGCACTCTGAAGTCAACGTTCCCAATTACTATCTGTTCTCAATTTCCATGTCTGACCCTACTTCTCTCTTTGGTTGTCTGCTGTTTCCACATTGTGAAATATAGTAAAAATAAAATGAAAACTGTTAAAAATTATTCAAAAATGTTGCAAAGCATTGAAATAGAGTGCGTAGCAAGATTAAATGACCATACATATAGTTATCTACATTTCTAATAGTTTATTTTTAAGCTTTTGGAAGCTGAAACATAACATCATCTGCTTAACATCAATTCAGCTTAAACATTAATTGAAAATCTCTTCATATAACTGAGTGAAACAACAGCAACTCTAGAAAGTGTAGATTTCAGGTTATTAAAATAGACCTCTATAATTATCTTACTCTGACTGGAAGTATAATGATAAGATGAATAAATTAAATAAATATGTATAAATATAGAACTTTATAAATATTCAAAATGTGCAACTAATTGAATTATAGAGCACCGCTGAATTGTTGTTTTTGAGAGAAAAAGATACAAATTAACTAAAATATTACAGGGCGAGAGAAACTGACCTGCATCATATCATTGTAAAGGAAATTCCGGAATGGCATTAATATATATATATATTGTACATTAATTGTTTTCACGAGTTTTTTTTGTGACTTTCTTCCTAAAAATGAAATTATCTCAATTTACTTTGCTAGTATATTTTATAAGACGTGTTAATGGACATCTCGCCCATTAAATTTTTATCGTATGAAATTATTTTTCGATAAACAATAATCATAATTTTCAATATTGTACATAATTATTACTCAATTTTTTTTATTTTCTAGTAAGAAAGTTATTTACTGAAACAGCATGATTTATTATGTGCAATTTTAACTGACGTGACCTTTATTTTGTAATATAAACTTCCTTGGGTTTTCATATATATATATATATATAGTATGTCCAAATCAGTTTATTTAATTTACTTCATAAGTTTCAGCTGGTTTTAAATATTTCTGATTAATATCAAGCCATATTTTAAAATAAAAACGCAAAGCGCGGTCACCGACAACAAGTAAAACAGCCACGCCGAAAACAGGCGTCTGATAGGAAGGTTACATGATTTTGAAAAGAGATAGTTGCAACATCGCAGCGAGATTAACCCTCTGGTGTTTCACACGTATTTCTACGTTGACCTTGGACTACCCCAAAAGCGTAAAACACTCATTTTAAGGTGTGGTTGAAAACACTCCGAAATCGGTTTGCACTGAATTTTACGTTCATTGTGAACTGTTTCTAAAGGGTAACACACGCATTTTTCCGAATTTCTTACCCCCATTCTTGGTTTGACATCTTGATTGATTATCTGGGGAGAGAAAGGTCAGCACAATGAAGACTGATAAGGATGTACTTACTGCAAATTAGGGATGTCACAGGATCTGAGACCCCTACTCGCCTGCGGTTTGAGGAATTTTAATGCTATTTGCAGTGAGGTTATTTTTCAGGAAGAATTGCGGTGTCCGATTTTTTTCGCATTGTGTGTGTGTCGGAATTTGGAATCGCATTCCGGATTAGTTCGGTTTAATGTCAGCCTGGTTTGATGCTGTATTATGTTTCAAGTGCTATTCTTTTAATACAATTTATGTCATATAAGATTTTTTTCAATGCATCAATGTTTTAAAGATCCATCTCGAATGGTTACGTAAAATAGATATTGTGGTTTAAGTAAAATAGATTTTGTTCCAATACCGCATTCAAGCATAAAAAAATTGAAAGCCTGGTGGTTGCTAAGAAAATCTGCTATTTATATATAGTTGAACAGTGTTCTTGAATCAACACATTTTACCCGCATTCAACTAGTTTTATATTAATCTAAACTTCTTTCATATTAATAATCTCCATCTACTCATTTTTCCTTTATAAAATTAGAGTAAAATTAAATTTTTGTCAAAAAATAGCTCAAATTTTAAGGTATATGGAAATGATGCATTATTTTTATTGTTTTATCTTTCAGATCAAATCGAAAATTTCAGTTTTACAATGATTATTTCATTATATACATTTGATTTTTATTTAAAAAATTAATTTTCAGGTTTAAGTGTAATTTCTTTTAGACTAGAACAGATTTTAACTTCATTATTACACTATTTAGAAAAATATCTTTTAAATTCATAAAAATTACAATGAAAAAATTCATTGCAAAAAATAATTATTATTTTATTAAATAATTATTAGTCGGAAATTTATTTTTAGGTCACTCGGAACTGAAAAAATAACGTACATGAAAATAAATGTTAAAGAAAAGTGGAAGAAAATTTTATTTTTTACATTGTAAAATATTTTCTTTTTGTTAAAGGCAGGGGAAAATATAGTTTAGATGAAACGTTAAGAACAATATCGACTAAATTTGATGTTTGGGTGCGTGATCTTATGAGACTTTTAGTGACCTTTTTAAGAGTCTGATAACAACTGCAGCTTAATTGTCTTAAGTTTATTTCAATAATCAGTGAAAATGATTTTCTTGAAATGAAATGAGTTTCTTCCTTAAAATGTAAGAACACAAAACCATTTCTAAGAAAATATTAATGCTTACTTCAATGATACTGTATTTATGCATTAGTTCCTTGAGCGTTATAGTTTTGATGATATGCATTCTTCAGTAAGTGATCAAATCTAAATGCCTAAATAGCATTGCTTTTGGTAAATCCTATGCTAATTGCGAGTTGAATTTTAATAAATGCTATGAGACAAGAATTCATTAATATGTGTTACAAACCTTTGATGCATCCCGACACGTTATTAACAAGTTTAAGACAGTACTTCCAATAGTAGTAGTAGTCTCAGGCATTGAATTATTTTCAAATTCCACCGTCACATGCTAGAAAATGTGTTTTATCGCAACATCTTGTGTGTGTGCTGTAATTTGTAAAGCATAATTTTTTTAATAAAATTCTGATTTATATATACGTTTTTATTTTCATTCTGAACTTTAATGGATAATAATGAGACTCTTATTTATTTTCCAAGTTGTATGATATATTTGAATTAGATCTATAATTTTATTTTTTTTAAAAAAGAGTAAAGTGTCAGTTTTATGTTAGTTAAATTTCCTTTATATTTGGTATGAAAAGGCCCAAAAATATTTTTGAATACCACACCGACAACGTCCAAGACATCTATAAATTGTGAAAAGGCACCTGAAAAATTTCGAATAGGTGTTAGATTTTCTCCTTATTCTTTGATTTTGCCAAGTTTGCAAAAAATTGTCTGTAGAAAAAAAATTCAATAATGTTTTACTTCGTAGCTAGCGCATTTTCGTAAAATTGATAGAAAAAAGTTTGATCGTTTTTACTTTCTAGTAAACGAAGTATACAAACAGAAAGTATTATAATCGTCGATCGTAAATTTCAACACGAGATTTTGATTCATCTCCACGTTTTAGACCTCCCTGAGTCCGAAAAACACAATTTTGGAATTTTGTTTGTGAACACGATAACTCAAAAACGGTTAAAGCTAAAAAGACGAAATCTGGTGTATGGACTTTATACAAAATTAGTATATTTCAATCAATTTTTGGATAAAGTCCGTAAACGGGAAATTTGTCTGTTAGGGTTAATATGAACACGATAACTCAAAAAATTAAATAGCTAGATAGATAAAATTTGGTACACAGTTTCAAAAATTAGGAATGTAGGTCCGCATTAAATTTTGGACGAAATCCCTCGAAACGTTGACTGTCTGTCGGTTTCTTTAATCGCATGCTTGTGAACACTATAATTCCTAAACGCAACGACTTAGATAAATGAAATTTGGTATGTGGTCTTTTAACCCTAATTGTCCAATTTTCGTTTCAATCGGATAAAAACAAACTCTAATACCTCTGAAACTCAATATGCCATTACTTTTCGATAAAAAAAATTATAAATAAAGAATTAAATTTAATTTTATAAAATTGGCGACTGGATGCTCTAGTACATGGACTTAGTATCAAAGTTTCAAATTTCAGATGAATTAAATTTCCGTTTATTATAATAGAAGATAATCTCTTGCGTACTAAATAAAGGTATATGAATAAGATATTTCTCCCAACATTTAGTGCATTGGTTTTCTAAATGTAATCTTTAGTTTGAGGATTATTAATTCGCCCTCTTAAAAAGCATATATAACTAGTTTCAGTACAAAAGGCTTGAAGTATATTGCTTTATTTAAAACATTATTCAGGGGTTAAGAAGGTTATTTATAATCCTTCATGTGTATTAATTATTACTGGCTATTTTGGAATATAGATTATTATGTGACTATCTATATAATAAATGTTTATGTGCATACAAAACGGATTAAGCCAGTTAATCTCCGTTTATATTTGTGATCGGCTCTAAATTTTTTACCTTTTACCGAATACTAAATCAAGAAACAATATGAAAAGTTTTATAGTGCCATCAGAGATTAGTAAAATATATATAAATGGCATTGTTGTTGATCCTTAAAATTAAGGACAAAATTTTTACATTCGTGAACTAATATGCTGACGTGTAGAATGAAAATAAATTGAAGTCAAGAATATGAAAACGACAACTAATAATATGAAGTACAGCCAATATCTAAAATACAACTATTAATGAACATCAAATAAATTGAAGTCGCAGACATCTAAAGAATATCAACTTTCATGCAACTTCAATGATGTTCATATTTTTAGAAACTCACAACATGAAAAATAAGTAAGTTTTTTTTGGCCCAACGGTCTGGCATTTGTCTGGTCTAACGGTGTTTATTTTTGTCATCTGGTGTTACGGACACGGACAATATGCAGAATGAGGGCAGTGTAATTTTGTCACACAACAGGTGGGATCTCCGAAAGCAGTAAAACCTATTTTGAATAGGTTCCAAGCTGAATAGAACGGATTCTTGCGGTTAGCCCGCCCCTTCCAGGGGGGTTGCTGATTGTCCACAGTTCAGAGGGGGGGAAGAGACTTGATCTGCTGCGCTTTTGGGAAAATCTTCTGTTGGGAGGAAGACACACTTTTAAAACAGATAAAGGTTCTGCAGCCGCTCGCTTTTCGAATCGCTTTAGAAAGAAAACCGAACCACTCTGAGGGTTAAGTAGTATTGTGAAAAAAGGGGAATTACCGATCGTGATGACGGTTGAAACTGTATTTCAGCCAGTTCAAGTGACAGTTAATTGCTCGTTAGAACTTAAGTAGAAATAATTTTACGTATTAAATTTTGAGTGGCGTTTTCTAAAATTAGGAAAGTGTTAAATTATATATATATATATATATATATATATATATATATATATATAATTATTCGTCAATTTCTGTTGAAATAATCAATCATCAGAACATTCTGAACGATTTTATCTAAAAGTACCGACATAAACCAAGCAAGAATTACAACACAATTTACAGAAGCCATGAATGTTTATAGAAAATGCCAAGATTTGAAAGACTTTTCTAACTTTAAAACACATTTCTTTCTCTTTAGAAGTACCATAAGGAACTTAAATCGGGAAACATTTTGTAAGGTATCAAAAATGAAGGAAAGTCGTTACAAAGTTCAAAGATAATTATCTGATGTTGCCGTGTTTCGAAATAAAGTTTCCAATTTAATGAATGAAACCGGAAAATATCTTACAATGAGAGGCAGGCAGTAAATGGTAAGATGACTTCGTTATCCTTCGTTGAAAAATAAATGAAATACAAAAGCATGGTTTGTCTTTAACTCGGATGTATTATTTTATTTTCTGTAAAACCAGAAATAAGCACACTCTGTCAATAAAATAATAATCAAAATGTCGGAAGGCTGTCATTTTCAAACAGTCGATGATGTTAAAGGCGTAGGACTACTTTGCTCACGTGACTCTTTTCCGGTTTTTCAAATTTTTTTGTAACTTCTGTTGTTACCCTTTATCTCTAAAATAAGACATTAGTTATGTTTTAACATATGTATTTACCGAGATGACCGAATCGCGTCATCAATTCTTGTGTATTTTTGCCCACCTTTGCGACTCAGTAGTCGCTGAACTACAATTCCGATTTTCATTTTTTTTTGTAACTTCTGTTGTTTTTGTTACCCTTTATCTCTAAAATAAGACTTTAGTTATGTTTTCAACATATGTAGTTACCGAGATATAGGGGATCTCCCATACAACGCTTTTTGTGGCGTTTTGGCGTGTGAATCAAATTGCTGCCTGAGACCCCAATGAGAGGAACGTAGTTCTACGTTAAAAGAGAGGAAACGGTATTATGCTTACGTAATTTATCACTACATTTCCATTATAGAAAATGGCTCTAATGCGCTCATTCCTAAAACAGGTTAAACTGAAGAATACTGAAAGTGAAAAAAAAAATTCGTCAAGTTAAGTTGCTTGAGTCATTTCCCGCATCATTCTTCTGAAAATGAAAATGTTGAGTAAAAGAGAAAGGAGTTTGGTTCTAGGAAGTAGATTTTATAGCAAAATTGCAAAAAAAAAACCTCACAACATTAGATTCATGTTTCGTCTCTGAAAAAGAGCTCTTTTTACAGTTCGGCTTTATTTTTTGAACTTATGGAAGACTTAAAAATTAACGTCTCTTGTGCAGACTGGTGAACCAAAACATTTATACATATTTAGGTTAATAATGCTATTGAAATTCGGAAGTCGCAGGTATTTATAAAACTAACTTCAAAGTTACCTGCTATTCTGTAAACATTTTCATTTTGTCGACGGATAGTAACTTCTCTCTGTGATTTTTTAATATTATTTCTTTATCTTGGCACAAAAATATTTAATTTTTAGCGTTCAAGCGGGCAAAATTATAACAGTTAACATTTTTCTGTCTTTGTCATCAGGTTCATGTTTTTCAAGGCAGGATACGAAATTCTTCGGTTATATTTGCCTTCAAGTTACTCTTAAAAATGTTTCAATATTAAATGGTAATAATGCAGAATATTTGGATTCCGGAAGTACCATAAATAACCGTTATCTTCTGAAGAAAGTTGCACCGTTTTTTTATATCATTTCCCAGGTTCGAATTTTTAATCGACTGAAATTGAATAACAGCATATTACATCAGGTGGGTATCAGGTGGATATCAGGAGCATATAACATCAGGTGGATGTCAGGAGCATATAACATCAGGTGGATGTCAGGAGCATATAACACCAGGTGGATGTCAGGAGCATATAACACCAGGTGGATGTCAGGAGCATATAACACCAGGTGGATGTCAGGAGCATATAACACCAGGTGGATGTCAGGAGCATATAACACCAGGTGGATCCCAGCTAAAAAAAATCTGCAGAAAATCTGCAGAAAATCTCTTTTTTTTGAAAATTTCTTAAAGATTTCTGCAGATTTTTTGAAGACAAAAAAAATCTGCATTTTTTCTTCAAATTAATTTGCAGAAAATCTGCAGAAAAATTTCTTATGATATTTTTCTCTAAATATTCTGCAGATCTTTTGAAGACAGAAAAAATCTCTATCAATTTAATCTTCAGAAATTCTGCAAAAAAATCTTATTATATTTTTCTCTAAATATAATTTTGTAAGACAACAAAAAATCTGCATTTTTTCGTCAATTTAATCTGCATAAAATCTGCAAAAAAAATTATTTTTATTTTTTTCTTAAAATATCCTGTAGATTTTGTAAGACTTTGTATTTTGTCTTTAATTCAATTTGCAGTTATTTAGCATATTTTCACAAAATCATTAAACTCGACCAATATCTGTTGATTTTTTGAAGATTTAACTGCAATTTCATAATATCTGCATTTCTCTAAATACATATTTTGCACCATATTCTCTAATATTGCAGCTCTATTTTCCAATGGATATAAAACAAAATTAGAATGTAATTATCATTATTGTTTAATTCTACAGCAGACAGGAGTTTCAAAAAATTTCCCAATGGAAAAATGTCTTAGGACTAAATTTTTTAAATATGCCACAGAAAAAAATGAATTCTAAATTAATCTTTAAATTAAATATTTGAGGTTTTACCATTTTAAACTTTCACCCCATAATTTAATTAATTTCCAATTAGTTTTCCAACTGTCTTTCTGACTAGCTATTTTCCTCGAAAAAGAAAGGAAAAGTGGAGCTTGCGCCCTTTGGATGGAGAGAAGGCTTCCCAGAAATATAGAAGGTGAAAACGAATTTATTGAAACTGAGAATCTATATTATTGAACAAAAATATTACTAATCTAATCTGTTACACATCTCTACGACCTTTGAAACAAGTATTCTGACCTTGGTTGATTTTTACAGCACTAGATGGCGCCACGAGAGCCATGGTGAGGTATAACTTAAATAGATTAATTTATCTTCACCTCGCGTATGCCGACGTGGCCCTGTGGGCTAAGGCGCCTGCCTATCGCTCCTGCTTATAGGATCGCGGGTTCGAATCCCAGACAGGAGCTTGAAGTTTCGTCACATTCTACACCGTTTAAGTAAGTTGATTCATAAATTAAATTAATAATTGAAATTAATAATTAAACCTTGACTGTAGAAAAATCTGCAGAGAGAGAGAGGTATTTGGAACGCGCGCGCGTATTTTTTTTCTGCAGAAAATCTGAAGGTATTTGGAACTAGTTTTCTTCAGATATTCTGCATTTTTTTTTCAGCAGAAAATCTGAAGAAAACATGTTCCAAATACCTTCAGATTTTCTGCAGATTTTTTCTGCAGATTTTTTGAAGATTTTTTTTAGCTGGGATGTCAGGAACATATAACACCAGGTGGATGTCAGGAGCATATAACACGAGGTGGGTGTCAGGAGAATATAACACCAGGCGGATGTCTGGTGTGTATTACATCCGGCGAATGTCAGGAGTGTATTACATAAGGTGGATGACTACATATTGCATCAGGTAGATGTTGAGCGTTCCTCCTCCTGGGTGGTGTACAAATTTCATCACCGCAGAAGCAGATATCAGTTACATCCGTATCAATATTCAAGATTATAAAGTATGTCCTCAGTGAATCCCATTTTGCTTTAAACCGCAGACTGTTAGTCATAGAATTTTAAAACTGACCAATCTTTAGCTGTCTAGCTTGAAGAAGGTAGTTATTTCACACTTCCGGGTTAAGTATGCACCTTAGGGATTTCTCGGGATAAACCTTAAGAACTATGTGCTGTGTCCCGCCATTTCATTCAGGACACATCTAAACAAATTTATAGCTCTACAACAATGTAGTTTGTAAATCTGAGGTAAAAAGTCTTTTGCCGTTAAACAGAAATGGATTAACACCCGCCACGCGCATTAAGGATTACGACAAAAAGAAACTAAAATATACTCTTGGAATCTTTTCCCTTCTCCATGATAGCCATGTACAGTTAACATCTACTGTTTGTTAAACTAAATTCGAAAATAAGTCTGCATTTCTGTCAATCCCATAATGGTGGCAAGGAAATGAAAGATAGAGATGAGTATAAAAATGAATACCCTAGTTAACATAAATTATATTTATTTATCACAAAATATATGTCCGTGTCATGAAATTATAAAGTGTTGAACATAATTCTAATATCAAAGAAAGGTTTATTAACAAGAGCAGTGCTTAAACAAATTGAAGATAAATAAATAAAAACAAATAGTGACATACATCTAAGTATAAATTAGATACTACCAAACAGAAATACGCATTAAATAAATAAATCAAACATATAGAGCAATTATCAATAAAGATTACGTTCGATTGCTCTTATACCATTATAGTGCAAAATAGATGTAAAGTATTATGAGCAAGACTTTTTCCTCGACTAATAAACAAGGAAAGCAAATTATGATTAAAACTTATGCACTGAAATATGGCCTCGGGAAGACAATCGTTTTTATCATAACGTGACAGACACTAAATATAAAGGAATTCAAACAGCCAACTAAAGAAAATGAATCTTGAGGCATTTAAACGCTATATGAATGGCAATCAAATAGCGAAAAATTGTCAGTGGTCTGGGAAATTAAAGAAAACATTAAATAATGAAATATGACAAAGAAAATCAGCCGATTCAATATATCAGGGGCGTTCCAGAAATAAATTTACAAGACATCCATATTCTGTAACTTCGAAGTCCGACACATTATGTAACTATAGCAAAATATTTGAATTGTTTGTCTTTAAAGTGGTGCTGTCATATCGGTTTACAACATTACGCGCTACCATTTGTTCACAAACACTATTTAAAGATTTAGGGTAGACTAGAGCAATGATCCCAGCAGTAAATGTGTGCTGTAATTCGATTTTTCAATGCCAAGAACGTATTAGCTGTTGAGATTCATTGTAACTTGGTGGAGGTCGGCAGAGAAAGCATGATAAATCGGAAGAGTATGGTAAAATGGTGCATCGAATTTCGAACCAGGAGTAAGTGGAAGACCCACAACTTGTTATGGCAGATAACAAAACATGGCTTGAGCACGCAATGATGGCGAACAAGATGATCCTAGCTTAATAATTACCCTCTTCATCCGGCCTTGGAAGAATATCTTGAGGACACAGAAATCCAAAGTAACGAAGAAACCAAAACAGTGGTGCAACGCTGGTTCACCAGACAGGGTGCCACATTTAAAGAAAATAGTATCAACGAGCTCGTCTCACAGTTAGAGAAATATCTTAGTTTCCTTGATAATTACTGTTGGAAAATAAGGTTTTGACTGTAGCATATAATGAGCGCTGGTTTATGTAAAAAATAACATATAATTATTGACTAATACAGGGTTTCCACTTATAACCGTTAACCTCCCTTAACTTCTAAACAGTGAAAGATTAGGCCATAAAGTTGGTGTCTTGGTATAGTAAAAAGGCTATGCGCTACTCGATGAGGCGATTTACAACGCCATCTATCAGCAAATTTTGGAATTAGCGGTCCTATCTCGTAAACTCTGTGAAATATACTATAAAAAAGTCAATTAGAAAGTTGTAGAGCTCACTCGATTTAGTACGAAAAGATACCTAGCAAAAATGAAAATTTTTTGGCCACGAAAAATTGTCATGTCATAAAGAGTGGAAGAAAGAAACTGAGACACATCCCTGTCTTCTGGATCATTTATTTATATTGCTCAAAATGCTCCACTGTACACATTTGCACTCTGGACTGGATTTCTCGCTGCACATTGTGCAACATGGCAGGTGTTACGGAGGCACAAGCATCAATATTGCGTCGTCGAAGATCTTGCAATGTTGGCGGAGGGGTCTCATTTACCTGTCATTTTATGTGTCCGTATAAGAAGTCCAATGGGGTCAAGTCAGGTGAGCGCGGGGGCCACTCTATGAAACCATCATACCCGATTACTTGATTCTGGAATGTCTCCATTAAGTACGCTTAACGTTTGAAATCTTATGCGGAGGGGCGCCGTCATGTTTGAACCATACATTTCGGAGATGCAACGTTAGATTCTCAACAAAGTCTGTTTTTTCATCCTGCAGAAGCTCCAAGTACCGTTTTCCCGTTAACGTCCCCTCGTAAAATACTGGTCAAATGAGCCTGTCATTAAAAATTCAGCATCAAATATTAATAGACCAGCGTAGTTGATGTCGAACTTTTACAGCATATCCCGGATTTTCCAGCGACCAGGTATGAACGTTCTGTCTATTAAACATTCCGTTACGCAAAAAACATGCCTCATCGGTCCATATTATGTCTGCCAGGAATATTGGGCGGTCCTCTAAGTTATTCATCACAAAGTTGCACCACGTGTAACGTCTCTAGGCATCCCTTGGCAGCAATCCCTACAAAGGTGTTGGCGCAGTTTAGCCAAAAATGGCTCTTGCGCCATTAAACCCCAAACAAACAAACAAACAAACCCTGCACAGGTGTAGATCGGTATAGATGAGCACTTGATTCATTCAGGATTGTCCAAACGCGGCTTTTTGAGTGGCTACAATTTTCACGGATCATTTTTGTGCTACTCTGAAGATGGGCGAGAGCGTATGCTAGCACATATTCAGGTTGCACTTTGCGTCCTACATTACGAGCCCAACGAACTCCAGGTCGGCTGGTCACGCAGCCCGTCTCCCTTAAACGTTTCACAACTTTTAAGATGGTCTGCCATGTAGGATGCGGGCCTTCAGGAAAACGTTCACGATACAGCCTTTGCAGCTGATTTTGCCTTACGCCCACATTCACTGTAAATTTACAACTTCTCGCAATACTCATTAATGCGAAGGTATGACGTTCTATCATAATTTGAATAATGCATCAAATCTATGTGATTTTTATACCAGGCATGGTTGAGTTGAGTTGAGCTGTGTGTTTGGAGAGACGATTTTGCAAGATCAGCAGAAAGTTTTCATGGTTTGTAGAGACATTCAATAAAACACTCAACCGGTGGGGACATAACCATGGTCCTCATGAATGCAAATCCCATGTGTGTTTTCCCTGTTCCCCAGACAGGCTGGTATTTAGTCCGTAAGGTGGTCTTTTCTAGCTTCGCACGGGTTTCACGACAAAAAAATTGTGTTGAAATCACAATCAAACAAATGATCATTTTTTACATTCTGTTTTTGGTATTAATATGTGCAAGGTATCTTTTCTTACTAAATCGAGAGAGCTCTACATCTTTATAATTGACTTTTTTCTCGTATCCTTTACCGTTTACGAGATAGGACCGCTAGTTCCAACATTTGCCAATATATGGCGTTGTAAGTTCTCATCAAGTAGCGCATAGCCTTTTTACTATACCTAGACACCAACATTATGGCTTCATTTGTCACCGTTTAGAAGTTAATGAGGGTGTAACGGATATAAGTGAGAACCTGTATATCTTTTGAATTTACTTTTGGGGTGCTTCTAGTACGTTTGTCATAAAACCGAATGCCCTTGAGAGAGGAGATGCTACTAAGCATGTCGGGATTGGTGCACTCCTATTCACATGTGAAATGCAGACCCCTGGGGAAGAGATTTTGGAGCACCTCAATCAATATAGTAACTGTACGTCTGAAATTCAAATTATATATTTTTATTCTCTTTTCCAACAAGGTTTATCTTTTAATATGCATTAATTAATTATCTTCAAAAGTATTTGTGAGTACAAATTCAAAGAAACGGCCTTGGGTGTGAATCTGGGTTTTAGAATGTGAAGGATCTTGTGTTCTAGTCCTGATTTCATCTAAAGACTTCAAGAATGGCGTTATTGTTAACACAATATATTTTTGTTCCTGAATATGGTTCATAATTACGAAATAGATAATGGAACGTTAAACTAGCAGAATGAAATTGAAATTCTACCGCGGACTGTTTTCTTCTGATTTTCTTAATACCAGTCGAGATTAAGGAACAAGCTAATTATCTCCAATCTCATCAACTGGAAGACGAATCTTAAGATGGATGGAACTACAGTCTGAGTAAAAACTTTAAGGCCAGTAAAAATTTTTAGAAAATGGACAAATCTTAAACTGAAGATTAAAATATCAATAGAGTGATAATTATTAATCATAAATATAAGTAAAAAAGGCAGCAAAATTCATTTGTAAATATTTTATTATCAGAAAATATTATAGAACACACACATCAATACGTAAGCTTTAGTAAAAACTTTAAGGCGAACACACATAGAAAATACCATATAAGAAAAAAAATACAAACATTTAGAAGCCAATGTAGGATCCATTTCTTCGAATTATTTCAAATATTCTTATTTTCATGGATGAAACTAGTTTTTGACGAAGTTCGTTGTCTGTTTTATACCATTCGTCTTCGATAGTAGATTTCAGATCTATTGATGATGTAAAATGTCTCCCATTTGCATAAACTCATCTTGCTGAGTCACCCCATGTGTTTTCTATTTGGTTAAGATCTGGAGACTTAGCTGGCCATTTCAAAGTTTCAACAATGTTCACTTCGAACCAATTTTTTGTACTGTTACTCGAATGAATAGGTGCATTTTCTTGATGATATTTCCAATTTTCTCTAGCAAGAAATTCAGCATTTCGAAAAAGATGACTTGCGGGGACACTTTGGTATGCTTGTGAATTCATTTTACCCGAAACGAACGCAATTGAACCAACACCATTGGAAGCAAAGCAGCCCCAGGTCACCACAGAGCCTCCACCTAATTGGCGTTCGGAGAATAATTTTTTTCTTTTCTTAAATCATGCCAATAGTACTTCCATCTGTCTGGTCCATCTAAATTCCATTTTTTTCGTCAGAAAAATGATTTGTATCCATTGGTTGTCCCAGGTCGTGAATAGCTGACTGAAGTTCAAGCGCTCTATTTTGTGCCTCTGCAGCAACTGAGGCTTAGCCAATTTTGCTGTATAAATGTAACTTCCAGACCTTCTAATTGTGTTATACATAGTTTTCTGACAAACATTTATACCACTCGTATGAATAAGTTTCCTGGTTGAGTACTTTCCAGTAGATGCCAGTCTGCAAACTCTTCTTTCATCACGCGAGGACAAAGCTTTAGATCTTCCCCCGGTATTATTTTTACAATAATTTTCTTTCAATTTTAAAAAAATTGTTGACTACAATCTTTGATCTTCCTAGCTTTATCGCAATAGTACGGTTACTCATTACTGTTGAAGAAAAAGGTTCAATCTGCCCTCTTTCATGATCAGATAACTTCTTACCTTTCACCATCTTCACAACGAGCACTGAACTTTGAAGAAATGTATGACAAATTTGCAAATTGAAGAGTTGCCACAATCGTAGTAATAACAGTAATATTTAAGCCAGTATATGCATATTTATTTTTAAAAATTACTGGTAGCCTTAAAATTTTTACTCAGGCTGAAATATTAACTTTGTATATACCACTTTTTTCTGCTAATTATATATTCACAAATCCTGTTTGTTGCGTTATTACTTAGCAATGAACTTTAATAATTAATAATACAATAATATTTACTAAATCCGTTTTATTTCATTTTTGCATTTTCTCTAAATTTTTTACTTTCCTTAAATTTTTTACTCATTCGGTACTGTAGGTATTGAACAGCCCGAAGCCGTCTAAGCGCAGATAAAAATAAAGCTTGTTCATCAGAATCTTTTAACATCCGTAATTATTTGATGTGGTTTCTGTTGCGTAAATATCTTCCCCATAAAACCTCACCAAAAATTGTCTACAATGCAAAGATTACAGAAACAATTTTATTTTGCTTCCAACAATGCAAAAAATCAAAGACTGGAAGCACTAAAATGCAGTTGATTCCTCTCTGCTGCGTGTCTGTCGATATTTTTCCGATTTTGTGGTAAATCACAAAGAATTGTTGACGAAAACAAAATGTCCCTTCCATAAAGGAAACTATGTGAAAGGTGTAGAAAAATAATAAAGAATAGCAGATAGAAAGCAATAAGTTTAGGTGCACTTCTGGCCGTCTCTTCTTGTTTTTACCACTTACATTTGAAGTTGGTTTCATCATTTCTTTCTTCGTTCTTTTTTTTTCTAAATACGTGACTTTTTTTGCGAGTATTTTTGTTCGCCCTTATTTAATGCCTGTTTGTTTCATTAAAAAAAGGAGATTCACGGAAATACCATTAGAAAGCAGTATCTTACCGAAGTTATTTGTTAGTTCAACGCTAAACGGTTTGTGATTACTTCGTTTCGCTAAAAGTTTTCACTTTCGACGCTTTTCTCTCTGACATGCATCTTTTATGGCTTCCGTTGCGGAGGTTTTTGTTTATGAGAAAGAATGAGTGGATGGGAAAAAATGCAATTTTTGGAAATACGAGGCAAATGGCCTTTCGCCTTTCTGTTGAAAAAAAGGGTTTTGAGCACACGCCCCAAAACGTGGTACATTTCTTTGATGAAACTAATTATCACTTAAGTTTTCCATTTTTGAAATGGCCGTATTTTTCAGAGATCCGAAATCGTGACCTTGATCGAGTAAATGGGAGAATTTTGTAGATGGTCTCTCTTTACATTCCCTCTAAGCGCTCAGTTATTTTGATTATTAGCTTTAAAACTATAAAAAATAACTATTTAAGGGAATAATTGGATATTTATTGAGTTTAATCAAATCTCCGAAAGCTTAAGAATATTTTATCCATCGTTATTTAACTAATTATATGCATAAATATGAATTATCTGCTTTTGAATTGAAGATGCGAAACGGAAAAATGAGGCTTAAAGGCTTCCTGGAACAAAAACTGATAATATAAAGGCGTAGTTGTTAGTTCTTTAATGTTATTGTTGTTTCTTTAATGTTTATGAATACATAACGTGGTGCCTTATTAAAACTTCAGAAATTTAATCATTCTATATACCGATTTTTTTACGAACAATGCCGACGTAGTTTAAGTGATAATTTTATTATGGTCGAAACATTACATTCAATACTATGCGCCCTCTGCCACCTGCAGTTTTCGTCTTCAACGCGGAAAAGTATTGCGTAGTAGCTTCCTTGGTCCGATGTGAACTACAGCCTCTAGATGTTTAACCGATATTTTTGAATCATCATATATATATATATATATATTATTATATTTTATATTATTTACTATTTGAATATATCAACTTCTGGTCATCTCTACTCTGAAAAAAATGACGGGAGGCTGTCTTTTTCAAACAGCCGATGATGTTAAAGGCGTAGGACTGCTTTTACTAGCGTGAATCTTTTGTTTCTCCACGTTTCTCGGTTTCTCTTTGTAACTCGCGATTCTCTTTTGTTCCTCTGAAATCCTAATATATGGAAAATTGGAGAAATAAAATGAAACTAAGGTTACAATGAAAATTGTTTTATTTCTTAATAAAATATATTAACATGTCAATTCTTTTGATTGGAATTCTTCAATCGTGCGTGGATATGTTATAATTCTGTGTAGGATCGGTCGATGATATTATTGGAAGCCGTTGAAATAACAGACATACGATAGGTACACTTTCTTTATTGAAAGTCATAATGAAAATAAGTATAACGTTCAGTAGAATAGTTTGTCTACGAAAACATAAGGTTTAAATACAACTAATCGAGCTAACTGATTCATAACTCACTAAACATCACAGTAGACGAGTAGAGAGCATCTTATTACGCTGAACACATCATGCTGCATCAGCATCACAAAACAGAAGAAGCTAGAGAGAGTGTCAGTTTAGTTTAGTTATATTAACGTCCCGTTTTGAAGCAACACGAGGGATGGAGAGTGTCAGAAAGATACAATAAAACCAAGTAGACCTTATATATCTGCTGTGACGTAAAATTCATCATAGGCAGCTGATGTAGGAACTCGGAATAATCGGCTGTTTCCAACAGATATGAAAAGTAACATACATAATTTAATAATTCGGGACTAATGTTTCTTTTAAAAATTGTATCATTATATGAATTCCCCAGGATCATTTGCTGGCGCCATGCTCAAATCAAAATGCTGCTTCATGAAACCGAACGCTTTCTCATTCCTTTTGATATCTACATCAAAGTCACCCATAAAAATAATTGGAAGATATTTATCTATATGAAACTCTTCATCGATCAGCAAACTTTTCTCTGAATATTTTATAAGTGTGCGGAATAAGAACATTTTCATCGCGTCACCAATTCATGCGTATTTTTGCCCAACTTTGCGACTCAGTAGTCGCTTAACTACAATTCCGCTTTTCAATTTTTTTGTAACTTCTATTGTTACCCTTTATCTCTAAAATAAGACATTAGTTATGTTTTTAAAATATGTAAGTTACCGAGATATAGAGGATCTCCCATACAATGTTTTTTGTGACGTTTTGGGTGTGAATCAAATTTCTTCCTGAGACCCCAATGGGAGGAGCGTAGTCCTACGTTAAAAACTACAAAAAGTTTGAATTTAATTTTTTAAAAATCATATCGTCAGTGACATAATCCGACCAAAAGCTATTCTACATTGAAATCTTATGCGCTCCGCGATTAAAAATAAAGTAAGATTCAAAGAAAATTTGCTCCTGAAATGTTGTAAAGCGTTTCTTAAGGAAAATAAAACTATAAAAGCGAAAGCTCTGAAAGTCTTTTACAAATAGTATGTTCGAAAACAAATGATTCCGAATGGGGAAAAACTCGAGGAACGGTTGAAATGAATCATTTGTCTCCGTAGAAACCAGAGGTAACAGGAATGATCGCAAAATCGTACACAGGTGGTGGTACCATAAATATTTTTTAAAGATCCGTTTACAGAAAATCCTCCAATTCAGATCGTTCGCTGTTACAGCTCTGAACTTTGTTGAAATAAAAGGTATTTCGAGTAAATAACCGAAGTAAAGGGTTTTGAGTGAAATGAGCGCAACTCATAAATCAGTCACGAGTATTAAACGAAGAATCTCCAAAGAACAATCTTATTCGAGTTTTTCTTGGTTCTTGAATCAAAATTTATAAATTAAATCAATTGTATCCTTTGTTCTGGCTTCTTGTGTAAATAATTTAAATTATATTTTTATAGGACTATTTTTAAAAGACAAAACAAACATTTATTAAAT
Organism: Araneus ventricosus; assembly: GCA_013235015.1. Classification (NCBI taxonomy): domain Eukaryota; kingdom Metazoa; phylum Arthropoda; class Arachnida; order Araneae; family Araneidae; genus Araneus; species Araneus ventricosus. The sequence continues at coordinate 999,786 of BGPR01000105.1, read as the reverse complement.
GATAAAGAACACATACATCCAGTAAGTTATTCGTCAGAGTGCATCGTGACTAATGTTCCACCCTACTAGTTTTAAATTAAAATTTAAAAAATGATAACATCTAGCTGTTGCCTATTCTTTTGAAAGCATACCACTCTCTTATAAGAATACATAAATTGCAGCCATGCTTTTATCAGCCATAAATAAAAAAATATGCTTATATTTGTATGAAATAAAACATTTAATACCGCTGAAAAAAGTTGTTAATTTAAAATTATACATATTGAATTTTCTTTTGAAATTTATTTATGCCTTATTGAGTTTGGAATATATATATATATATATATATATATATATATGATAAATTACATTCATATTACTTAACTGTCAGATAAAGGATTCAAAATCAGCTTTTACGAATTAAAGATGTATATGTGTGTCATAAATATTAATTTTATTTTCTTCCCTTAATTATATACATTTTTATCACTTTTATTCTAAAGTCTACTGGGCTGCCATCTAGTTCATAATCGGAAGTATATTTACAGTCTGCAAATTAAATCTGCAGTTTATAATTTCAAAACGCAACAAAGTTTTGAAATTTCTTAGGATCACATTAAAAATTGATAAATTCTTAAAATCAGGATTTATAAATAAGACCAGTATAATATACATCTCATGAAAACGTAACAGACTTTTTTAAATATCCTTCATTCCGCTGCATTATGCTCCCATACTCGGAACCGTGAAGGTTCCCTGTCAGTTGAATGGGCATACACAGTAATATTTATTGAAAACAAAAAAACTTTTAAAGAATAGGCGACATCACAATACACACACAAATACAAGGCTTATACAAATACAATACAAAGTTTCTTGATTATAAAATGCGAACTAAGTGATAGTAACAATAATATGAAAACTAAACTCACTAAGCATAAAATGACATGGAAACATTAGAGATGATTGAGATGGGATGAAATAGCAGTAAATTATGTAGGTATACGTTAATATAACATACTTGGAGACTTTTTGTACAACATGGGAGAAGAAAGTATTAAAAACATAAATTGATTGGTACTGTATTAATGGAAGGGAACAGGCACAAATTATGAGAAATGAGTTGAATGTGGGTGGAGGTTGAGAAATTGTTCTGAGTCTGGATCTAGTGATAAAAGGGATTCCTTGTCCAGGAGGAACTTCACAATGCTCTTTGATTTATTCCTGGATCTTTTATTTTTACTTAATTCCACCAGACTGTTTCGAGGTCCTGGATGAGTTTGGTGATGTGATAAGAAGCGGTGAATACTTTCTAATATCTATAAATTGGGTAACAAATGAACATCATTACTTCTTACTTTCTTACTATGTTTTAATTTTTCAAAGAGAAATGGAATTTGCATGCAGTATAAATGAAGAATAAAACTTATTGCCTAACCTTTATTAATAAAAATATTTCTGAGAATATTGAAATAAATATTATTACCTTTTTAAACGTCTGCACTTGCTGCTACTTCTTAATCAAACAAATGTTACTAGTGTGAAAATCCTTTTAACTGTTGTGTAAACATTTTAGTAATTTAGTAGAAGAAACTGAAAAATTTAGCTATGCTTCACAGCCATTTAGCCATGAATACTGTTTTGTTCCTTTTTGTAAAAATGCCTTCATTTTCTCGTCTTTCGGTAAAAACTAATATGAATGAAACGAAATTTCAATTAAGATAAATCATATTTTCATAGAATGTGAAATAAGTCTTGGGAGTCTTGCAGCATCAAAAAGATATTTTGTAATTCAATCTTAAAAGGTATATAATCTAGCTTTGCCTAATCAAAATTAATCTTTAATCTATGGAACACAATATTTTGAATTTTGCTTCTTGGAATCTGAAGATGACTCCAGTAAAATGTTCCTTAACGAAAGGTATCATCATAATGAATACGTCTAAGCTTGTAAGCAAGTGTGGGATGGATATGATTGCTTGCAATTGTGTAGGAGGCATAAGTGCAGTTTGCGTAGGTTTTCTGTGAAAGTGGGCAGACAGCGAGAAGAAAAGTTTTCACTTCAGAAAGTATCAAATTATTTATACAGGAAATTAATTGATAAGCGCTAGGTATTGACACTGAAGATGGATGAATTTATTTTTTGACATAATTCTGCTGCGAAACTGATATCTGTTTTTATAAGAATACATAATATTGCGTTTTCAGAAATTTTAGATTATGCATTTATTTTTATCATAATAATATGCACCCGATTTAGACCCTTTCGACTGACGACGCATTATTCAGTGGAAATCCAATCCTTGTTTTTCTCTTGCATTAAATCTCTTGATATTTGAGATCATTTTGAAATGCACTACATGACATAACAATGTTAGAAGTAATTTCTTTGAACTATAAAAGAATATAGTGAAATAAATTTTTAGCAATAGTCGTCTATCTTTATCAATACAGATAATAAAAATAATAAAATGTATGATATATTCTTTCCTTGAGTTTTTTCAATATTTACATTTAAGGGTATCAGTTATAACGAGTGAGCAAATTTATTGAACATTAGCTTTATGCAAGCTAACCATCAAGATCACTGGCGAGTCCAGGAGTGGGGGGTTGCTATGGGGCTGCAGCCTCCCCACAAAGTTAAACCAGAATTCTTGGTGTTTTTAAAATCTCTACACTTGTATTTTCTTGACTCATTAAGAAAAGCTTGGGAGCATTGTTTTCTGGCTTTTCAGATTCGAAAATATTCCTGCTTTATTCACTCGCACTTGCAACGTTAACGCGGTCGAAAACACTTTTGATTGATTTATTTCATTTTGTTTTCATTAAATTATCGGAAATATTTTAATGTCCTTAGTGATTCTTATTGTCAGGTGAGTAAAGTCTGTAAAGTTAAAGTGTTCTGATTTACATCAGCCAAGAGGTTTGAAATTCGATACCTTTGTAAGTTGGCATTGGTGGTTAATGTTTTGCGAAATTTTGGAGACGTCACGACGATGCAAAAGTTTTATGACCTCAGCCCTCCCCAGACCAAAATCCTGGATTCGCCACTGATCAAGATCGAAATCCATAAAAATGCTCTAAAACTAACCATAAATGCCTTTATCAACGATGGAATGCCACTTTTTCCATTTAGAATGTTTCAATTCAGAGTAAGATTACATGTTAGACGATTTACTATGTTATGTTTGTGATATGATTAGCATATCTCATGAATGGGATCCTTTTAATCGGAATAAAAGTTTTTGGAATACGGAAAATAGTTTATCGTTTCCAATTTAATGAAATACTACGAATACTTAAACAAATGAAACTTTAATTTATCGTGCCAATTAGCACAAGACATTCTACGTTATCTCCACTATGATGATATTCTGAATGCTGCACAACATCGTAAAGGTATCGCATGAATATTGTAGGACAACTTAAGATGACATGGTTCCAATTTGTAAAATTCCTAATTTTCTCTACTATGCATATATCGTTGCATATTCATGCACTTTTAAATAAACTTCTATTTATAACGATTATTAGATACTCACGTTCTTTTAATTAACAATCTATTTTAAATGTTTTGCTGAATTTGGATTGAAAAATTAATTATTTAATATCAAATGTAAACTTATTTAAATACAGTAAAGCACCGTTAATACGTTTCTAATTTATACATCGTTTACATTTATACGCCGTTTCATCACAGTCCCGATTCTTTCGACTGCATTGTAATTTGTTTCGATTATACGTCTTTTCATTCATACGTCGTTTTACGTCAGTCTCTTGAAAGACGTATAAACGGTGCTTTACTATATGCAAATAAAATAAAATAATAAATATATTTGCGAATTTTAATTTGCTAAATGAAAACTGCATAATGCAACTTCTAATTTTCATTCAGAATAAATCTTGCGTTGTAAAACATTCCACTTACCAAAATATAAGCCTAAAATGCTGTTATAGCATACCGAATACTTATTTGAACCTCCAATGCTTCATCCATGTTTCATTTTTTTGCATTTAGTATAATAATTTGTATTTTTATGTGTGTTTTATTCTTAGAGAAACATATTAATAGTTGTAAACCAAGCTTAGTACTCGTTTTATAATTCAAAAGTGTATGTGGGCAGCGTAACATCAGGAACTATATTTATCTTTTGCATATTGCACTTTGTTCGGAATAAATGGTAGAGATACCTGGTAAGTATTGTGATTGTCTAAGTACATAATATCCAGTTAAAATTCCATTTGCAAGGATATACTTTAAAAACGTCTACAATGATAGGTGGTTATTTCAACTTTTCAACAAATGAAAGTATATCAATATATATTGTATGAAAGTATTTCAATATTCAATTAATTTAAAACAAGCTGTGGTTGTTCTAAGTAATATCGAAAAATGCATAAATTGATTACTGACTGCTGAAACTGCAAATGGCGTGTAATATGAAACCCAGAAAAAACTAAGAAATTTTAGTACATGCACATTTGTTTAGTTTTTAGATTTTTTTAGCATAGTTGGTTTTTAAAACTGTGCATTATTTTCTATTTTTTTAGCTAAACTTTTTTCGACATCATTTTTGTAGTAAATCAGTTACCATTAAAAAGGAAGAAATAACTATTTTATAACTTCAAAGAATTTCAACTATTCTATTGCATTTAGGAAATATCTTTTAATAAAAACTGAATACCAGTTTAAGCCGTAGAGAAAATTTAAATAGTAAGACTGATAATTGTTCGTTGTTTAACGATAATAATAGTTTAACGATATCTATAATACTATGCACAACTGACTGTAAATCTATATAAAGCTACCATAGTTTGAAATCCCTGATTCATTTAAGACCATACAAAGCATGTAACTGAAAGTCTTCAATTACGTATATAAACTGGACAAATATAAAACATCCTCACCGAGTCTTCGTTTGTCTAATTTAAGTCATTTGTTTTCTTTTCAAATAAAATTCGCCTAACTGAAAATATCAAATTAAAACACTTACAGAAATAAGGGAAAGTAAACAGTTTTACAGCAAGTTGAAGTTTCATCTCTTTCGGTATATTTTATGCCTATGCGTCAACGCTGAAGCAATGGGATCTTTGTTGTTAATGATAATATCGATTGTAATTACAATATCACTCTTAAGAGAAAATTAACCAAGTATTATGAAACATTCCAATTACCAGTCAAAAAAGTAGATAAAATAAAATTCATTCCATGAAGCATAGAAATAAAAAAAGATTGTTACGAAAGGCAGTTTAAATTGAATTAGGAAAACTAGCACGGAATTCTAGAAAGAGAATAAAATTCGCAGCAATACAATTCGTCAGAAAAAAATGTGACAACATTTTATGATAAAAAGATAAAATCTTCCGAAAGAAAATGGTTTTTCCATCTCCAGATTAAAGAATGCCACATTTAGGAGAAAAATAAACAAAAAATATAAAAAGTTGTTGAACAAAAGAATAAACACTGCAAAAAATAATTCTGTGTCCTATCTCTTCTCCTACATCTTGTTGTCTTTAACAATCGGTGAAATAACGTAATAACTGGAAACCTGATGACCTAGCCCATCCAAAAAACAGCGAGGAATACAAAAAATAGCCGAAAACTGATTCCATTTATTTTTACAACGCAAACGATACGTGATCAGATAAGACAAAGAGTTTGTTCGCGTTGTGGCAACAACTAGACATTCGAAGTTTGGAAAGAATCGTGGAGGTATTATAACGCCAGTGGAGAAAAGGAAATCATATTTCTGGGATAAATAATGAAACAATGTCATCATCATTATCTCTGAGAGCTTTCTTTGTTTTTGCTTTCGATTGCAAAGTGGGAGTTGTCTTCGTCTGATGAGTTGGCGTCGTGAGATGTTTTCATTGGGCGGAATCACGTCGCAAATCACTTTCTTAATCATTGGTTCCGAAAGTTGGAACCGGTGATTTCGACGAAGATTTATTACGGAATCAGACCGGTGGTGGCCCTACAAGGCCTTTCTTTGATTCGAATGTTCCAAATGTCGATATCCAGATTTACTTTTAATTAATGGGTGAGCAATGAGAGGTTGAAATAATAGATTGATTCTTTAATTGTCTTAAGAAATCTGAGTTCTTTTTATTGCTGTGGGATTATTGAAAATATTGCGTGAGGTACTTAAAAATCTTTTATTGTGTCTCTTAAAAAAAGATAAAAGTGTTAATATCCCTTCATTTCTAAGTAAAGTAGAAATTAAGTAGTCATGGCATAAGGGAATAACACATATTTTTTAAAGGTTAAGTTTGACTTAATGCATTGATGTTGGTTGCACTTTGTTTTTAGATAATATTATTCAGAAGCTTATGTCAGCATTACATTATTTTACGAATGTGTTATGGATACTATTTTATAAGTGTCTGTTGATTTTTTATGTTCTGTTTTTAACATTTTACAAAAAAAAGTAATATGCATATAAATTGAAAAACATATTTACAAATATATACCCCAAAATATTAATTGCAGTAATATCCCAAAATTGACATAATATCCCAAAAATATTAGTTGATACTGGTTGCAAGATATATTTATTATTTTGGCAAATTCGAAAACTATGTACGAATTTCTTTCTTATGTAAGGTTTTTTAAAAAAAATTGCCTGGCTTCTGAAATTGATAAATAGAAGAAAAATTAATTTGGACGATTTTCAATGCTTATTTAGATACTTCAGAGGGTAAACGAATGATTTCATTTGCATACTGTATATTTTGCGAGTGAAAAATAAAGATTAAAAATCATTAAGGATCATATCTCAATATGACTGAGCACAAATTTAAACTGTTTCAACAACTATTAGTTTACTTTCAATTCTTCAACGAGCAATAGAATCCACCAATGTAAATATAGTTTTTTTTACTTTGTTTAACTGAAACATAATAGTTTTAACATCTCATCAATATATATTTTATAAAATATTAGGTATGTTCCATTCAAAAATTACGTATGCCGTGTCTCAATAGATGAGTTTTTCACTCATAATGCAAATTTATATCCGAATCAATGTCATTGAGTTAGTAATCATTAATTTTTTTTGTTTGTAAACCTTTTTAGATTCCTCTGAATTTTATTTGAAAATTGTTCTTTCAACAGTTTAGACAACCAATTGTTTTGATCCAGTAAGTTTAAGCTATTAAAAATATAATTTTAATCTACATAAACCTTACTATTTGATATGTAGTCTGAACTTCGAAGTTTTTAAGAATATTTCGCACGTGAAACAATAAGAGAATTTACAAATTCTTGATTTGAACATGAAAATCAGAATAAAAACTATTCAGTCATTTAAGGCCTTGAACGAAAAAGGTTTTCAGTTCTTTTGAACGATAAAATAAATAATTTAGGACTGTTTTTAATGACACGATTGTAGTTTTAGTCAGATTACTAGGTTCAAAATCTTAGTAATGTGACTGAAATCCTGACTCTTATATATACATAATCTTCCATTTACTGGCTTGAAAAAATATATTATGTTTTAATAAATTTATTGTCTTCTTAGTTCGCATAGAAATAACAAGAATAAACAATGTTTTCAGTTGTTTAAAAATGCTAAACATCTGCAAATGCTGCTTTGAATGAAAAAGGGACATTAATTTAAAAATATTAATCACTAAGTAAAAAGTCAATTTCAGATTATATTACTCATCTTCAATTCTTAATATCAGTTATTTTGTAAAACTTTGTAGTACAAGAAACATTGCTGAAAGGTAGACAAATACAAATTTAATAACTCTTCCAGAACGAAAACAATGTAAATAAAAGATGAATAGAAAAAAATATTTTCGTTTTCAATAAACAAAGACCACTGTTTTTACCCCTAAAAAGAAATTATTTGAATTTTATAAAACTATCGACATCTGAAAGAATAAAATGCCCCATATGAATACCCTTTTGCATATTTCGAATTCCCATGCTTCACTAACGAGAAAAACGCGTTACTACAGCATTCTGTTTTTATTTTAAGCCCACTCGTAAAAGACTGAATTTCATTCTTTCCGAATTCTTGTGATTTAAATCTTTTTCTCCTGTTCTTTGCATGAAGAAATGAAATTTTTAAAAAAATTTCTGCATTTAAAATAAGCATTCTAATATTGCTATTATTTCAAAGTGATACTTACACAGCGAAGCTGGCTTTATCGTGAGATACATGCTTGATGGGATTCAAAGTATAATGCGTGAAGGAGAATGGAACTATATTGTTGCGAATCTGTTACACCATTTTCCTGCCATGTTAAACTTATGGTAGGAAAGAGAGATTTACAGGTATTCCTACTGGAAGAAACCCAATGGCCCCAACCTTGGTGACTATTTTGGCGAAAAATTTGTTGATTTTGGTAACATCTTGAAGGTTCTGGAAAATACAAGAATTATTGTCCTATATATATTAGGAACGGAGATGTAGAAATTGTTCTAGATGATTCTATGTGACATCACGACTTGTCGCAAAACTATAAATACCGGAGGAGCTCAAACGAGAAGATGATCTCTTTGGAGTGTTATTCGTAGTGTAAGTTGGTCAGCTTTTAGACGCTGAACATTATTGTTGGTGCTATTTCTGTATCTATTAGTGATTTGCTGTGTGCTTGTGGAGCTAGTTTGTACAAGTGTTTTTCTTCAAACATGTGCTTTCGAGTTTTCTTCATTATCCGTGGAATAAAGCTTCATTTTAAATTTTCAAGCAGTTTGGACTGCTTTCACCGTATATCGATTTCCGTAGAAATATCATAGCGTTGCTATATTATATTGCATTTTCAAGGAAAATGATTTCGGTACATTCATACATTTTTATCAAATATATTATGCAACTGTATGAAATTAAACTAGTTAATTATCGAATAACATAATATTTCGCAGGTGTCGTCAGGAAAGATTGAACCTGCATACGTATGACGTGATAAGTGCCCATTTTTAGTACTAAAATAATAAGAAAAAACAAACTGAATATGTTGAACCTTCAATAATTGATGATTTAAAGCTTAAAATTAAATCGTGAGTAAGGCACGTTTATTTCCCGTGGGCACGTGAAGTTTTTAAGTGCTTTAGTATACCGAAACTAGAGAGAACGCTGTAAGTCGAAATGCATTAAGAATTAAATTTTTTAAACACACTGCTGACTTTGGAATACACTAGAGCGCAAGTATATTCCTTTATGTAATAAACATCAAAAAATCATACACATTCTTGCAACAAAATGGTTTAAAAATTCTTTAAAATGGAAACTTTACAAGTTTTTTTGGCTATATTCCCTATGTGTTATTATTCATTTCTGGGTGTTTACTACTTGAAGTATCGATCCTATAAAAAAATCAATTAAATTTACTTGATTATCCGTGTTTCTAGGCTTTCTACAGTAATTTGACCAAAAACCGAGAGAAAACCCAAAAAACCAGTCATATAAAAGAACACACTGAAATATATCCTTTTTTCTGAAAATATGTAAATTTCTATGAAATACTTCATCATCTAAAAAAAATTCGTTTATGATATCCTGATTTTAAAATAGTCAGAAACTATTGTAAGCAACACATTTTGAAGTGGCCACAGTACAAACAAAATGTAATCTTCATTTTATTTTTGGAACTGCTAAACGTTTAGTTCTGGAAAATATCTAAAAATGTTTCTTAAAAACATGCTTGGTAACATATACTAATTTTCATTACTCTCTTTATAAAATGAATTAAATTTTTCTTGATAGAAAACTAATCTTTTCTATGAAAAAATCACAAACTTTCTTCAAAATCCTATTCTTAAGCAATACCACAATTAAGAGTGAAAATATTTTCTATTTTAAGACTATTGAAATGATAATATTAGCAACTAAAAATAAATAAATGAAAAGAACGCTTAGGGAAAATTTAGAAATGAGTTATGTTCTTTTTGAAAAGCATTCACATTTTTTAAAAAATTAAAATTTTTCTTTAAGCAAAAGTGTATCTTGCAGTCTTCTGAGAAAGAAGTTATAGGTTAGTCAAGCAGTTTGGAAGTAATATTATGAGAAAATCGATCGTTTTTGTCTTTCATACACGTTAAAAAGAAAAATTACAATTTCTAATTATAATGAGAAAACAACTAATAGAGGAAACATATATAACTATAGATAAAAATACGACCTTTAAGAAATAACTGCACGTTTTATCAATAATAAATCTTTCCGCGTCAAATCTTTCAATTTATAATCTCATAAAATAATTTCCTTTTTTTAAAAGTATTTATTTTAGTTAAAAATAAAAACCAAATGCATAAAGTTAAACGTGTTAAATTTCACGAGCAGTATTTACATTAAATCATAGGCATTTTACATAATTTTTCAAAAGTCTAAAATAAATGTTAAAAAAATATTTTATATAAAATAATGCATGCAGAAAACTACAGACTCCCACCAAAACACTTGTAAACAATTTCTCTATACAGAAAATGGATGTTTCGATATATTAAAAAAAAAATTCATCATATACCCTAAGAACAAATGTTTGTTTACACGATTTCTCTAAATAATACTTTTTGAATGATAAATTTATTTGCACTTGTGATATTTTAATTTTTAAAATTTTTATTATTTTAAAATATTTCATCTTCAAAAAAATAGAATCAACACCGATATATTTCATTAAATGTAAAGGGTTTTAAAATGTTGTTTACAAAATCAGCAAAATACTTTTTAAAAGCAGTTACAAAAGCAAAATACTTTGTAATCAATTTTTTATGCATTAACAAAATTTAAAAGCTTATTGAATTTAATATTGACTTTTGCTACCGCAAAGTCAAATTACATTTTTCAAATTTATAGCATACGACTGAGTAAATTCTCTTTGCATGTAAATTTCTGTCTAGCTTATGATAAAAGTGATGAATACTCTTGAGTGAATGAATGGTTAAGAAAATTATACCCATTTAAAAAAAATAAAACATTTTAGGTTTCTAAATATATAAATGAATTTTAAATATCTGGGTTGAAATACTTTAATGCTTTTTATTTAATTAAAATTGAACTTTTTCTATTTTTCAGTACGCTAGATTGCTTTATTTATATGAAAATACATTATTTTATTTCTTTAACAACATTACTGAAGTGCAAATCTATTCGAAGAAGTGTCTTCTAATTTGAAGCAAGTTAGAAAAAAAATATTATGAAAATATTCTTAAAAATATTTCATTATTATTTGGAATTGTATAAAATACATTTTTATTTCTTTTTAATGTCAGGTAGAAATGAAATTGATAGGTTTTCTAACATGAAGGGTATGTTCTTACATAAGGTACGGACACTAATGCATTGATATTCTTTTAGCCTTAAAAATAACCCATAAATTTCTTTCTTTCCTATAATTGATGGTTTTATCCAATACTCTATAATGTGACTCAATCGTATCATTAATACATTTAGTGAAAAGAACCGGAGAATATTTTGATATTTATGTGTCGTTTCATCGATATTCAGCCAGTTTTTTTATTTTTAGGTATTTTAACATATTAATATTATAAAAACCTGCACGTTTAATCAGAATTTTAAATTGTATATTTCGTTTTAATTATTACATATGTATGATTTCTTGATCGTGTTTAAATAGTTTCAGGCGATAATATTAAAATTTTAAATATTCTTCTTTTCTATGAACAAATACAAAATAATTCAATATTTGTTTATCATTCTAATTTCCAATAATAATCTTATGATTACTGTTTCAATTCAATGCGCAGAAAGCATATTGTTCCTAATAATTTTGTATAATTTTTTTAATTGACTCATCAATGATTTTGAAAAGAACTATGTTGCAGACTTCAAAATGAAATCTTTCTCGCAAGTAGCAAATGTACAATACCGAGGTGATGAATATACTTAACCTTCCAGCGGACGCGCCTACGCAAATTTTACGACATATCGTGCATCATATTACATATATATATATATATAATATACAAATATAACTAGTATATAAACATACAGAAATAAAGTAAACAAAACATATCAAGAATTAAATCCTATACTAAAAAGTCATTATTTGAACAATACATCAATTTTAAATAAAATCTAATAAATTGAAATTACTAAAGATACCATAAGCAAAAAATCAAGTTTAAGCATTATATGTCAACAAGTGAAAGAGCACTGTTGTTATTAAGAATAATGAAATAGGCAATCCAAGTAAATGGAGTTCTCAACAATTAATATAGCAGCTTGGCTGTGGACAAGCTTTAGCCAGGTTAAATTAATTTTGCTGTACAAACCATCCCTGTTACTATTGTTGTTGAAAAAACAAACAGGGTAATTTACCCCAAAATGAAAGACTTTAGAAAGAAAAGTCTTATACTAACCCTAACTATAAAACATAACTGTATAGAAACGAAGAAGATAAAAATATGTAAACAACATTATATTGCTCTAAGATATTGCACTAAAGACAGTAAATTTATAATTCAATAAAATACCCATACTTTTCATTAAACATAAACTAATCTATGTCTCCTCTTAAACTTACCAGAATTCATCTCTTTCAATATAGCCCGCCACGCAAATTGACTTCACATGTTGCCACAACCAAAAATCTTACCATGAATCAGCATAATTGACCAAATAATATAATTAATTTTTGATATCATGAATTAGTAAGATACCTGTATTAAAATTCTCAAAACCATATTAAAAAAATGTAATACATTTAGTTATCTAGAAAATATTAGAAAATAGTTAAAAATGTCTATTAAAAAGGAAATTTTCTCATGAAAGATCCTGGCGCCATCTATGTAATAAATCTGAAACAAATAACTCAATAGCCAAATTTGAATAAAACTACACATTACGAATAGAATATGTGAAAACACTATCCCACTAACAAAGAAATAAAAATATTCTTTTATAAGCCATTATGAATGTATTATTTTAAATGACCTAAATATTTCTTATCTATATATACTCTTAGAAAACCTATAGGCATTCCATAACCCAGGGCAAAATAATAAAAATTTCTTATGTTCTTAATTCTAATATCAATGTCTGTTACTAAATTATTATTTCTAATTATATAATTTTTTACTAAATTCTTGAAGACAGAAATGCTAAGATTATTATTCCAAAAAGGGAAATTTATTAATTTGAAAATTAAATGCATTTCTTTTATCAAAGATATCTGTTACTGTAAAAAAATACTATATATATATATATATATATATATATATATCGTATTTTTTTACAAAAATAAATGCAACTTTTATTTATTTTCTCTGTATTTATTAGCTTAATAGTAAACAAAGATTTTCTAAATAAAAATTGCATTTAAATTTATAAAAGAACGATATACATATATGTAATACGAAGCGCAATTCAAGTATCTCTTGCATACGCGCGCCCGCTGGGAGGTTAAATTTTCTACTTATTTCTGTAAAAAAAATAGTGTTGCTGTTAGTTAATTTCCAAAAATTTACAAATAATGCCTTCGCCTTTCCAATACATAATATTAAATATATATTGAAATCTGCATGACACAGGTGTTCTATCGCATGCATGATATGTCATGTTATGCCGTGTGAAAAGAATTAATTTTTAAAAGGTATTAATAGTACATATCAGAGATATTAAATTATTAATATTCAGTTACTAAGTCAATCTTTTCAGATTATCCAAGTCTGAATAATAAAAGTTATTTATTTATTATATTAGAGTAAATGATGATGGACTTCCTTTGGGTGCTTTCTGCTCCAAAATTGCTCTCCTGCATTATTGATTTTGCTCGTTACATTTTATCTGTAATCATTCAATACGTTTGAAGTACACAATTTCATATATTAGTTTTAGGTAAAAATTAATATTTTGGTTATAAAGATAAGCACATCATAAACATTTCTAAGAATTCATGATCTTTATCTCATAATTATTTTTAATAAATTAATACATAATCTTAAGTGGTTATAATAAAGCGATTATAAATATGAATAAAACCTAGACGTGAGCGACTCATTCTCTCTTTTAAAAGTAGTTACACGAATGAATTAGTTTTTGTGATACTGTTAAGAGTCTTATTAAAGAATACGACTATTGTTTTTTAAGGTTTATGAGCTACCAGGTTGACTTTCTTCCTTATCGCATGAAGACACGTTGAATAAATGGATAGATGAACCCATGGGATATCCGAACCAAACACGAAAAGTAACCCTTACGAGTTCAAGTTACCTCGAACGTGCTAGTATGCTTTAAACTTTTAAGTTGCATAGTACTTATCGGAAATTTTTATCTTTCTTTCCGTAGATGCATTTTGCTGCAAAGAAAAGTTGCCAGAACATGACAGTACGACATGAAGAACAGGCTTCGTGCTACTTTTAGAGTTATAAAAAAAGTATTACTTTCGAATACGCGAGTTTTAAAATCTCGTTCCCTTGAAAGAAAAATTTATTTTCATAAAAGATTTTTTTTGAGAATGGTGGAGGGATTAACTGTGATCTCAAGAACAGAATAATGTGTAATTTTGTGAGCCATTTTTTACATAAACAATTCTTAACGAAATACATTTTAAAATTTATTCATATATAGTTGTAGTACGATTTAGTTTTTCTTCAGTGATGCGAGATTAATTTCCTATAGCCATGTCTTTATAAAGAAAAAGTTAAGTATTATTTCAATTTTCATTGAAACTAGATATTATTGCTTATTAAATAGAGAATGTTCCTTTTATTCACATTTAAAATATCAAAAAACTATTTTTTTTTCTTGTGTGTATGCTAGGATCCTTTGATATATCAACCTCTGATGAAGCTTACAAATGTATCAGTACAGGTTGCGAACTAGGTGAAAGTATTAAATTTAGTTGTCCTTAAAAATGGTAGATCGTTGTATTATATAAAAAAAATTAAAAATTATAATCTCTTATTTTTGGATTTTATAAAACAATTTTGTTATTTTTTAAGCTGTATTCAGTATAACTTCATTTGTATTTTGTAACCTGGCCTGATTTTACAAACAGAGAAATTTGTGAAACGCGCGCTCCTGAAACATGACAACGATATACAGTAGAATCTCGATAATTCGAGGTGGACGGGATGGGCCTACCTCTAACTATCGAAAACGCGAATTATCGAAATCATAAAATTTAATGAATAAATAAATGGATATAAAAGCAATTTTTAAATTTCTGTGTAGTATATTTAAATGAAAAATGTACTTGCATATTATTGAATTATTGCTGATAGCAACAGGTTAATTATATCTTAAAATAATTGTCAATTGTTTTTTGTTTAAACACATTGCTCCTATATATCGATCTTATATATATCCCGTTTTCTTTGGAAGGGGGAATTTCTGCTCTTGGCTTCGGGTTGCACAGTGGACATATGACCCGTCGAACAACAATAAAAACCAGATGCAGTAATTCTTTCAAGTGTTCTGTATGTATTGGTCATTATTTTGGAACTAAACTGATTTTTTCACTCACTAGGATTTATCGAGCACTCGAATTATCGAGACTCTACTGTGCTGTTTTTCATTCCACTCAGCAACAGCAATTCTCAGGACTTCGATGAACACCTGAGCTACCTAAGGAAGAGAGTCAAGGTTTCAGGCTGTTAAGACTGTATAACGAATTTAATTTGCTCTCAACATATCAAATGTATTGTTCATCTTCAAATTTTCTTTAATATGCCCTATAAAAGTTACATTACATTCGGCCATCTCAAAAATCCACCAACTTTTACCACGAACCGAAACAGGCAACATCCATAGAAATGTGATCTCGGAACATAAATCTAAAATTGGAATTAAGAAAAATTACGTCTGATTTGTGGAAACTTGAAAAGAGTTTCACAAATGTTACCTGCATGCAGCATATTGAGGAAATTATTATTAAATGTAAAATAAAAGTACACAATGAGAGTACAAGACCAGAGGGATAATTAAATATGGCTGTTAATTACACTCCTTCATTCTTGTTTGAATTTTTGGGAGGAAAATAATTTAGGAATAGAACGCTTAACCCTTAGTCGGAGGGTATGGCGTATAGAACAGAACATCACTTCATGACCCTGCGATTATAACCTTATGGTTATTTAAACAGTTTGACGGTCATGAAGTGAAAGAGACATCGGAAGATGCTCCTTAACTGTCTAGCAAATAATGGCGAAGGCAGAGAGATGGAAAAGATTACAAAAAGACAAATCTAAAATTCTGGATTAATATACAAGAAACAAAAGGGGAGTATCATATAAAACTATATACAAACAAAAACTGTAAAAAGGAAAGAAATATGAGTATAAAGTGTACAATATCAACAAGCAAGAGAGAAAAAAAAACTAATGAAACAAAGAAGTCCACAAAAACAAACTAAAATCCGAGTGTTAAAGCACATATGTGTCTGTTCTGTTGATTGTTCTTTCCTCCATCAAGTGGAAGTTCTTCTGCGTGGAAGCAGAGAATAGTTCAGGTGCGCAGAGTACGCCATTGAGGTTTTATTCCTGTGAATTTTCGACTGTTTCTCTCTCAGCCCTCACACCTCTTTTAACCTTGTAGGAACATACCCAGAGTACAATGTGTCGAGCCGATTCATTCATTCTGACTTCTGCTTTCCATTCTTAATATTTATTTTTGTGCTCGCGTCACGTTGGGAGTCCAAACGATTCAAAAACGTGAGCGTTACCATCAGATTCGTCGAAAAAGACACGAGGAACACAGGCAGAAGAAACTCGTAAATTAGCGGCAGTGAGAGTATCTTTCGATTCTTTCAATGAAAATTGCTAAAAATTTTATACACCTGGTGACCAACTCAAGACGACGAAAAATTTCAGCCCTTTCATGGCAGATGCTCGTTTATTCGTTATATGTCGAATAAATTTTCTTCTTTTTAAATTTTATCTGTTTTTTCCATTTCTTTCTTTTGTGGTTTCTGAACATATTAAAGTAATAAACAAAGAGAAATGGGTGGAAATTTGAAACAGAGATTGAACCATAGATCAGCCCTTCTAGCGAAGGGTTAATGATATTGTCGATTTATAAAAATTAAATGCGGCCCTGCCTTTTTAATAGGAAAACTGAAACCTCTTGCTTTATTATTAAGTTTTTAAATATTTTTGAAATTAGAAAAATACACACACATTGAAAGAATACTTTAAATTTAAAAGGAAATACAACATTGGTAGAACTTATACATTTTTTAATCCATTCACTATTTCATAACACGGGATAATGGTAAAAAAATTTCTTTTGTAAAAGATAAATAAATATACAGGGTGGAACAAGCGTTTATTTCCTTAAATATTGATTTTAGACATATAGTTCCAATTACAAAGTTTCATCAAATTAGGTAAGAATTTGTGCGAAATCACTTTTGGTTCTGTGGAAGTTGAAAATAAAAAGTTAAGAAAATTAAAATTGTATGCGTGCCTTATAGAGCAAAAGTGTCAATGATTGAAATGTTCCTATTACACTCATCTATGCATTAAATAAGCTCCACAATTCTGTCTGCAAGACTTACAGATATAGGTTAATTTTTAAATTTCAAGGGGCTGCTCACAAATTTATATGGACATTTATTGCAGAAATTCAAATTTATTCAACATAGAAAAATATATTTATCAAGTAGTATATCAGCCAATCATCACGGATTGAAAATAAATTGCCAATGTCGCATTCTGTTACTCGGTTTCATTTGCAGTAGTTGCAACTATCAACTTGATAAAGAATGGAAGAACAACTTGAGAAAAAGAAAATTTAAGGTATAACAGGAAAATAGCCTAATATTGAAAGGTTTACTGAATTATTTGCTCTTAGAGTTGTGCATATTCATAAACTTTACCTAAAAACAGTGGCGACTCGCCCTTTAGGTCTGCAGAATTGCAGAATTCCCTAAACTTATTCAAAAAATTCATATCTTTGTTCTTATTCTGTTTTGATTGCTTCCCCACACCGATAGTTCAATTATTAACGGAAAAAGATAAATACGAGAAAAGAAGACAGAAAAATGAATGAAAGGGTAAGATAGACACAGGATGGACTTCACACCAAATAGTTTTGGAAAGCACTGAATTTCACTCATTACGTACAACTAAGTGACATAATGGAAGAAGGCGAATAGCTATTCTTTCTGTTTCAGAACTTAGACAACAGCTGGATTTTTGGATGCTCCTGTTTTGAGCTAAAATCCAACTAATGCTCTTTTTTTCCTTTAAATCTAACCCATGTTTCACCTTTGAGCTCTTGATTCTCTTTTCATTATCTGCTTTTAGGTTTAGGATTGGGTTTCATGTCGCCTCAACGGGAACTTGGCTGGTTCCTACATATTCGATTTTTCTCATTAAAACGGAACTCGCCGAAAAAAGGACTGTAATTATCTAAAATACAATTCGGATAATTACAATTACAAGTTTGAACTATTTGAAGGTAAAGCTATTTTTGAAAAAGTGTATTTCAATTGTATTCTAGTAATATTTTTATAGCACTGCTTGTTTCTGAGCAGATGATCTGTCATATATATATATAATCCCTTAAATTTAAGTCGCAAGACTGGATCAAAACGCAATGAGAGGTATGGAAAAGTGGTCTAAGTCAACAACTGTGTCTTCTTGTATATCCAAGTTTTGCAGATAGAAGCGTGCAACTTTGTATGTGAATAGATGAATGCAAAAGAAATATTTTACTGATTGATATTTTTGCTCTATGGGGTGAGTATAAAAATTTTATTTTTGTAACTTTTTATTATAAATCTCCTTGGACATCAAAGCATTTTGTTACAAATTCTTACCTTATTTTAGGAAACTTTGTAATTGGAAGTATATGTCTAAAATCAATAATTAAGGAAATAAACGATTGTTCCACCTTTTTGGGACACCCTGTATAAATCAGCATGAGTGGATGGGACGTAAAAATTATGAGAATGTCGCTCAAAAATGCTGCTCGGGAATTAAAAAAAATTGAGCTGCAAAATTAAGAGTAATTAGTAGAAATAGCAGGAAAAGGGAATGTATTTTCATACAAAAAAATCCATTTCCATTATTATAATAATTCAGAAATTTGACTTGCCCTTATGGGTACATTAATTTTAGCCACTTAAAAATTTATACCTGACAGCAGTATAGTGATAAATGGAGATTTTCCAATCGGAACATTGTAAACATTTATAAATTTTCAGTAGATTACATATTATAATTTTTATGGCTATACTCATATTTTATACGTGATTGGTGATTCCTTCCTGGACATAACACTTTGAATTCAATGGCACTTCTCTCAATGCCACATAAAGGCCGCGGTGGCATAGTGGTAAGGTCTCGGCCCCGGGGACGGAGGTTTTCCAGGTTCGAAACCAGATTCCACTAAAGATCGATCATGTATTGGTCCTGTTGCAAGTTAAATCATACGTAAAATGTCAAACGCCCACCCGCTGTTGTGGTGGGGATGTTTGGAGAGGGGGCCAGCTCAGGTTTCGTTCTGGTCATCTGACCATGGTACAAAATGACGAGGTCTGTCCAAAATAGCTTTCGTGTTGCTTCAAAACGGGACGTTAATATAACTAAACTAAACTCTACGCCACGTATTTGATTTACTGAGAGTAAAAAATGCTGAAAATGTAGCCAAGGACACTTTAACAAGCTTTGCGTAAGTATACGTTACAGCTCTTGAAGCTTTTTGAATAAAAATAATTACTTGATTAAAAGTTTAAAAAAAATAACTTCAAAAGCTACGATTTTTTTTATCTCAAAGCAATTGTATCACACTTAGAAGGTTAACCGCAAAGTAAGATTCAGGAGAAAAGGAGTGTAATGCTTGTCTAACCTAATATTCTTATTTACAAAATATATCATTGTAATTGATCAATTGCTCTTATAATTATTGATAGAAAAATATTTATACTGTCCTCTAGCCCATCCGTTGTAATAAGTGAAAATATTCAATCAATAGATGCAAGCAGTGGAAATTGTTAATACAGAATTTGATATACAGTAAAGCACCGTTTATACGTTTACATTCATATGTTTTTTCATCATAGTCCCGAACCATTCGTATTCCTTGCAACGATAAAGTACTTCGTGTATACGACGCAATGCTTCGGTTATTTTCTACGTTCTAAAATATGAAAATTTCCTCTTTTCTAGTATGTGAAATGTGATAAAGATTTCATGATTTCGAAATTATTCACAATTGATAAATTAATAGAAAATAAATTGTTTGCTGACAATTTAAGAGATGACAAAAAAGTTATTCCACCTTGCTTTAAAAACCCGATGAACACAATTGAATAACTTCGAACTTATTTCTTTTGTCAAAAAATTCTAAAAAGAAAAAATAAATTTCAAATAAATTAACTCGATTCATAATGTTGCACTTAATATTCACAGACAATCAACACATCAGATGGCGGTTAAAGATTTTTTAATTAAACGCCTACCTGCATGCATATAAATCGTATAAGGTTATGTATAGTTAGTTCTCAACATGTGCAATAAATGTATGGTTTTTCACTTTTGTGATTGTTTAATTTTAAATTTTAATTAATGGTTTCCACACTATGTAGTATTATACCAGTAATATCTTAAAAATTAATACTTTTAATTAAATTTACATTAATAGCATTAAATTTGTAATAATCAAAGTTGCTTATTAAAATTTCAATTATACGTCGTTTTAAGTCGGCCCCTTGAAAGACGTATAACCTGTACTGTTCGTGTAATTTATATTTCTATGATACTCTAATGGACAAATTTTGATATTTTCATTTATTCATTTCGGTATGTAGTGAGCTTCTTGGATTTCCTAGAAGTTCTTGAACCATAATATCGGCTACTACATAGAATATCGTATACTGCGAATATTACTCGTACAATATATAGAACCATTAATGTAAAAGAAACTACTCTAATCGAATTTGAAAGGCAGTCTTAATTCGTTCCATTTATAGAGTTTCAGGGAAAGTAGATATCTAAGGAAATACTTCCATGGAGTGTCTTAGAAAAGCTTTCAACTGGCAGAAGATCATTTTCAAGACTGATGAAATATTTGTATTTCCATCTATATTGAATTAAGAAGAGGATGAGAATATCATGAAATCAAATATTGTTTGAGAAGAGCTAAAAACCAATAATTATAAAAACATCAGTTCTAAGAACAGAAAAGAAATAAATTTGTTCATTATTTCTGTCTCTTGTTACATCCTTCAGCATTTCAAAATGGGATGAAAATAATAATGAAGTTCGTGATTATTTTCGATTCTTGAGACATCCTTCAGCTATAAAAGTGAAAGAGTCACAATTTCTTTAATTCGTTGGTGAAATATTGAACTTCTTCATCTTGAAACGATTTTTTAAAATGGAATGCTTTTATTTAAGATTTGCCAAATATCTTAAATACTAGAAAATCACCTGTCATGGTATGACGGGTGCAAATTGCCTCTTCATTCGTCAGATTTCCCATCAAATTTGACGTGTTTAAATAGATATATATGCGAAATAAATGTTTAATATTAATGGAAAACAAATAATATAAACATATTTTTTATGACAGGAAATATTATTTTTATTTACATATTTCTTTATTCAAAAAACCTCTTGCTAAACAACATTCCGTGTGAAGTATTTTTGTTGTTTAACAATTTTATTATAATTCAATAACCATGAAATTCTCAGCTTGTCAAACGCAAGTCAAAAGTTAAAATTTCAAAAGAATTCTTTTTCGAAATTCTAATCAAAACAAAGCACTTCTCTGCTTGTCAAACGTTGGCAAAAAATATCAAATTATATCATCACGATTGCAATAAATGATCAGATGCATCTTGGCGTTCAAACTATATCACGCGCATGATATACAACTGACGTAATTTACTAGTTTCTATTAAAAAACGGAAATTAATTTGAAATATATGATTAATATAATTTAAAATTTCTCGGGAACTATTTATCATAGTGAGATAAATTTTATATCTATCGATAGCAAATTTTATTTCACTATTTTAGAGCTATTAAATTTGAAATTAGAACGTCAATTGCTCTTTAAAATTTAAAATTACTGACATTTAGGTTCTCTAATAATGAAATTATGCTGTTTAACGTCTCGCAGTGCTATGGCGCGAGTTTTATTGTTGGTGACGTCAGAGCGTTACCGAGAGACAGATCTGGGCTATAATATTAGTAACTAGCAGTACGCGCACGGCGTTGCCCGTGGAATCAGGACTTCAACAAAATGGAAAATAAACGCCTACCGTGACATGAAAAAGGTTGAAAACAAAACAAAAGATACACATTATTGATTTTTCCCGCTTATTTTCCTTCGCGATGACATCTCAACTGTAGAAAAGCAATACAGAGTACGTTAATCCGAAACAATATTAAAAAACTGGAACGTGAAAATGATTATACAGCAAGCAAAATATAAAATCGAATCCGAAAATAATAATCGAAGTCATTCAATTGACGGTTATGACGTCATTCTGCTCCGTCAGCCAATGAACTTGCCCGTAACGTTCCGGAGAGGCGCCACGGGAGGACGCCGTGCTAGAGGAAAAATATCTTTCAAAACTGGCCAGGAAAAAATTAATTAAAAAAAAAAAAAACGGGAAAGGATTTTTAACCGTTCTTGTTTTAACTTCGACAGAACCATTGCAGTTATAAGCTGAAAAAAATTAAAAATAATAGTGTTATTAGAACATTGGATGTAGTAAATTTAAAAACGAAAATAAAACTTCGATGGCAAAACTGACTAATTTTTAAAAAATTCTCAAAATTCAGAAAATTAGGTTAAAAATGCAAAACTAACTTCATTAGAACGGAAATCGTGTGCTCTTTTCGAAGGTGCGTCTATTTTTTTCGTACAATTATTCAAAACGATTCTATTTTGAAATTAGTGCGAAAAATCAATCAAAACAACACAAAGCATTAAATAAAAAATTTTATATTAAATTTTAAAATTCCGGCTTCGAGGTGCATTGAGTCACCATTAAGACTACCTGTGTGCCAGATTTCAAGGTTGCAAGTGCAATATATTCGTCTGGACATCGTACAAACACACACACACAAACATTGCCTTTTATAAGTATAGATATATACATTTCTTTGCCATAAAGAGATGTAGATATGTCTGCAGAGCAAAAATATTTTGAATGCTTTTCATGTTATAATTCATGAATCATTCTTTCTATTTACATAGCTGATTGCTTTATCAATATCAGTAATAAACAAAAACCGTCAAGAAAGTCTTTCTTGTGATACCATGGACTCTTCTACTGATAGACTCTTCTAGCGATACTATGGATACTTCTGCTATTATTTAAGTTTCTTTGTTTTAATTATTCAAAATTAGTTCAAAATTTTTCTTTTTCTTTAGGTTGCTAAATTTCGTTTTTAATTTTTTTTCTGGTATGCTTCCACTCCATGTCCATCTAAGCGGATTACAAAGAATCATTATGATTCTAGATACGTGGACATGAAGTGGTATTATTTATATATTTTATAAAAAATAGTCCTATTATTGCTCTTTCAAGATTTTATTAGGTGTTAATTTCATTCTCTGTTAAGCTAGTCAAATAGGATTCAGTAATTAAAACAATATTAGTTTTTAAAATAAACCGGCATAAGGCTTTCGATTTGCTTAATTTTAAAAACTTCTTATTGGAAGATACTCTCAGATCAGATTAGTTAGTTACTCCTGTATTATTATACGCTAGTGCTGTAACCAAATTTCTAAAGCACTAAGTAAATACAGTACTCAGTCCTTATATGATATCTTTGAAGTTCTTGCATGAAGCCCACCAAGTTTGAAACGCATTTTCGAAATAAGTGACTAAATTTTCTAGTCTTATCTAAATGTCTATTCCTTTAAGTTACCAAAATGTTTTTTTTCTTTTCTGCGATGTTCAGAAGGATAATTAAAGAAATAAGTAGAACATAACAGATAAAAATTATTTTGGTCAACATACAATAAAGGAGGAAATTTCATTGCTTTAGTTTAAATTTTCTGTATTTAATGCATATTTTTAATTTTAATCATTTGACACACGAGAGATAAGTCTGGAATATTTTAATAAGGAATTTCTTCGTTATTGGAGGAATTGTTCCAAATTTAGGAAATATTTAATAATTATCATATACTGTTTATCCATAGCTTATTAACAATAAATATATGAACATCGTTCATTGTCCGTCTGGTCGTCTCAAATCATCAAATATATGTTTTCAAACATGCACACTGAAGAAAAATACCAATCAATCGATTTCGTTTGAATGATAGATCATGACAAAAAAACATTAAAAATCTAGAAAGCATGGAAGAAAAATTTTCGGCAATTAAAAATATTGAATTGTGCTTGAGAAATAGAAGAGATAACTTGCAAAATTGGAAGGATAAAGTTTTCTTAGTATTATTTATCGTTCCTAAATTAAATTGAAATATTTTTTACATTTCACAGTTCTACAATATTGGGGCATTATATTTTTAGTCCTTCCTCCATGCCCCGCAGAAAATCCGTGCGTATTGCCTGATTCCCTGATTTGCACTACTTTTGTGGAAGCATAATATTTCTTTTGCTCCTTCACTTCAGAAAACTGATCAATTTAATTCAGATGTGATGGATTCGTGGATTGTATGGACTTTAATTAAGACGGCGCAAAAAGAAATTTATTTTCAGTTGTTATTTACAGTTGATAAAAGCAAAAACAATACAGTCTCCAATAGAGCACTACAGTTCAAAGTAGTTCACTCAAAGAGCATGGGAAAAATTGAAAATAGCCAAGTTTAGCAGTTTTATCTCGGTCAATGCACCGATGATCGCGTGCCTCACTTACTCAATGAATGCACAACAGCAATTGACTGATCGGCTCTGTAATTAGTTTGACGGGAGTACCCGCCCCCGCAGGGGGCTACCTCCTATAGTAATAGCATAGATGAACGCTTGACTGTCAATAAATGCTGTGAACTGGAGTGTCTCCTGTTCTGCAGTAAGATGGAAAAAGTCCGTGCGTGGAGGGGAGGGTGACTGATCGGCGATTATAGCAAAGCTTTTATATGCGTTCGAAGACTCCCGAAAGTAGAAATTTCACGACGCCAAGGCGCCAAACTTGGCGATAGAAACCTCGCCAAGAAGCCAAAATACGTTCAATCTACAGAATTCGTAACAATATATAATAAACATTTAAATTAGAGGTGGGTTTGGGTTCTAGTGACCATGATCGGCGAAGATCTACTGACTTTTCCCCGAATTCACTATATTAGAACCATTGCGATTTATAGTAGTATTCTTAAAAGCATTCTATCTAAAATAAAAAATAAACACCAGCAATGGAAGTAATCCAAGGAATGAATGGTACTGAATTTAAAGCTAACACTTCTGAGAATAAAAAGAAACACTGACATATCAAAGAAAAATTCAGCCGTAGCAAGAATAGTAAAACATTTCGAGAAAACAGAAAAGCACATACAAGAGCAAAGAAGAACGCTCCGCAGTTCAGTTTCAAATAATATTTTCAAAAAAAATGTTTCCGAAGGGAAACACATAGACAAACACTGTCTCCCGAGAATTCAGAAAGAGCGGGAATATCCTCATGATCGAAAGAACGTTTACAGGTGGCAGGGATCATAAATATTTTTTAAATAGCATTTTACAGAAGTTCCCCCAAATCTAAAAGTTTCATTGTTAGAGCCTTGAATTTGGTTCAAGGAAAAGGTATTTCGGATAAATAACGGCTGTAAATGGCGGTGAATGAAATGTGCGTACCTCATAAATCAATCAACATTACTATTAGAGGAGTCTAGATGGAGCAATTTTATTCAAGCATCTTTCGATTCTCGTGCTTTGTAAGTCATAAATAAAACTAATTCTGCTTTGTTTATAATATTAAACGCTTGATGCCGCTAGAAACGGGAATTAATTGAAAGTTAAAAATCCGTCAGTGAGCCAAGTATTAGAATTAATATTTACTTTGCTACAGCAGGATTCATTTGAGCAAAAAAAAAAATCTCTCGGTGATGAATAAGAAAGAGAATATTCATTCTAATTCTTGATTAATTAGTTCAAGCACGTCAAATTCTAACTCTTCTCAAATCAAATAAGCTGTAGGTTTAGCTTGATCACAAATAAGAAATGTCTTATTTTTTCTAGAAATGTAGTAGAATAACAGTGATTACATTTTAATTTGATTTAAGAGGAATGGGATAATGATCGTGAAGCTTTCAATAAGAAAATAGCTGAAAATAAATAAAGAAGAAAATAACATTCCAGTAATTCCAAGCATTGAAGTAGTATCAGATACGATTTTTTGATTTTTCTCAACTTTCGTTGATGAGAATTTGTATAATTTTGGATACCTTGAATTCAGTGAAATATGCCTGAAAATCCAAAAAACTCCGGAACTTCTGGAACTCCGTTGCATCCATTTTCATGTGATTAGATATGATTTTGTATTTAAAAATAAATTCGAAATAAAAATCGAAAATTACTGCCAAATGCTTACACGCAAGTAAAAGTTAGTCTGAAGGGACCAGTAGTGAGAAATGATTAAATAGTCCAGGAAAATCAAGTCTGCTATTTATGGTTCGGGCAGCGATATACGAAAATATAGGTAAATTTTATTTATTTTCTCTTCTGCGTTATCTTCTCCTATGAAAATGACTCTTCCTCAAAAGATTTCACCTCTCTGACAGCGATCAATGGGCACTTCACCATGCCACTGAGTGTTCCCTCCCAGAGTCTTAGCATATGAGGAGGCCAGCGCAGAACTTCGAAAAAGAATGGATGAAAATAGTCGCCAATAACCTTTTCTCCAGGCAGAAAATTCGTAGGATAGCGAAATTCATCAGTGAAAACTTCAAGATATCTTCCGACCTCTCTAGCCTTCAACCTTCCAGCGTGCTCATCCAAAAAGCTCCAAATGACTAGACATCCTCCCCCCCCCCAGAAGAAAAAGGGAAACAACATCTGAAGAAAAGAACACTAATACGAAATAATAGTGCAATAAAGTTACGTGCTGTAGGGGAGATCGGGGATAGTTGTTGCAGTTTTTTTTAAAAGAATTTTCAAAAGAAACTATTGTAAGTATTTTTACGAAACACAAATTAAAGTTTACTCAGATTATTCAAGATCCATAATATATTTTTAAAAAATTCTTAGATGAAGATAATTCATTGATAATAACTGTTTTATACACATATTTTCATTGTAAAAACTTACCCCACTATGGGTACATTGTTACACAAGATGGGGTTAATTATTACATAAAATATATTACTCAATAAAAACAGATTTATCTTTTCTTAGTATATTATTTTATAATCTCTATAGAATAACTATAGGCTTATGTTCTCTTTTCTTCATAATTTCACTTAACTGATCAGAATAATTTAGAAAATGATAATCATGATCGTTACCTGAATTAGAGTTTTTACAAGTATATAATTTGGATGGACAAAATAGTCAACCCGTTGTCTTTGGCCAAGTCCAATAACGGTCAGTCGAGATGAGACTGATGATAATAATAAGTAGGACAGGTCTTTCTTTCGTGACTGTGGCATGGTTTACAAAATGTCTCATGAAGATTTGAAAATCCTGCCCAGTCATCCATCGAGATTTATTTGATGAACCTGAACTTTTTTGAGGTATTTTTGAAAGGAAGTGACAATTAAAGATATTCCTAGGGGTCTCGTGGTATAGACGTTACACAGATATCTCCAAGAGCTCAGTCGCAAATAAAAAATGAAAATGAAAATTTACTAACGAACACAAAATCAATTTTATCACAAGAATTCGCTCTGCTATTGACTGCAGGCAATCTAATTTTGGTGAGAAAGGCACACGATTGAGGGCTACCGTCTAGCATAAGAAAAGTGATTTTCTAAAGAAAGTTAATTTAAAATTTGAATATAACAATTTGCCCCGTGTAACAACTAACCCCGGTCTCTCCTATATATTGCAAATATAAGGGTGTTTTTTTTCCTTTTTTTGTATTGTTTTTGTCTTAAATAAAATTTCCGTGTCTTGCCCATCAAACCGTTCGATGACCGGACTGGTCACTTGTAAGGGGTAAGAGACGGCGTTCTGTTCTGTTCCGTCAGTTGTACCCCAATATTAAAATAATAATCTTTAAGATTACATAATCCATATTTGCTTAGGATGAGAAATAAATCCTAAAAGTATTAGAAATATGGAATGAAATCTTAAAATACATATAATCTGGTCTAACATAGCAAAAGTTAACTCGAGCCTTGAATGAGCAACAGAACATTTTGTCTTTCACGTAGTGCAAACTAAAATGACGAGTAAAGCATTTTTAACATGCAAATTCTCTAAAGCAAGGAGTATTCAACGTTCTAAATATTCTAGTCATTTCTAGGAATATGTTATTTACTGATTTCATTAAAAAATAAACATATATGCTTCTAGGTAATTCTCAAATGAATTTAGTCGTTCAAAGATGCTTAGGATGCAAAAGTATTAATTACTTAGGTTGTCGGTAAAAATGGATTAAAAGGTGAGGAAAAAATGTTCTCGCGGCAATATTATAGTGTGATGCTACTGCTAGATGTCTTTGCTACGAGATCATCATTTGCATCAACGCATTCGTTGTTACTGCGTAATTTTTTTTCATGTTTAAATATATGGATTTTTGAAATTTTCGTTTGGATAATTTTGGTATTGAAGAGTTTTTTAACCTCTTGTGGTTTTTATAGTTCAGTAATTTAATTACAACTGACGAACTACTTTACTGAAATATTGATTGCTTCATTTGGTTCTAATACTACGGCACTTCCACCTCAACATGTGATATTCACATCGAGTAAATGCATGCTTTGACTCGAGCAAATCATTGTTTAAATGTCCTTGAGATTTCTGCTAATGTGGGAGTTGGTGAAAGTTCATATTCCGCAATTTTGACTATTAAACTGCAGCTGCATCCTATTGCACCAAGATATGTGCCTTTTCTCTTAACTGATTAGCGAAATATAAATCTCGTAACAGCAGGTCAGAAGTTGCTGGATGTTGATCAAAAAAGTGTCTTAACTCTCCGAATTTCAAACCTGAGAATTTTCTTTAGTTCTTACAGTTGAAATCAACAATGAAAAGTCGAAGATCTGAAACAATAGAAGGGAGAGAAGAAAATTCGCTGTGAGGCTTGTAAGCAGCTCGAAAAATGATCTCCAGATAAAATTCCAACGACGAAAGATGCGTTGAAGTGTTGTATACATATATGGATGCAGGTCACATTGAAAGGAAGATGTTAAGCATTTTTTTTCTGTTTGGACAGACCGAGTACTTCCATCCTCTTTCTGACAGCATAAAAATCTACCCTCATTCTTCAAACTTAGTAATAGTCTTTGTCAAGCCAATCTTAACGATAAACCCTTTTCACAAACCTTTCAAACGACAATATTCTTACAGTGCGTGAACAGCTCGATCTTTCCTCTCCACAGTCTGGATGAAGAATGATTTCTATCTTTGAATATTGGGACTTTAAAGATTCCTTAATAATCGTAACCAATTATCTAATTCTTGTTGAAACGCCATTTAGTGTTCGAACTTTAAATTATTATATTTTATTGCAAATTTATTTTCCCTTTACACCATAAAACGTATACAAAAGGTTTCACTAAAATTCGTTAACCAGATCTGGCATAGTTCTGAATCGTGCCACTTGAATGAATTTTCTAATGCATAAAAACAAGCAGCATAATTCAAAGACAGCAGATATTTATTTATTTATTTACACACTCTCAAAGTCTAGTAACTAAGATTTAAAAATGTGGAAAATGAAACTAAAAATATTCCATAAAACGGGTTTTTTTTCTTTGAACTAGAAACTGAAAATAGAAACTGATTAGAGACAATATTATATCACTTTTAATACTAACGGCAGAAATACTGTAAATTTCCTATTATGTTAGAAAATTGCGATTGAATAATATCAATCGAATCTGAAAAGTAGTTATTGAACTTTTAAAGAATTATCAACAATACACAATTTTCAAAAATAATGGACATTCTCGAACAAAAACGAATCCATTTTTTTTTCATTTTTTGAATTACGAGTTTTTCTCAACTGTGCATGGATCCGAAGACAAACTTACGCTTTGAAAATTGCTTCAGATTTTGGGAAAAATAAATTAAGAAACATATCATAAAGATTGTTGAATTATGCCGCGATCCTAAATCCATATTATTTGTGAAGTTTATATTAGCACTGAAAGAAATATCCAAACTGGATTTAGAAAAAAATCGATCTTGCATTTTAAAACATACCACTTGACAACATAATAAAAAGAAACGAATTTCATGAAACAAAGCCATAAAAAATATCTGTTGTGAAATCTCATTTTAAAGCTGATTACAAAAACCAGCTCGCATTTCTGAAAAGAATATAAAATTCATAACAATACGATTTGAAAGACAAACGAAATTGGTGCCAAGATTTTATGATAAAAAATATAAAACCTTTCCAGAGGAAATGGTTTTTGTATTTCTAGATTTAAAAAAATACCATATTCAGAAGAGCACAAAACCTAACAGAAAATTGTTGAACAAAAGAAAACAACTTTCAAAAATTTTTTGTCTGATCTCACTTCCTACATCTTGTTGTCTTTACAAATCAGAGAAATAACGCAAAAACTGGAAACCTGACGACCTAGGCCGTCCGAAAAACAACAAGGAATATAGAAAATGACTGAAAACTGATTACATTTATTTTTACAACGCAGACGATACGTGATCAGATAAGACAAAGAGTTTGTAAAGGTCGTGGTAACAATTAGACACTGAACGTTTAGGAAGAATTGAGCAGATATTATAACGTTTGAGAGAAAAGGAAATCGTATTACGAGGATAAATAAGGAAACATTATCATCATTTTTATCTCTGGAGGCTCTCTTTGTTTTTGCTTTCAGTTGCAAAGTTGGAGTTATCTTCGTCTGATGAGTTCCCGTTGTAAGATGTTTGTATTGGCCACAATCACGTCGTAAATCACTTTCTTAATCATTGGTTCCATAAGTTGAAGCAAGAAAAAGACTGAAATGGTGATTCCGACCAAGATTTATTACAGATTCAGACATACAAGGTTTCCTTTCATTCAAGAGTTCAAAATGTTGATTTCTAGGTTACTTTTAATTGGTTGAAGAACTCTGACAAGTTGAGACAAATTACTTTGAATGTTGTTAAAAACCTGTAGCATTTCTGCCATTATGTCAATAATAAAAATTTTCATTAGTTCCTTTGAAGTCCTGCATTTAACTTTTAAAAAGTATACTCATTCTATCCAAATTTATTTTTTTCATTTGCCATTTAACTCCAAATTAAGAATAGGACAAAGTCAAATTTGGTAAAAAAGAAAAAGAAATGGTTAAGATAGTTGGCCATTCATTTTTTTAACATTTGGATGCGCAACTGCCGAGTTTCCTAATTAAAAATGGTAGGTCAGCATAATCGATTTGGCATTGAATTTCTCAAACATGCTTGTTTCCATGTATGGTCAATTTCCTAATGTTGCAATGTGGTAAGCATCGAAAAATGCATGAAAAATTAAAGCAATGAAACCTGATGGGAATAATCATTACCGTTTGACCCATATGGCGAATGACTGCTTGGAGAAACATAGCCAACTCGCTTCAGTTGGTGATTTCGACTTAATATCAAAAACAAAACTTACCACAGCATATTTAGTTACGAGTCTACATATGCTTCACAAGACCAATGAATATAATTTTGTATGTTTCTACAGGGTGACAATTATTGAGCTATATGAAAAAAAAACCTTGATATCTTTTGAACCGTTGGCGAGATTCAGTTAAAACTTGGCGGTTGACTGCAGAACATGTTTGGATTTTTTTTGAGCATGTGCACACTTATTGTTGTTGTTCAGTTTTCATTGAAAATGTCGAAATACAGCGTTCCTAATAGTGTATCGATAGTCAAGGCCTACTATTCGAGCAACAATAGCCATATTGCGGCTCAAAGGAAATTTGCGACCAAGTACAAGCTGAAGATAACAGGTCCAAGAGTTATAACAATCAAAAATGTGATTGAAAAGTTCGAGAGAACTGGTAGTGTCGATGTTTCGAAACTTCAGCGATTTTTTTCAGAATTTTGCTCTTTGTATGGGCCACGTCATAGCCATTGATGGCAAGCATATAGAACATGTCATAAACTAAATCTGAATATCTATAGTTACTTTTAAAATTTGAATAAATCTTTGGACGTCTGTGGTTTTTGCAAATTTTATTTTTTATTTCTTATAGCTCAATAACTGTCACCCTGTGTGCACATATAAATAAACAAATAATGGTTTTCTTGATATTTTTTAAATTTAGACCTCTATTTACGGACAAGAAAAAAACTGATAAATCGGGCTACTGAATTTGAACGGAAGTTATAATAGATTTAATAATCAAACGCAAGCCAAATATTTTAAATATTTTTTTTATTTAAAGAAATGTTCAACTTTCCTATATTTAGGTGTCTAGTGTTACCCAAAAATATGCATTTTTTTCGGTCTGTAGAAAAACTGTATTTCCTGGCAGTACAAGTGCTAATCTAGTAGAACTTTTTCTTTTAGATTTTAACCGATATATTCGATATACGACAAAACCATTAGGATTTCATACCTTAACATGGATGAATTCTAACAGAGTCGGATGGAACCGGATTATTTTTCTAGTAGAATAGATATTAGCATTTCTACCTTAAATAGAAGGTTACTTTTCCTATGGAAAATTTGTAGATATGTGCATGTTGCCCGGAATAAATCTTTAGAATCTTCATCGCAAAATAAACAGAAATGAAAATGCAATACCTTCGAATATATAAAGTAAGAAGTGTAAAAGTAAGAAGATAGACACTGTTGGAAACCGCTTAAAGCACAAATGATTTTGAGAACTGAAACTACATTTGGAAAGGAATAGTGGGTTTCATGTCGTTGCAGTGCAATTGATATTAGCGGGTTCTGTACAATTGTCGTGTGTGAATTGATTACATTGGAGTTGGATAGAATTAAATTTTCTTCTTTGGTCGAATGGAGATAGAAATTGCTAGTATAGAAACATTTATAAGTCTGTCATATTGCACAGTACAGCCCACAATAATATTATTTTTTATACTATAGCGGAACAAATGCAAATGATATTACAATAACATCTAATATTTTCAGGAAATTGACTAACTTTATCATGTTCATAGATAAAACCATGATAATGAAGTTTAGAGGCCTTTGTTTTATAAAAACATTTAACGAGAAATATTTAGACTTTACCAAACTGATTACCAAATGTGCGGCAGATAAATTTATTTATCAAGGCTATCTTTAACGTCTCATTGAAAAAAAAATATTAACAAGAATGATCTGTGGATTTCTTTGAAATTCATGATAAATAAATGTTTAAAGAAAAAAATCAAGACATATAAGAATATTTGTAACTAAGCAGAATACTTTAAAAATACAAATTGACAATGGAATCATGTATCTTGGTTGTCTTTTCTATATCAGAAACCATAAACTCCTTTTCAGGTAATAGTTTAAAGAATGTGTGCCTGGCTCCTTGTAGTATTTATTTGAGTAGGAAAGTCATATATAAGGTTTTAATAACTTATTTTAACAAGCTGCAAATTGCTTGAAAGATTGTATATAGCATATATTGATCGTGAGACATTTCGATCAGGTTACATTTGAGGCATCTTCAAACAGTCCTAGTGTAAACTGAAGTTTATAATATCATAAATTTGTAATTGAAGCATTTTTCGTCATTACTAATTGAATATCAATTTCAGAATTACATTTCAAGTTTAAAAAGCAACGAAATCATTGACAGGAAATATATTTATATTTTGTTTCTAGCTGAAATTTAATAAAACATTTACCATCTTAACAGTACTTGCATAAAATATTATGCATATTTCTTTCAAAAATTTATATTTTTTTCGTCTTGAATAAAGAGTATATTACAGGTTAATGTTAATAAAAGGCTCCTTTGTTGGGAAAAACATTCACTCAGGAGAGATTTGATTTTGTAATTTTCCATTTAAGGGGGAAAAGGCAGTTTAGTTAAACGGTGAAAGAAAAAAAATATGGGTTTTATCAGTTTACTAATGATTTTAATTAACAAGAACTCTTAATATTTTAGTCACGCGACTAAAATGTTGTCAGTTAAACATATATTCTCCTGTTTATGGACGGAATAAACTTATTATATTTTCAAAAAGAATTCCTCAAACACACTGAACTTTGTATATTACTACTGCATAGAAATCGGAAAAGAGTTTTGCATTTTATTTCATCCACATTTCACAGAGTAATAACATTGGAAAAACGATATTTTCTCTCTCTCCGTATACGCAAAACCGTCCAAAATGCTCTTTTCAGAAACAAAGATATCATTTTAAGAATAAAATCAACCCACGAGGGACAGAGTTCATTTAAAGATATAATGTGCATCTTCAACTCATATCACAAGCCTTGCGTAGCTTTTCTCCGCAAAACACAACGTTAAAAGGCAGACAAAAACAAATTTAATAACTCTTTCGAAACGAAAACAATGTAAATAAAAGATTCATAGAAAAAATACTGTTTCTACAAACGTAAAACACTATTTCTGCTTTAATGGCAAAGAAATTATTTGAATTCTCTGAAAGTATTGACTTCTTTTTTGATAGAGTAAAATTCATCATAAGAATATCAGTTTGCATATTTGGAATTCCCAAGATTCTCTGCTGAAAGAATGTTTAATATAACCCGTTTTGCTAGAGCACAACCTAAAAGAATGAAATCAATTTTGTATGAATTCTTGTATTTAGAATATAGTTTTTTTGATTAATAAAATAGTAAAACTGCTAACATATTTCATCCTCTTTGTTTGCTTGCAGAAAAGCAATTTTCTACCTTTACTTCTTTTGTGAAATAAAAATTCTAATATGTTTGATTTTTTTAAATTATATTATTTGAGAAAAATAATAACACTTTAAAGTTTTGCTTTATCATGAACTAAAATTTTAAAGAAGAATATTGTTAAAGGTGCTATGTTTCCCATTTGAAAGGAAAAATGCTTCTGTCAGACGGTGCATTTGTATTAGCCAAGTATGAATAGTCATCTGCAGTACCTACTACACAATTAAAATAGTCATGGACGTACTGTATAAACTACTGAATAAAACTACCCTTGTGATGTTTCAGATTAAAATTAATTCTCCCAGGTGATGGTACCTTACTCAATCCAAAGAGAAAATTCAGAAATTCGGCGAATAAAAAAAGAACTCCGAAGCGTCTTAAAGAGTTCTCTTGAGTGGTTTGAAATATGAGTTTTAATCGGTTATAAAGTGCAAAATATTTGTAATAAATATTTTGTAAGGATTTCTTTTCCTTTCATGAATGGACTCGAAATTTGTTTCCCGTTAACATGGGTTTTTTTCTTTCTTCTTTTTTACAAACATTTTCAGAACACTAGAAGTAGAAGTACTGATTATAAATTTAAGTCATTTTTTGTACTAAGAGGATAAGCAAATATGAGCACATTTATCTTTATTATTAGTCATTTATTTTTATTATTAGTCATTTTATGTAAAAATTAACTTCGAGATTTCTTGAGAGTAAATTGCAAAACATATCTTCTTTCCGTTATAGTTTTTGCAATTGTTTTTATCACTACAGTACTAAAAACTTTTTTAGATAAATACTAACCTATAAGGCCACTTTATTGTTTTTTGAGATGCTGTATCTCTCGAATAATTCAATTCGATTTATGGACCTTTCTCTATTAAATATTTTTTAAAGTATCTTTTAGTTATCTTAACAATTTAAAATTAATTTATATCAAGATATTTTTAGGCCGAATTTTTTTTTAATTGCTTACACCGTTCTATACTTTTACCAAATGTATTCTATGAATGGTCCTTCGTCTATTTCCAACAGCATACACAAAATACCATATTTAATTTGTTTTTACGTTTGCTAAACTTTTCATCGGAACAACAATTGAAATTTTTTTCCAAACTATATGGCTGAAAATGTTTTATAAATAACTACAAAAAATGTGTAATATTATATTTCAGAAACAATAGTTGAAATGTAATTTTAGACACTCCGAACAATTTTTAAATCTAACCTAGCTGCTTAAAAATCTATTTTTAAATGAAAGAATGCTTTCAACAGAAAACAAACTTCTTCCTAAAATATCTAAACAGCCCCTCTGAAAATTGTTTTGAAATGTGATATTTTCCCAATTCTGATCCAAAAAATGTTTTGCAGAATATTTCTTCAAAAAAACAATGTATTCTGCACTAACACTTTGTTAAGTTTAGATCAAATACTAAAAATTTGTTGTTTTTTTTTCAAATTTATTTGGTAGTAAAAACATAAATGCAAAATCATGGAATGGCTTTAAAAATTAATAAAATAAAAGAGAATATTTGTGAATTCAAACAGAAAAAATTTCTTCAGAAAATTATTTTCACAAAAAAGAATAGTCTTAAATGATGAAAATAATTTTTTATGGGTGTCTTTTTCACTAAGTTTTACACTATAGAAGTAGATTTATGTAATTTAATACTTTTGTCTGAGAAATATCTACTTCTTTCGAACGCTTATTTTCTTTCTA
Source organism: Araneus ventricosus (assembly GCA_013235015.1). Taxonomy (NCBI): domain Eukaryota; kingdom Metazoa; phylum Arthropoda; class Arachnida; order Araneae; family Araneidae; genus Araneus; species Araneus ventricosus. The sequence continues at coordinate 963,265 of BGPR01000105.1, read as the reverse complement.
ATTTTCAATGAAAGTAGTAAAATGCTCGCCAGTGAATGACGATATTTAAAAATTATTTCTATTTCAATTATAAAACTTTTCATAGATTACATTTATTTGATAGTAAAACAGAAATTAAATCTGAAAAGTTCATAATTCGTTTTTAACACTCTGAGTGGTTCGGTCTTCTTTCTAAAGCGATTCGAAAAGCGAGCGGCTGCAGAACCTTTATCTGTTTTAAAAGTGTCTTCCTCCCAACAGAAGATTTTCCCAAAAGCGCAGCAGATCAAGTCTCTTCCCCCCCCCTCTCAACTGTGGACAATCAGAACTTGGAGGGGCGGGTAACCGCAAGAATCCGTTCTATTCAGCTTGGAACCTATTCAAACTAAGTTTTACTGCTTTCGGAGATACCACCTGTCGTGTGACAAAATTACACCTCATGTCTTCGAGATGCCTCGTTCTGCCCGTGTCCATTAACACCAGATGACAAAAATAAACACCGTTAGACTAGACAAATGCCAGACCGTTGGGCCAAAAAAATGAAGGCTATATTACTTATTTTTCATGTTGTGAGTTTCTAAAAATATGAACATCATCGAAGTTGCATGAAAGTTGATATTCTTTAGATGTCTGTGACTTCAATTTATTTGATGTTTATTAACAGTTGTATTTCAGATATTGGCTGTACTTCATATTATTAGTTGTCTTTTTTATATTCTTGACTTCAATTTATTTTCAGTCTACACGTCATCATATTAGTCTACGAATGTAAAAATTATTTCCCTAATTTTAAGTATCAACAACAATGCCATTTATATATATATATATATATTACTAATCTCTGTTGGCACTATAAAACTTTTCATATTGTTTCTTGATTTAGTATTCGGTAAAAGGTAGAAAATTTAGAGCCGATCACAAATATAAACAGCGCTTAACTGGGTTAATCCGTTTTGTATGCACATAAACACTTATTATATAGATAGTCACATAATAATCTGTATTCCAAAATAGCCAACAATAATCAATATATATGAAGGATTATAAATAACCTTCTTAACCCTGAATAATGTTTTAAATAAAATAATATGCTACAAGCCTTTTGTACTGAAACTCGTTACATATGCTTTTTAAGAGAACGAGTTAATAATTCTCAAACTAAAGGTTACATTTTGAAAACTAATGCGCTAAATATTGGAAGAAATAGCTTATTCATATACCTTTATTTAGTACGCAAGAGATTATCTTCTATTATAATAAACGGAAATTTAATTCACCTGAAATTTGAAACTTTGATACTATTGTCCAGGTACTAGAGCATCCAGTCGCAAATTTTTCAAAATTAAATTTGGGGACGTTCAAATATTACGTAAGCGGATACGTACGGGAGGGGATATGCGATTTGCTTATTTTTGCTGACAAGGGGGGAAGGGGAGTATGAGTGATGCTTACATAAGATATTAAAATCACTTTATTTCCGAAAATCTCTTGTAACTTGCACAAATAATTTAATTTAAAAAATTAAATTTGAAAAAAAAGATAAATTTGGCAAAAGAAAATTGATTTTTGTAAGCTTAAACTTGAAATTGTAAGGAAATTAAACTTACTTTTTTTTTTCATTTTAAGCCGAGTTCGAGTTTTTACTTTCTCGTACACGAATATACAAAGAGAAAATTGTAATCGTCAAAAAATTTGAACTCGAGATTTTGACGAATCTCCATGTTTTAGACCTCCCTGGGTCCGAAAAACACAATTTTGGAATTATGTCTGTCTGTGTGTCTGTGAACACGTTAACTCGAAAACTATTAGAGTTACAGGGATGAAATTTAGTATGTGGTCTTTAAACATAAGTTTTAGGTTTCTATCAAATTTTGGACAAAATCCGTCCACGGGAAGTCTGTCTGTCTGTCCGCGGTCATGTGAACACTATAACTCAAAAGCTTGAATAGCTAGATGAATAAAATTAGGTACACAGTTTTATCATCATGAATGTAGGTCCGTATAAAATTTTGGGCCAAATCCGTCAAAGGGTTGACTGTCTGTCGGTCTGTATAATCGCGTACTTGTAAAAATTACATCTCCTAAACCCTTTGGCTTAGATAAATAAAAATTGGTATGACGTTTGCTAATATTAATTATAGGTCTGTGCCCAAATTTCGTTTAAATCGGTAACGAAAAAGGCGTTCAAATTGCATAATTAATTTTTCTAATCCAATTCTCCATACGCATGCGTACTGGTAGCAATCTCTGTGCACGCGGAAGGATTACATCACTTTGCCCTGTTTTACTTGCGTACTGGAAGCAATCTCTGCGTATGCGCAAGCTAACGAACGAGGTCTTCTCCTGTTTTCTCCTCTGCACACGGAGCTTGTGCATTGGCTACAGAATATTATTGATAGAAAATAAATATTGCTAACTTTTAATACATACGCATCTCTTTCAATATGATTTTTCATCTATATATTTTACTATCACTATAATCTACAATGAGAAACCTTCTGATAGTCATTGAATTCTGGGTTACAGTAGGTTCGAATTTTTTATCCACGCAGGGGGGAGGGAAATGACAAATGTTTGAGAAGTATACGAGAAAGTTTAGGGGAGGTCACTCCCGCTGGTTTTATTTGAATTAAGTCCTAAAATTTTGAAAATTAGATTATTATTGTTATACGTTTTGTAAGGTGCAGTTTGTACGTAATTTATAAGGGGGTTTGCGATTTGCTTATTTTTGCTTGACGGGGAGTCAAAAAATACCAAAAAATGCTTGTAATATTTGAACGGCCCCTTTAATTTTTTATTTATAATTTTTTTTATCGAAATGTAATGGCATATTGAGTTTCAGGAGCATTAAAGTTTTTTTTACCCGATTGAAACGAAAATCGGACAATTAGGGTTAAAAGACCACATACCAAATATCATTTATCTAAGTCGTTGCGTTTAGGAATTATCGTGTTCACAAGCATGCGATTACAGAAACCAACAGACAGTTAACGCGTCGAGGGATTTCGTCCAAAATTTAATACGGACCTACATTCCTAATTTTTAAAACTGTGTACCAAATTTTATCTATCTAGCTATTTAAGTTCTGGAATTATCGTGTTCATATGAACCCTAACAGACAAATTTTCCGTGGACGGACTTTATCCAAAAATTGATTGAAATATACTAATTTTGTATTAAGTCCATATACCAGATTCCTTCTTTCTAGCTCTAACCGTTGTTGAATTATTGTGTTCACAAACATTATTCCAAAATTGTGTTTTTCGGTCTCGGGGAGGTCTAAAAACTGGGGATTCGTCAAAATCTCGTGTTGAAATTTACGATCAACGATTATAATTCTTTCTCTTTGTATACTTCGTTTACTAGAATGTAAAAACGATCAAACTTTTTTTTCCTATCAGATTTACGAAAATGCGCTAGCTACGAAGTAAAATATTATTGAATTTTTTTTTTTTCTACAGACAATTTTTTGCAAACTTCGCAAAATCAAAGAATAAGGAGAAAAATTTAACACCTATTCGAAATTAATCAGGTGCCTTTTCGCAATTTATAAATGTCTTAGACGTTATCGGTGTGATATTCAAAAACATTTTTGGGTCTTTTCATACCAAATATAAAGGAAATTTAACTAACATAAAACTGACACTTTACTGTTTTTCTTAAAAAATAAAATTATAGATCTAATTCAAATATATCATACAGCTTGGAAAATAAATAAGAGTCTCAATATTATCCATTAAAGTTCAGAATGAAAATAAAAACGTGTATATAAAT
>BGPR01000105.1:920308-959112 GCA_013235015.1 Araneus ventricosus | reverse complement strand
ATTTCTTACCATATCACTTCGTTTATGGAAGTCATTCTTATAAATCACGACTTAATATTTTTTTTTTCCAAAAAAGCTATTTATTCAGTTCTCTTGATTAAATTTTAAATAATTTCGTTGGATAAATTTCATTCAAAGTAACTTAAGTTAAATATTTTAAACGCGCAAATTAAATGAAGTTTAACTGAATTATTTACTTCATTTTAGAGGGCACACCAGCTACTCGCACAAAGCAAATCGAAAGTTATAAATTGTTCTCTGAAAATAGCACAAGTACATGAAAACATGCGTAATATATGTTTAGATAGGCCCTCTGTAACTCATAAAAGGATACATGTTTAAATAAGTTGACAATTGTGAAAAACGAACTTTTAATACGTATTAATACTGGTTTTAATTTGATCAATTATTTTCACATAAAAAATCATGTAAAAATTTTTTTTCGAGAAATTTCCTATCTTTTTGAAAAAGGGGTATAAGGTAATAATGTAATTTAACTGAAATATGTGGCCTTCCGCACCAATGTGTAACAAAAAATTAATTAATAAAATAATTTACTTAGATTTTTTTCTTCGTAGGAAACCTATTTTACAAAGCTTCAAAACTTCGTAAGAACAGAAATAGTTTTCAACATGTCAAAGTAATTACAATATTCAAAACATAACTAATAGGTGATTTATGAATATTTTCAATTTATAAGTATGTAAATAACAAATTGAGACGTTTCCACCTTATTTAGGAAAATACATCTGCCCTGAAGGTATGAAGGTATGTGCCTACCTTCGGAGCACTTTTTTTGAAAAAAAAGGAAATTTTTATTCAACACTTATGTTTTCAGTTATAATGGTGTATAAAACTGTTAATTCAAATGCCAATTTAATAAACAAATTTTTAATTTTCCAAATTTTGACCATTTTTGGTCAAAATTTAGTAAAAATTGACGTTAACGCCAAACTTCATATAACAAATTCTAATGCATGTATTTCCCTTTTTTTCAAATGTAAAAATGTTAGAACAACACCACCAATCTTAATTTTTTTGAAATTTCAAAGAGGAAGGGAATGCTCAATTTTTCACAACCAATAACGAATATTTCTGAACTTTGTTTCACATGTAGTTGCAACTTTCGGTTTTATGTTCATATTAGATGTGAAAACAATTAAGAACTATCCGTTATTGATTGTGAACAATTGAGTATTTCCTTCCTCTTTGAAATTTCAAAAAATTGAGTTAGGAGGTGTTGCTTTTTAAGCAACGATATTATAATTGTTCGTGAATAGTAATTATTAAAGATTATAGAAGAGACATGCTTTTTTAAAAACAGTGACTGGGTCCGATGATTCTGGTCTGAAGGATATAGTGTGGTGTTCTGTTGTGTGACAGTGAACAAATTATTGACTTCAAAAGCGGTTGCAAATAATTTTTCTCCTGCAATGGAACCAACGTCATGATGATTTCGGTTAAGGTTTTACAAATGCAGAACGTACTGTCTATAACTTCAGTAACACTTATACAATCTAAATTCAGAAAATCTTGAAAAAAGACCCTATAAAATATTCATTATAATCGCTACCTATTGCATTTTATTTTTATCACGGACAATAAAAATCTTAAAATAAAGTCAGTGTTCTGACATTTGTGATAAAGAAAAATTTGTTAAATAAGTTGTAACAAAGATTATGTAGAAATACTTCAGGCTTACTTGTAGAAATTAAAAGTAGTTTCCGCTACTTCAATATTGACAAATTTAATGAGGAACAATATATTTTATTCACGTGTACTTGAACTAAATTTGAAAAAAATTCATATTATTCTTCAATTTTTTTGAAAAATAAAAAAACTACTTTGAAGCAATCAGGCGCAATATATACATGAAAAGTATGAACTTTGTTTCTTAATTTTTTTTCTTCAGAAAAAAGTGAACACTCTTATATTTTTAATATACTGTTAATAATATACTGTGCGGAAAAAATATTCTAAGCAACCAAGATCTTTCATTCACAATATATATATTATTAAGACTCACGGCGTCCCGGCCTACCCTAAAAGGTGTAGAAAACCCTTACACCTTGGGTAAGCCGGGACTCTGTAAAAATATATACTGTGAATGAACGAACTTCGTTTCTTAGAATTTTTTTCCTCCAAAAGAAAGTTGAACGCTCTTATATTTTTAATATAGTGTAGGGCCTGTGATTAGGGAGTAGTTATTGTGAAATAATAAAAATGTCCACATATCGTCTTTTCCTAATGAAAAACATTAAGGATACAATGAGTCATAGTTTACAGTAATTATTAAAATTATTTCATATAAGCCATAAATGGAATTTTTCGTCATTTACTGGTGAAGAGAAAACTGAATCCATTGCACTTGCTTGAACACTTTGTTCTGTAGCGTAGAAATTAATTTCATCTCTGTAATTATGTATGATGTAGCAATAATTTCTTAAAAGAGCTATTTCATTAACATCTCTAATTTAAAGCAAAAGACACACACTTTCTATAACAATTTGAGTAACGATTAATATTTTGGAGCAAACTTTTTTGTGTCTCTTCAGTTGATTTGAAATATATAATGCTGAGTTCATTCAAAACATTTAAATTATCTTATTTAAACAGAATTATTTGAAATTTTATGAAAATAGAAAAAGGAGTCTATTTTAATTATAAATAAAAGTATTTTTATTATTTACAAAAAGGATTAACCCTCTGAGCGTTTCACACGTATTTCTACGTCGACCTTGGACTACCTCATAAGCGGGAAACACGCATTTCAACGTGTGGTCAGAGACACGCCGAAAGCGGTCAGCCCGGATATTTACGTCTCTTATGAACTGTCTCTAAAGTGCGATAAACGTATTTTTCCGAATTTCTTCCCCCTTCCTTGGTTTGACATTTTGATTGATTAGCTGGGTAGGGTAGCGGTCGACACAATGAGTGCTGATAAGAATGTACTTACTGCAAATTAGAGATACCACAGGATCCAAGACCCCACACCCCCTTTGGCTTGGGGCATTTTAACGCTATCTGCATTGAGGTCTTCTCTCAGAAAGAAGGTCAGTTTTGGATTTTTTTTTCTAGTTGTGTGTGTCCGAATTTGGATTCTGTATAAGTCCGGTTTAATATTTGTCAGCCTGGATTGAAATTGTATTATGTTTCAAGTGTTTTCTCTGTAATACACTTATGTTATATAAGATTTTATTTCAATGCATCAATGTTTTAATCGAATTGTTAAGTAAAATAGATTTTGTGGTCCCATCTCTTTCAATACCCCATTCAAGCATAGAAAAATTTGAGAAGCCGGGGGTGGTAAGAAAAGAGGGGGTTGTTTATTTCGTTATATAGCATTGAATTGAAAAAAATAATTTTAAGGTTTAGGTGTGATTTTTTAAAACTATAACAGTTTTTTCTCTAGATTAGTTTTCTATATTACACTACTTAGAATTTCTTTTAAATTCATCAAAATGAAATAAATTCCGAAAAATAACAATTATTTTTTCAAATAATTATTATTCAATTTATTTTTTGTTCACTTTGAACAAACATTGAAACAAATGTTAAAGAAAAGGGATGACAATTTTATTTTGTATGTTTTAAAATATTGTATTTTTGTTAGAGAAAATTTTGGTTTACATGAAAACGTAAAGAATAAAATCAACTAAATTTAATGTTTGAGTGATCTTATCAGACTTTTAGTTATCTTATTAAGGTATGTGCCTACCCTAAAATCGACGTTTTTATGAAAATTTTCGAAATTTTTTTAATTACTTTGTATTAAAGCCCATACATTTAGGATTCCAAAAATGGTTTACTTTAGTTTTTTCGATAGTTAGAAGCAAAGTTATTGCCTAAATTATGAACCAGAAGTGAAATTTTCGAAACCGAAACTAAGCCATAGAAATCCAAAAAACACATCTAAACAGCTATTTCTTTACTCTTAGACAATGTGAATGTACACTTTACTTTTTAAATATAGAATTAAGTTTTATTTATTTTTTATTATTGTTTTAGGCGTATCTGGCAACTATTTCTCTAGTTACAGGATATTTTACATAAAGAAAATTTCGCTCACTCCAAACACTGTTATTAGGTAGTAAAATAGCAGCTTAATTATTCAATTTAGGCAACATAAGGCTGATGACTATATTTAACAATCTTAATGTCAAACTTGAACCAGAAATTATTAAAAAAAACTACATAGAAATTGATATTGAGAGAATTAAGAAATCGAAGCGACAAGTCGAATCAAAAACAAAATTATCAAGAAAAAAAATTTAAAGTTAATTTTTAATTAATTTTGACTTAAATTTAAGTCAAAGAAGGCTAAACTTACAAATATTGTGAATTTTAAGTTGTTAAAATATGTATATAATTTTTTGTGCGACTTTAAAATCTTCATTTGCGTTTTCTGGAAAATAGCCATTTTAATTTTTTTGGATTACGAAAAATCTCATTTCATAAAAAGTTTTTAAGATATTCAAATAAAATTTAACCACAGTATTCTATACATCTCTAGGTATGTTATGAACTCAAATACAGCTATTTTTATACATCTAAGCGACGATGTACCACTGTAAGTACTAAACCTCGTATCCGGTTTCACTGGTTTGTATCTTACTCCAAACGACACAGGATGTCACTCATTCACAGTGCCCGACTTCCACCAACAACTTTCTCTCCCGATGGCTTGCCCCAGCAGCGCCCTCTCTAGAATTGCAAAGCTTTACACCAACGGTTTTAATAATAATAAAAAACCCACACGATGTGATTATTAACAATCAACAAAGCAGTCACATTTTTTAGATTTCTCATTTCTTGAGTTTCTAATATTGCCATAAATTTGCACTCTTCCATGGTAAAATACAAAAATTAGATAAACTAAACAAAAATTAAAATGAAACAAAAAGAAAGAAAAACGTAAAGACAAAAAAACAGCAAATTTAGACAAGAACAATGACAATACATCTTTAATCGTAAGAAAGCAACAGCCTCAAATTGTTGCATCAACAGAAGGTTGAAACGATAATATTTAAAACACATAAAAATATATAAAAATGAATTTCGAAAGTAAAAATTGTTCAAAAAGGAAGAAATGAAAAAGGAATCGAATGGTGAACTTTATCAAAGACCACTCACCATAAAGATTCCAAAATTGGACAAGATTTTCTGTCAAGGGTAAAATTATAAATCAAAATTATACCCTTTGTGGCCTGAATCCCGTCCAAAATTAAATTTGTTAATGTATTACTGTAAAATACAAAAATCGGTTTATTGCTATCTTCTAATCATTTTTAAATTCTTTAGATGACAGGTCATGAATAAGATTACTGGTTAGATTAAAACTTTAAGATTTTTCTGCCCCGTGCCGATTGTTAAGGTATACGACAGTTTACCTTATCGTCGTTTTTGATGAAATTTTCCAAAAAATTATTAGTTATTTTTGTAGCCTGTTTAATCAGCTTTCTAAAACTGTCTCACTTTTTACTCTACGTGAATTACAAATGGAGTTACAGCTGTTTTATTACCGAACTGTAAGCATTATTTTAAGCTGCATGAAAATTTTAAATGCGTTTTCTGAGAAATGATATTTTTGAGGAAAACTGTCGACCGCAACAATGATTTCTCAAAAAGTTATTCAAGTATTGATATGAAATTTTTTGAGATTGTTTTATGTTATATGTTTGATGCTTTCCTCTAAACACTAAGGTCAATTTTAAAATCAAGTAATATTTTTAAGTATTTAAATATAAACGAAAAGCATTTTTTATGAAAAATTACCAGTTTAGTAACTATGTTCAGCTATATCTCAAAACTATTTTGAAGTATAAGAAAGATTTTAGAGCATAACACAGATAACTGTCATAAAAATGTACTCCTACAAGGATTTATGTATATTTAGAATATGATTTTGTCTATGGCTGTTAGCGTAAGGCAAATATTTTAGTCATTTTTCTTCAAATTTCTCGTTTTTTTAAAAAAGTATTATTTTGAAAGCTTAATTTTACAATATTTTCATAGTTTTAAAACATACGCAGTTGAAAAATAACGTTAAAACACATACATATGTTATTTTTCAAAAAAAAATGTCTCCGAACACAGTCGGATACCTTAAGACATGCGTTGGTGTGTATCAATAAGTAGTGTCTAACATACAAAGACAAAGTTAAAATCGATATTCTAGCTAATATGCTTCTCGAAAGGAAAATCCTCTTTCTTCTTTTTTTCTAATTCAGATGCTTTAATGGGACTCGGGAGAAGAAACGATTTTCGCGGCTCGTAAGTTAAAGTAGAAGGGTCTTATCTTTAAAATTTAAAAAAGAATCATCACTGTAGAAGCTTCTTTGCAGGGAAAAATACGTGGAATTAATAGTGGGAGTAAACCTGCGAAGCAAAGCAAACGAGGTTTATACTATAAACTGTAAATCATTAGAGCATCCTTGCGTACAAAATAATAAAGTGGTTACTCTCCATTCTCAATCGATTGATCTATTCATTATGGGGATCGATAAAAGTATAGATTCCATTTTGTGGAAATATTGGAACTATGTATAAATAAAGCTTCAAAACATTTATCTAGAATATTATACGTATTGTAGTGCGCATGTTATGGTCCTTTAGAGAAGCCTAATATTAGTTTCATTAGATCCATACCGACATGTATTGAGATTTCTGAGTTTCCTAGAAGCTCATATGCGAATGATATTCCGTTTACTTACCTGAAGGTTTGGCATTATGATAACATCCCTAAGATAGATGATTACATTAGAACTCTGTGCACAAGACAAACGGTACGTATAACCTATGTGTCTCAGTAATTCAATAGGAACTCCATAAATCGAATTTTAAGACAATCTTAATTCATTTAATTTGTAGAGTTTCGAGATAAGTAAATATCCAATGCAAGGATTTGATGGAATGTCTCGGGAAAGCTTTTGGATTTCACAAGATCCTTTTAACAAGTGATACAATATCTTTATTTCATTTTGTTTTAAATTACGGGAAGCAAATAACATGAGTGTATCATGAATAACAAATACACTTAAGAAGAGTTAAAAATAATAATCAAAAGATTAGTTCTGGAAAGGGAAAAAAAACACCTTTCATTATTTTCTTCTCTTATGAAATCATTCAACGTTGAAAGAAACAGATTCACTATTTTTTACTTAATATGAATTTGTAGCATTGGCTTTGTTGTCTTGGGAAGATATCTAAAATAGTATTACTTCTTTTTAAGCTTTTCATATTCTAAAAATATCTCTCTCTCTCCTATATATGTATATTGTAATCGAAATCCGTATATAGAGAAAATATTCCGGAATGTTATTTTTGTGCTACAATTCATGATTCATTCTTTCTGTCTGAGTAGCTGGTTGTTTCATATTATTATAGACAATAATCCGATCAATGTTATTTCTCTATTTTTTGTGTTTTTCTTTGTACTGTGTGAATGTATACGAAATTGATAGAAAATAAAATTAATAGTTTTAAACCACTTCTGGCTTAAAGCTTTAAATTCACAAATTTTACTCGATAATCTGCTCATAAAAATGGGTATTTTCACGAAAAAATAACTTTTGGATAATTTATTTCCGTTTGCTAATTGTTTGTTATCTGATATACTCACACATATACTAAATTCATAAATGACCGCTGAATTCAGATTTTGTTATTAATATGCTTTAAGGAAGCCATCGGATATTTCAGCCATGTATTTGAATTCATAAGTGATTTTAAAATTCAAATTTAATATAATTAATTAATACCTGTAGTATTTTTAAATTGAAATAACAGATATTTAAATCAGCCTGAAATTAATTTCAACATTAGCTGGAGATTTAAAAATTTAAATTTTAATCACAAACATCATTTAAAAATGGAATTATGTAAATAACACATATTTCATATTTCTGTCAGGATTCCTTATTTCTGACTAAATAATGATGTCTGCTTTAAATTAATAATGCTTAAAATTATCTTGAGCTTTTTTCCTTGAGAATCTTTCGCTGGATTTTTTAAAAAAATTAATTTTGAAGACATTTAAATATATTTGGGTTGCTATATATATATACACATTATATTGGATATACCGTACAGGAGAATTCACAGTTTATTTGATATATAAGCATGAATTATTTGCTTGACGCTGTTAAATAATGTTTTCTGTAAAAATAATTGACCCACTTCGTTCCCAGCAAGTAAGAATTTATATTATAAATGCATTCATATTCTGAATAAGAATATAAATGTATTTATTATAATTTTTATATAATAAATGTATCCATATTCTGAATAAGAATATAAATGTTTTTATTATAAATTTTATTGAAACGAATGATTTGGGATCATGATTTGAATAATTTGTAATTTCAAGTTTTTAAGAAAATAACCATATATAAACAGTATGAAAAATGATCTTGCTTAAAAGTAAATTTTTTAGTGAATTTTGTAAAAGAAATAAATTAGCTGGCCGTAAAAAGTCTTTATCTAAAAGTTATTCCTGCTTTAAGTTACTCGTATAATCTTTTTATTATTTCTTTCTTATTTTTAAAATTATTTAATCAAGAAGTTGGTAGAATTGTTGAAAGGTTTTGGTTTTATAATTAGAAACTGCAGTTTGAGATCCAATTCCAACAAACATTCCCTCGTGTCAGTAGCTTTGGTGAGGCTGAAATATACCGTCTCTGGTCACATACCCATGGGTTGCAGAGGACTTACGTGCTCCGGTGTGATCTTCGTCATCTGACAAGGGTTAAAAATCACGAGGTATATTCACAATATCTAACCCGTTTATTAAAAAAATAATATTATTCTGAAAACAATAAACAAATGCTTCTATACAGTGTGTCCGCACTTATCGTGGTCCAATATCTAATTTATAAACCGTTATAGATAGACATATAGTTCCAGCTGGAAAAATACTTTAAATAATGGGGAAAATTATATTTTATGTTCTGTGAGTCAATAAATATATTTTTGAATCTCTCGTCTTTAAGAGGGCTATTGAAATGGTGTAAATTCGTCTAAGTCAGCTATATTCAAAGCTCCATAACTCGGTCAGTTTCAGTCGCACAAGAGTGGAACTCTTTTTATTTAAAATGATAGAGTGTCAAAAATATCTTACTAAATATGATTGATGGAACCGGGGGACTGTCTAAAAAGTTAGATTTTGCAACATTTTCAGGAATATATTTATTCTCACAAAAAACATATATAATAATTCTTCTCTTCATTTAAAGCATTTTTTCAATTGGAACTATATATCTATCTCTAACGGTTTAGAAATTAGCTATTGGACCACGATAAGTATGGACACCCTGTATGCACAGGGTTTTAAGCATTATGATTATGTCATTGTTATAAAATCTATATTTGTTCATGTATGAATAAACTTTCTCTATTCTTAAGAATAAAATAAGTCCATTTTACACTATGGAAAATATATTTTTCATCGAAGTGCATTTTTCTTCTATTTGAAATGAAACTGAGGAGACATTCACACAGCTTCTAAGAAAGATTTAAGTTCGGTTTTGGAATAAAGTTTTGTTCCATCGTAAAGAGCATAATGATCTTGCAAATGGCTATTAACCAAGCAAGTATAATTTCACTTATTTTTGATTCGAAATGATTTAATATATTACTATTTATTTAGAAATCTTGCGTAATTAATATTTCATTAGAAAGATACTAGAAGAAATTACACTTCCAATCTTAACATTCAGTAACATTGAATTATCGGATAATTGCCGGTAAATAATAGGGTGTTGTGAACTGCGCAAAATAGTCCCCATTAAGAATGTGCTGTACCCTCACAAGTATGTAAGTCGAGTCATTGGCGATGGGACCGTTTTAACAGACTTGCCACCATTTATGTTCCTCCAGGGAACTTTCATACTCAGTAGAGCAACTTCTCATCCTCGTGTTCACGGTGCCTACCCCGTCCAGCAGAGGAGATCATTTGAAAAAAAGGCAGCTAATTTTATTGTTCAATTTATTTCAATGCCTATACATCTAGTCTAGTCGTTTACTATTTTCAGGTTTTCTGTCTCATTGCAGTTTAAGGAAACGCATGTATTTTTACCGATTGCAAAAATAATTATATAACATAAGGGAAGTGGGGTTAAGAGTACGCAGGGATTTTTTCCCCTGTTGGCAACAGTGCAAGGAGAAGCGAGTGTGATCATATCAATACGTGTGTTTTCAGCTCTCTCAAGAGACCGCCATTATTATTTTCATCCTTGATGTCTTTTATTTATCAGGTAAGATATGATTTCGTTATGTTAGCGTGTAATTTTTCTGTGAAGAAATCTTAATTTTTTTTGTAAATAAAGGACTAATGCTTGCTTTCAAAGTAAATATCATTATGAGGTTTGTTCCCTTCCGAACAACGTGGCCACGTTAGAATTTAACTTTAGTGAATTCTACGGCCATCTCTGGACGATTTAGATAAGCAATATATCGGCGGCTAAGAGTACGCACAAACCAGATATGCGAAAAGGAAAAGGTAGAAATAGAGGAAGCAAAGACCAATCGCGTTTTTAATAAAACTAAAAATGGGGACAAAATTAAAAAAAAAGAAAAGCCCTGAAAGCAAAGAAAAAACTTATTCTGAATTCTATCGAAAACCCAGTTCCTTCAACAAGTTCGGCAAATAATGAGGGGACAAATTACCCAGGTTGCGAACACACATATAATGAAGATTGGATCCAGTGTGGATTGTAAGGAGTGGTGGCATGAGAAATGTTCCAGTTACGAAGGCAGTGAGCAATTTTATGCGACTACTGCTAAATTTTCAGAGTGCGTACACTTGGACTCACGTCCTGCGTACTCTTACCCGCCATATTGGGTTTTTCCCCTTACGCTTCGTAATATATATTTTTTAAAACTAAAATTTTAATTTTTTGTACACTTCTTTCTAAGCTAATAAACTATGATTCAGTATATTTTCGAGGCTCTAACTTTTCAATTCTCATTTTTATAACGAAAAATCCACTAGGTGCGTACTCTTACCCACCTTTCCCTTAACACTTTTTTGTCATCATATATTTGAACAAAATTATGTTTGAATGAATAACAAATTTGTTCGTGTGAAATGTTATTTATTGAGCCTGACAGTTTTATTTAGGTACTTCTATAAAATGATTTTAATTTCGATTCAGTTTTGCAATAATGATGTCGAAAAAATAATTGTTAGTGATTTTCTAATAACATTTTTAATTTCATATATAAAATACACTTTAACACCACGGTATACCTGCAAACTTGGAGCCAGGGCGGCTCCTTGCCGGTTGGGACGGTATACGTGAAAATCATGTATAATAATAACATTGAAATTTTATAAAGTTGTTTCAGCAAATTAATCTGAATTTAAATGTTGAATTACGAACAGTACTGTGCTGTATTTACAGGGATTCCATGAAGAATCTTGAACCTTCTTTATAAAAATAAGATATTTATTGTCAATTTCCACAGCACAGACATTTTACACAAACACTCGCATCAAACACATAACAATAATTCACGTCGAATTTCTTTAACAACATTTTTCCTTCTTAGTTTCTAGGCAACGTTCGCTCAGCCAAAACATATTGCTGCCACTCTATTTTCATAACCTTTAGAAAAGAAATGAAAACAAACAATTTTTTAATGAATTTCTTTTACGGCCAAACAATATTTTTAAATTAATTTCTTTTATGGCCAAACGATTTTTTTATCTAATTAATTTCTTTTATTAAATATATATTTTTTTTATTCGTTACAAATATGACAGTGCATTTTGCTTCTGAAGCTCTTTTGATTTAACGTGCATATAAATCATCATAGTATAGGTTATATCTGTAGAATAATTTTCTTCACTGTAATTTCAGTAGCATATGACATAATACGCATTAATTTAGTAAATTAATCACACTTTTCCATTGCATTGTCCAAATATTTGAAATTACAGTATAATACTATTCTTATGACATACTAAAAATAAATGAAATATGATAACTTAAACGTTTAGTAGAGGCTTGCTTTCCAACAATTTATATACTTAAAATAATTTGCAAAACCAGAAAACAGTCCACCAGTCCGGATCACAGAACCTATTTCGACAAATTTTATTTCATATGGAAGCTTATGACCTCTAGATATGTCATAAATTGTGACCTGCCCCCCACCACCCTCCATTTTCGAGAGAAATCGAAAAAAATTCTTCTCCTCTGTAACATTCTCTACAGGTAACACCTTCAGACTGCCCCCCAATTTCAACCACAGGACCAATTTCGACAATTTTTATTTCATACTAACTGATACGGCCGGCGTTTCTCCGGATTAAAATACTTTCATGTCTAATATTTTTAATTTAAAATATTATAACATTCAAAATCCTTTTATGATCTGAAATGTTTTTTAATTAAAATGAAAATGACATTTGAACCAGAAGATTTTTATAAAGCGTCGATAGTTAATTTTCTTTATGAATTATTAATTATTTGTTATATAGATATTTCACATTTTCTTAACAAATACTGAAGTATAAGATAGGTTTTAATGAATATTTTGAAACAATTAATTAAATAGTTCATTTTTCATTAATCGAAAGCGTGAAAATAAACCAAATCAATAGTTGTTCCTAATATAAATTGTTTATCGTCGTTCTGAATCGTCTACTTTTAAAATTTTCTTTTAGTTTTCTTCCAGAATTTTGCTAATGTATTATGGCAGCATTTCTTCGTATTGTTCTTGTTCTTCAACAATAAAAAATATTTTTGCAAATTGTGTATAAAATAATTTAAAAATTAATAATTTTTAAAAAGAGAGAAACAAATTGTACTGAAATTAAATTTGTGTCACTAAAAAGATAATTTTCTCGAATTCAATAAGGTATAAAATTAGTTTCGCCGAATTTTTAAAAATTTTTTATAAACTGAAATTTTAACTAACTTTTGGGCATTGAAAAGTTGACAGTGATCTTGCTCTTGTCTTACATAATAAGTGTGCTAAATTTCGTTGGAATCGGTTCAGTGGTTTAAGAGGAGATGTGGAACATACATACACATAGTCAAAATGTCTTTTATTTATATAAAGATCTCGACGTCGCGTCGTTTCTAAACAAAGTTTACAAATTCATAAAATTATATCAAAGCAACACAAAATGCGAGGTACTTCCATCATTTAATTCGAGGTAATTAAATCGTTTAATTAATTAAATTTTGAAATATTAATGAAAATTGAAGGGAAAAATTGCACAAAATTGAAATTTGTATCATTGGAAAGGTATAAGTCATGATAAAACCAAAATAAGTCTTGAAACTTAAATATTTTTGATATGTAAATTTATGGATTTTTTTAGTTTGAGGTATAATTTTTAAGCCAACTCCACACTTAGGCAGACTACTGGGCGTTTCAATAATGAATGGTAAAAATATACTGCATCATCAGCCTTTGAATAATAAATTTTGAAAAAACTAATAAAATTAAAGAAAAAATTGCTCAAAAATTATAAATAGATAAATAAATATTTACAATATAAACAGAAATATCGGAAAAATAAAGGCATTGTAGCTTAAAGTCTCACCGTTGCCTAGAAACGGAGATTCTATAAATTACATTGAAAATCGTCTGCGTCAATTCAATCATTTAATTAATTAAATTTTGAAAAATTAATGAAAATTAAATGGAAAATTGCACAAAATTGAAATTGGTATCATTGGAAAGATACAATTTTGAACTTTAAGATGGTATAAAAATATTTTTTGTGAAATAATTTGCTCCACAATTACTGCGGAAAAAAGATTTCAGTTCATTTCTATTTAATTGACTGTTTAATTAACTTTTAGACTTTAAGAAGTTCATAAGTGTCTTCCCCTTGTCTTACATAATAAGTGTGCAAAATTGGTTGAAAATAGTCCATTGGTTTATTAGGAGATGTGGAATATAGCCACAATGACTTTTATTTATATTAAGACGAAAGCCTATGTCCCTTAGATTTGTCATCAATGATTGCCTGCCACCCACCACCTACCAATTTCGAGATATAAAGCAAAATAAAACTTTGGCAGATATTCTCAGTCTCTGCAACCATAAATTCGCCAAGTTGCTAGCATAGATGCAGGCTATTAATATTACGGGTGAGCAGCTGATCGCCGAAAGCAGCTAGTAGTGTTTTAAATTATTTATTTTAATCATTCATTTTTTATTTGAAATAATTTAAAGCATTTTATGAGCATACTTTTATTATGTTATTTATTTTTAAGGTGATTAGATTTATTTGAGGGATTTATCGAAAACTGCCACAAATTTTTCAACTCGTTAATTTTAAGGTAACTAAAGAAGAGTAAGAAGTAATGCTGTTTAAGAGATTATGAAAACGTAATAAAAACAAGACGTGTGGGGATCATAGAAACATTTTTTCTCTTTTAGGAATTCATCCATACAGACGGAGTAGTTTTTATAATAATGTTATGAGCCTTATAAAAGAATATGAACAACGTTTTAAAGGGTTTATGGATTATGAGAAATTGATTTGTCTCATCACTACCTGATGTGACTGAATAAATAAATGGATAGCTGCTCCCATGGGAATTCTGAATTCAGTGCTAAAAATGCTTCTCAATGCACGAACAGAAGTTACCTTGCAAGTGTTTCTGGCTTTAAATTTTTAAGTTGTGCGGCACTTAAAGTGCCTGATGTTAGTCATTTTTTTTTTGATGTATTTATCTGCGAAGTAAAGCTGGGATAAAGTGACAGTGGGACAAGACGAACAGTTTGGAGGCTACTTTTAGAAAAAATTTAAAGAATTTCTTTAAGAAAAATAAAAAATCTAAGAGTTTTAAAAGCTAGTTTTCTCAGGAGAAACATTTCTTCCGTGCGAAATTCTTTTTTTCCTCAAAAAAGCTTACGCAAATGACTAAGGTCTTAACGATAGAATATTTTGTACTTTTTTGGAATAAATGGTATTTTTTTCGTACTTAAATCTTATGGGAAAATCCCGTTTAAAATGTATTCATATTAAGGGTAAAATTTTGGTTGGCGAGTTACTTTTCCTTTTTGGGGCAGGGAAAGGATGTAGAAAACTAGAAAAAAACCATTTCAGAAATAACGCATCATCCTAATTTTAGAAGTTTTTAGATGTTTAGAGTATTTTATAACCAGATTTAAACATTAAGCCAATCTGATTCATTCAAGATTTTATTGCTTTTGTATAAATAGAAAACTTTAAAAAATCCTTTGGTTTCAGATGGCATAATGTAATTTATACAAATATAAACTCCTCCGACTAATCTTTAATTTCTTATTTTCCGATGTGGTATTCCTATTTTAACTGTTATTAAATGATTTTATAGTCATTTATTTTAAACACAGGAAGTTTGAGTGTTGTATAAAAAATATCTTATAAAAACAACTAATGAGTAAGCTTTCTTGTTCAATCTTGTTAGTTTATTTATTTAATTACGTTCCAAACTTTTTCTCGTCCCTTTTTCTTAATCTCGTCGGTGAATCTGAATGTTGCTAGAATTTGTTTTCAGTTGTAATAACATTCGTCCTAAATGAAATAAAAATGTTTGCGGAGAGCGAATTTCAAAAACAGAGCTCATAAACAGAAACTCTTTTCAATAAATTTTATATAATTTATCTAAATTAGATAAAAATTGGTTTTTCATAAGACTTCATTTTAGTGTGTGAATCAAATTTCCCCATTTCAATAAATATAGACAGAAAATCAATAGCTGTATATTGAGTGTTAATTCATTTTCGTCCCCCCAAAAATATATGATATTATTTTGGATCGATAACTTTCTACATATAAGCTGCAGTTGCATCTTAGAACAAATCAAAAAATTTTACAAATTGTACGAATGTAGGGATAATTGGGAGCGAATTATCTAGACTCTGTAAGTTTCTTCTCTTTAAAAGGATAGTTTGAGATTGAGAAGATGTCTATATTTTTTGTGAATTCATAATCATGTTCTGCAGGGTTCTTTAAACAATGCGTGTGTTAAAAATAATTTATTAATTAACCAACAACACTTACATGAACATTATTAATTTTCCCCGATGTGTTCCCAGCTACCCCAGATACTATGGAGTAATTGGGAACATGTTTCGGCGTCTGATCACAATAACAAATTGATTGGAAGATAACATATTTTAAATGATTTGAACCTTCTGTATAGTGCTTCACAATGCATTTAACTTCCTGTTTCTAATCACCAGAAAATACTGCTCTATGAATATTTTACTGCAAAAATATCTTCTATTTAATGGCATATCGCAAATTTATTAACTATTTACGATCTTTACTTTGGAGTATTTTATAATTAATTTAGCTCAATATTTGACGGGAAATGAATCTTTTTAAAAATTGAAATGACTGAATATTATAACATATAAGCAAGAAATAATCAGGATTTAAATACCCACTCATAAAATTTAGTAAAAATCTTTAATTCAATTTAATAGCAAAAAGCAAATATTCCACTTGAAAGAACGTTTAATCCAATATTCTATTAATTTGTCTTTGACATTTACACTACCTGCAAACAAATACTTTTTTCTTATCTAATTCAAAGATAAAGTGTGGGAGTATAGAGTTCAATGATTCTCGGAAATTGCAAACTAGTCTTACCGTCGAACCACACTTATTTCACCACGGAAAAAACTTTCTCTTGGCCAAATTGGTGGTGCTCAAACCTGTCACATGCAGTTCACTACCGGTAACTCCTTGAATTCTAGAAATTGACGAATAATGGCCCTTTATTCTGTCAACTCCAAAGTTATCGATTAAAATATACATATTTGTTGAAAATTCAGCCATGGATTCATAAAGATAAATTATTTCCTGTTTCTCCGCAGCCTCTGCTTCTGGTTGAAAAGAGAATCTTCAGATTCCTACATCAGCATCATGTTTTAATTTTTCTAGTCATAAGTTTGCATGTTTTATTTCCATACTTGATGTCAAGCAACTTCATATCACTATTAACAAATATCTTTCATACTTGAAAAGTAATATGTGTGTAGATCACATGGTAATTTCTTAATGTGAGTTGTTAATGTGACATAAAAGAGTAAACTTTACTGGCAGGACAGAAAACTGCCGCGTTCCTAGGTGTAAAATTGCTTTCTATGATATAATAAATTGTTCCAAATACATAAAAGAATAAAAAATTTTGCTGCATTAAAAACCTGTTGCCAATTTCCCCATTGTAAAAATTATTAGGATCAATCAAGAACACTTACCATTTCCTCAAGATGAAATCCAAAAACGAAAGTTGAAGATGCCTCGTAATAGTTTTGTCATACAGATCTAAGAAATACAAGGCTTAGCAACTCAGCCGGCGTAGAGAACGAAGAATGAAAATAAGAAATTTTAATTTTATTTTTCTAAACATAGTAGCAACTAAATTTAACAAACGTTACCTGATAACACTGCAAAAAGTGGGAAAACGTTTTTCTTCTTCCTCTAAGGTATCTTAACCCCAAAGCCCCTGCTTTTCAGTTCGCTAAGGCATCACCAGTGCGCATTGTAGACACCGATCCCAATCATTACTTGTTCATAATTACCATAACTGACCCTACTGATTACATTTGGGAAAGTTGATTGGTAATCTTGAGTTAAATTGCTTAGCTGTTTATACAATTTATAAAATATTTTTGTTTAAAATTTATAATTTGGATTTTTGATATAAAACTGTACAGTTTTTCTTATTTTAAATTTATCACTCACCAATAGTCACGTCTTGTATTATAGGGCTTCCTTTTCAAATAAAGCCATAACAAGGATTTGTCCTTCTTCAAGTACGCTGAATTTTCCTTTATTTGCACCTAAAGGATTCCATTTGCGTAATTCTCATGGAACAAATTGAATCAGAAGCACTCTCAACTTCCAGAATTTGAATCACGAATTCCATTTTATTTGTACCATCAACTAACTAATATATAGGGTGATTATAATTAAAGTTGTGATACTTAAACATTATAAAATAAAATCTACAGGTAGGGATGACCTCAATACACTTGAAGCAATGGAATTTTCTTCTTTGAAGGGTTAAAATTAATTCTAAAACTATAGACACCATGTAGAACATTAATTGGGGAAGCATAAGTCACTTGTTCTAGAACTTTGTTTCATGATGTTACTGGGATGTTGAGTAAGTTTACATCTACATGTACTTAATGTGTTCTTACACTGAAATTGTCATTTCCTTCGGGAAAACTTATTATTTTTCTAACACTGTGTTTTAAAAGTTCGTATAAGACGTTTCTCATAAAACTTTTCCCATGTGTGATCTTTCTTTATAATAACCCTAAAAGTGTTAACTATGGGTTTCATTTTTTTAAATTTTTTTCCTTTACCAAACAAAATTCCATTGTTCTGCATGCATTCAAATAAAATATCAGGCCATTCTGACGAATTGTTCTTAGTAGAGAGCACGGATATAAAGTTTTTAAATCGCAGCTTTAATTATAATCACTTTGTACATTCAACAGGTTTAAACATGCCCCATAATAATTCAACACATTACACTGACGATATTTGGCAACAGAAGAATCATCCAGCTTTGACAGGCGATAGAATCCGTTTGATTTCAAACATGAAAGTTAAAATGTAATTTATTAATTTTTAAGACTTGACTTAAAATCAGTTCTTGAAAATTTTAAAAACTTTCGATTTATTTGTGGACACTTGGAAAGAAAATCTCTAAATATTCTTGTGGAAATAAAATACCACGAACAGTATTAAACGCAGCACAATATGTTTAAATAGCAACGAAGCTTTATAGAATTTAATTGTAATAAATTAAATGAAATTATTTTATTATTTTGATTGATTTAACTTTTTTCCAAATTTTCAATGTGGAAAAAAGTTATAGAGAGAAACTTGCATTCGTATTAATTCTAAAAAATTAAGCAAGAAATAGGATTACTGTTATATTGGTATGCGCATATTTGGAACAGTATCTCCCTGTCTTTTGATATCGGAATAAATTCTTCAACTGATAATTTGTATTTTATATATTTCGTACTATAAAATTACTATACTTAGAACAATTCATGAAGTTCAAATGAATACCTTTAAAGCTATATGAGGGCGGTAGGCAAAATTTAACGTAAATTTTCCCTGAAATATAAAAACATAAGTTGGTTGATAGATACTTCCCTGGATAGAACAATTCACTCAGTACAGTGATTCACTCAGTAAATTTCCCAGTCTATATGTTATTATAATTGGAAATATTGTATTAACTTATGGCTAACAGCTCAAATCGTGCGCACTGAACATTATATGCTTGGAAGTCAGTTTGCTATGGTCCTTTAGCGGAACAGATATTAGTTTCATTAGATCTGTCCCAACATATATTCAGCTTGCCGAGTTTCGTAGAAGCTCTTACGCAAAGGATATTCAATACACTCGCCTCAAGGATTATCATTATGTCATCGCCTAGTTAAAATCAGTTACTACACTAGAATATAGTATATTGCACTGATTGTACTCCAACAACAAATATGAACCAGTAATCCAATAACAACAAGTCGAATTTCAGAGAATAATTCTTAAGGTTTAAAGAGTTCCGAGATAAATAAATATTTAAACAAAAGATCTGATGAATGTCTTATGAAAACTTTCGTCTTGCAACACAGACTATTCACGATTGATAAAATGTTAATATTTGTGTCTGTATTTTTAATGGAAAATGAATACCTCGAGCATATTGGGAATAAAAAAATTCTGCTGGAAAGAAAAGTATTGATCAAAAGATCTAAAAATGGAACAAAAACAACATTGTTCATTATTTTCGTCTCTGGTGACGTCATTCGGCATTAAAGTGAATAAAGTAACTATTTTGTAAATGCATAATTGAAATACTGACAATCTTGTCTTGAAAAGTTTTCTAAAATGATAATGGCATTCTTTATGTTGGGTATAATGAATATCTAGCCTCTGTCGCTTCATATTACAACTAAGTTTGCGGTAGCTGTATAAGGATGAAATATTCTGAAAGCTTTTAAATTAGGATTCATAAGATATTCTTACTGTTTTAACAGGTGTAGTTTTTATATTATAGCAAACATTATTAAATTTTTTGATGTTTCTGAAATTTATTACTTCTTGCCGTCTGTTTTTTTTGTATCAAGTGAATCCCATAGAATATTATCATATAATTATAATAATAAACCTAAACAGGAAATGAAGCTATTAATGTCTATATATTTTTAATGGTATAATTTGTCTATAGAAAAAGCTAAGTCTTCAAAATTGATGACTTGTACGGTAAATTATTATAATTTAATTATTTTTCTTTTGTGATACAATGTAGCTACTAAATCGACAAAGGACTAATTAATTAGAATTCCTATCATGACGAACATTGAGAAAGTTCTGCGTCTTTTAAGCCTTATATAGCAAAGCATGTCAGTTTTAAATTTAAATTAATAATTGAATATCCTTTAAATCAACATTATATTCAGCTAAAACTGATTTAAAAAGTTCATATGTTAATGCATAATAATTCTGAATTAGTTTCAAAGTCGTTGCTTAAAAAACAAAACTTTACTTCACTAATACGAATTTGATGATTCTGTCAGGATTTTTAGTTTCGGATTGAAAAGTGATGATAATTTTTAAACTGTTATTAATTAAACTTATTTAGAAACCCCATTTCAGATTTATTGAAATCTATGTGGAAACTTAAATGTCTATGATAACATTTAGAGTCACATGGAAATTAAAACAATTATAATTCGGAGTAAATAATTTCTATTCAGGCATTATTAAAATTTTAAATAAATTTGGGAATTTTTTAAAAGCTTTATTCATGTCTTAATTTGTTTGTACACAGTGTTTCAAAATTGATCGTTCAAATTTCGTGGGGACGCAGGTTACCGAAAAAGATTACGATTACATATAAGATAATAGGTCATTACTTTCTGTTAGATGGATTACTTTCCGTGAACGGAACACCTGGCTAAACCGCCAAATTCCAGCGACCGATCCCCAGCGAATGATCTCTAAAATGTGTCGATCTGTCTCTAATGTATGGCGCCAACTTCTACCTACCTTAGCGGAAACTACTCGGAACTCAATCGTCTTCAAGCTGAAATGTTGGCGTTATTCTGTTTTGACACTAATATTCATTCATTTGGCAATCTAAGCCGAGTTCTTGCGACTGGTCGTACTAAAATTCAGTGCAGATCACATGATTCTAGCAACCTTAGTGACATACGAGCTGGTTAGAATGACAGTGGTGTAAGTTCTCCGTACTTAATTTTGAGTAATTCTAAAACCGTTTGCAAATATTTAAGGTCAGTAGACATTTTTGAAGCTGCTCCTATTGGTCAATTATTGTACTATTGAATTATGCAGCTATCACACTAAACCGAGGAACAAGAAACGAATCCAAATCCATGCTTCACTCAGATTGTTCAATTTTGTTACTTACACCACTGTCATTCTAACCAGCTCATATGTTGGTTGCAAAGTGGAATACCGCCGATATTTCAGCTTCGATTAAAGATCTATTAACGGAGAAGTACATTAACTTCATATAAATGGTGAAGAAAAGTATGTCATTTAGAAAGAATACTATCATTACAAATAACTAATAAGTCAAAAAGCATTTATTTCATCATCATCGTTATGTTATTACAATCGATGCAGAAAATTGTGACCATTTGCAAGAACACAGCATTGACTGATGAACATTCTGAAAAATGCCCAGAATTTCACGAACGTTTCTGGTGCCAACGAATATTCAACAGTAATCTCGTTAAAATGGTTTTTCTTATAATCTTCTAAGCAAGAAATCGATTCCAGATAAATATGGTGGCCATGTGACCATGAGATTGGATTTCCTTTCCAAATACATTTAGTTCAAAGTTTTATAGCTAAGTAAAATTTAAAAAAAATTTTAACATTTAATGCTTAAGATCTTCAGAATGACAAATATTCCTATTATTCGAGAATATTTATCGTTTTAAATATTTAATAGTTTTCCATATTAAACTAAGATTTCCCTTTGCAGAATTTCTGATTAAATTTCAAAAGACCTCTTTGCATGCCATAGTCAGTTAAAAATAGCTTCCACTTCACTTAGGGATACCATAATGGTACTATTAAACAAAAGAATAACCCTCATTTCCAACTCTGCAAAGTAAACACTAAGTACCTAAGATTAAATTTCGAAAGAGGGAAATATTCATGAGCACTGATTCTTTCAGTTCTATAGGAGATGTTTTGAAGTCGCTTTGATTTGAAAACACATGAATTTTCAATAACAGTATTAACTAATGCAATCTTTTGAGCTCATCTTCTATACGTAAAATATACTATTCAAATGCAGTTATTTTATGATTTTCTAGGGGCCAAGGTCTTAAGAAATGGGAGTTTAACCCTTTATCTACTGACGGTATTTTAAAGTACTGCTTTAATCACGTTCATACCTTCGCAATATGGCCATTTTTCCTGACAGTATTCACAAGAACACGGATAATGGAGTTTCAATAACAAGCAGTAAATGGCAGCTGAAGACAGAAAGTAAAATTTTTCAATTATTAATTAAATTAATTAAGTAATTTTAATTAATTAAAAAAGTGTTTTCCTCATTCCCAGGGTTATTCTACATACAAAAATTATCTAATGATTTAAAAACAAAATTAAAAAGTTGCTAGTAGGTAAATTCAGTAAATAAAGGGTTAATAGGAAACAATTTTGGTCAGCAATATTTCTTTTTGGTTTTTAAGAATATATGGACTTAGCATTCTTCTTTTGACTTTCACGTATACGCAATATGAAATGCTTTGTAATTGGTAGTAAAATGAATAATAATTGATTATTTGACTTGTCCTTAAGGATATACAAATTTCGGGCTACTGGCAGCGCTGGGGAACGCCAGCAAAGTCGATATCCGAGTACAACAATTCAGTACAATGTTTGCTGTTTTCCTAAGATAAAGGCTAAAACAAAGCAATTCTGGTTGCGAAAGTTCTAAATTTGACAACCAATATTCCCTTTCTTATGCAAAATTTCTTGATTAATAACTATGTAATACTAAAATAAAATGATAATAATAAAGAAAATGAGAAAAGAAATAAAAATAATGCAGAAGGCCACAAATTAATTCTTTACAACATAAATCATAAAACAACAAAACAGACGAGACTAGTATACAGGAACGAGCATTTACAAGAAAAAGTTAAAAGATAGAAAATTAATACCATGTAATTGCAAAATAAAAATCAGTGCATGCATCATAAACAGCTGTAGTCCTTTAAGACAAATATAAAAAAAGGGCGAAGGTAAAATTGAAAATATTATAAACGTCAAGATACGTGTAAGCATTTTTAAATCTTCCTTTTGCCCGAATAAATTAAAATTTTGTTACATATTCCACAATTTTGGTTGCAAAACAACATACCAAATTTGATCCGTAAAGCTTATTTCGGTTTCGAATTATAGTTTATACTTATTTACAAATAGACAAATCGACAGACAGTCGCATCTTGATGAATTTAGTGCAAAATATGAAACAGATCTATAATTCTGATGATAAAACCATATGATAAATTTAATATCTCTATCTCTTTGGGTTTCTGAATTATCATGTTCACATGCACACTAGGGTGGGCCGAAAAAATAAAATAATGTTTTCATGTCGCTATACCGAGGAAAAGTTGCTAACGGGTGAGAAATTAGGCAAGGGAAAAAATTAAGGATATGAATTGATATCTTCCGCTCGCTCATCGGCCTTGACCTGTGGCACGTTCCCTCCAAGATTGAAAAAAATATGTGAAATTACTTAAATATGCAATTTTCAGTTCCTAACTCTCAACATAATCTTTATATCTCATTTTCTCGATGAATTGCTACAGATCTATATATATGCATGGAAAAATTATTTAGGTTTAAAAATATAATAACTTCATTTATTTTCTTTGTTTATTGTAACACAATGAGAAAATAATCTCCAAAATTACAATATCCTTTGTTGCTTAAGAACGAATGGCAAGAATGCAGAAAATAACCCAAAAAATTAACAGACCTTTACGGAAACACTTCAGCATTTAGGACATAGTTATGTCTCTTAAATTCCTCGAATGGAATTTACTTTTCCTTCTCACCAAATGATACTTGGGAGTCTGAGTTATGGAAAAATTCGGAAATAACGGACCTAACACCTTAAGTTGATGAAAAAGCTCCCAGTAAGAATAAATATCTTCCAAATATTGAAGCTGCCATTAAAGTGGCAAAATTTACTGAAATTTTGGCTATACGGGATTATACCCAATTATCACATTCCAGGTGGTTAACAGCATACAAAGGCCTTGGTGAGTAAGTTAAGAGAAAAGAAACGTTTTTTGAAATCGTCTATGACAGAGTAAAACCAGGAAATAGTTCACGGAGCCCAAAGCAAGTTTCCAAAGTAATCAACAAAACCCGTTACCTTTCTGAAATCTTTCTTAAAGCTATTGATCCTGTAAAGGAACGCAATGCATTTTTTTGCTTGTATTGAAAATATGATTCTGGTCAGGACACTGTATGAAAGAAAATACATAAGAGAAATGGGCATTTGACAAATTTTAAAGACGAGATAATCAAACCTGAAATTTCAGGAAGACGAAACTCATTTTCTTTAAAAAAAAAGTAGCAAACGGAAATTATTCAAATGAACGCTTGCAATTTAACTCCTTCCCCTGTGTTGCAAGACATTAATGATGGCGAAATCAGTTCATCCTATTCGTCCTGGTGAAGTATCTGAATGGAACGTTTCTATGTTACAAGCAAGCAGTTGAGCGATATGTCAAACTCGTATCAGAGCCTCGGTCTCACGATGATAATATAATTATATCCTCCGAATAACTCGCTTCGTAGGGGGTTTATGGCCAGTCGGATCGGTCATCCCGGCGTATGCCCGGGGACTGTTCGGCACCGTAACAACCTACTTTATATGTAGATCAGAAATCGTTAGTAAATTACAATATAGCCAAATTTATTTTCTTCACCTTTCCAAAACCTTTGTCATAAAAGAAAAAATAATAAATTGTAGTGGCCTATATTAAAAAAAATAAACAGCAGATAACAACATGGTAAATTACTCATAGCATATTTAATCATTAGAAATATTTCCCACTGTGGATATAATTGAATCCCTTCATTTTTCATCTTATAATAAAAGTCTATGATTGCTTAGAGTAATTTTAATATTTTTTTTCTGACTAGAAGGTGTATTCATATATTGATATCCGAATTATTCTTTGAGAAATCACATTCTTCAGGTTATAAAAAAACTTTATTTACAATTTTAATTTGTGTCCACTTATTCCATATTTGTGTCCAGGCCTTCAAACTCTAAAGGACAGCTCTGATCAGAAGCATCGCGAAACGTTTGTTGAAGTCTAGAAGCGACGCTATTACTCGCAATATCCGAAATTTTCTATAAATCAGACATCCAAGTATCATTTGGTGAGAAGAAAAAGTACAATTCCAGTCAAGAAATTTAAGAGACATAACTATTTCCTAAATGCTGAAGTGTTTCTTTAAAGGTCTGTTAATTTTTTTTGTTATTTTCTGCATTCTTGCCATTCATTCTTAAGCAACAAAAGATATTGTAATTTTGGAGATTATTTTCTCAGTGTTTCAATAAACAAAGAAAATAAATGAAGTTGTTATATTTTTAAACCTAAATAATTTTTTTTCATGCATATACATCGATCTGTTGCAATTCATAGAGAAAATGAGGTATAAAGATTATGTTGAGAGTCAGGAACTAAAAATTGCATATTTAAGTAATTTCACATATTTTTTTCAATCTTAGAGGGAACGTGCAACAGGAAATTATGGACGGATTTTGATAAAATAATTTTAGTGCTCTTACGAAGATCAGTACTTAGCAGCTTATGCTAAAATAAACATACAAAGAGAAATTTTATAATTTTAAAATTTTGCAAAATATAGTCGATTTTCGTCAATTTTTCGATTTTCAAGGCCGATGCGCGAGCGGAAGATATCAATTCATATCCTTAATTTTTTCCCTCGCTTAATTTCTCACCCATTAGCAACTTTCCCGCGGTATAGCGACTTAAAAAATATTTTTTTCGGCCCACCCTAATGCACACGTTTGAACTGACTGACCATTTTTTCCGAAGATGAATTTCGCCCAAGGTGTGGCAAAATTTAAGAATTTTGTTTTAAAGACCAATTACCATGACAAGTGACAATTTTTTCTTTGTGTTTTCATTGTTAGCCTTCACAGACAGACAAAGTTCTAAAAGCGTATTTTTTCAGATTCTAGAACATGGAGTTTTATTAAGAACTAGTGGTCAAATTGTTGATGTTTTCAATACTTTCTGTACTTCGTTTCCAAGATGGAAGGAAAAATATGTTCTCTTAAATTCTTAAACTCAATTTTGTACCTTCTGCAAATGACGTCCAAATACGTGCCATGCAGGCCCCACTGAACTGAACCGAGATTCGATAGCAGTCTGGAGCAGAAGAGCATAATCCTTTTGCGAGCAAGAAGTCCAATTGTATAAAAACCTGCCCTGTTGGAAATTATGTAATTCCCTCCATTTAAGACTTACTGGACTACGATGTAAGACTCTTGTTGTGTCTTACATTTAAAAAATTAACTTTAATTAAAAGTAAGGTAAAAAAGAAATTAATTAAAAGTAATTAATTACATTTAATTAATTAACTTTAAAATTACCTTTCGACCAGACTTTTGAATGATTCAACTTTAACTACGAAAAGTAGATTAATTTAATGTTGACATACTAAAAGAAGTATACTATAAGTTAAATTTATTTTAACTTTTCCCGTTTCCTGGAAATCTCCTGTGACAATATGTCCCAATTGTAAAGTATAGTCGTTCGAGACTGTTCCAGTAAAACATCTGTAAAACTCTCTTTCCTGCCATAAGCTTAGCATGTCAGGGCAGCAACTTTACAGCTTCGTAGCAACAATCTTGCTATGAAGACAACAAAGGTCCGCCATTTGCAATCTGAGAGTGTTTAAGTTTCTTTAATCAAAATTTTATTCACTATTTCCTGAAGAACACTGTAAACATAAAACCCCAAGTAAAAATGGGATTTATTTACCATTAGGGACTGAGGTCTAATCTCCGGGACGTATATGCCCATTAGAGCCGAAAGAGTTGGGCCGATCGATAACGACCGCTCCCTTCCACGTCATTTGATTTTGTTTAGCCATTTCATTTAAGTACACCCCCCAAGTCTTCTCCCCCACACACATATACACCTACCTACACCCGCATGTGTTGATTTATGATTCGGCGGTCCTAATGCATGTTGGATGTCCGGAATGGTTGGATATCCAACTTTCCGTTCCACACAGCTCCAATTCTAACCGATTTTCCACATTGATGACAAGTTTTGGCGTTTAGAGGTTGAATTTGCGCGGCGTGGAGCTGTCGTGAATGTCCATCTTTACGTGATATTAGGAATTGACCCCATTATTCATTAAAGCGAATAGGAAATTCCTTATTTCCCAATCGTGAAACATTTTGTCAGCAACAATCTCGTTATTTAAGAAAAAAATCTACAAGTTTGATATCAATCTATTTTTTTAAATTCAGTATTTCCAGTAGCATTAAGTAGCGCATAATGAATTGTGTTATAGTTTAACCCTTTCAGCCTGAACTCAATCTAATTTCTTCCGAACTAAGCACTTTCAACAACTTTCAGGAACGAATAATGAATTGCTTCATTGTTTAACCCTTTCAGTGGCACATTCAGCTTATTTAGCTTATTTTTCTTCGTCAAAACGGAGTTAATTTATTTTAAATTTTATAAGAAAAGAATATTAAAACTTTTGCTGCCATTTTTTCTTTTTATCAGATATATCAGTATTCATTTTCATACATATACCAATATAAGACTAACACCGACCTAAAAATAATTATGAAAGAGTTGGTTTAGAAAGTTGTAGTCTCACATGAAAAGCTGAAGTACGGAAATACAATTCTTCGGCTT
The DNA here is from genome assembly GCA_013235015.1 of Araneus ventricosus. Lineage (NCBI taxonomy): Eukaryota > Metazoa > Arthropoda > Arachnida > Araneae > Araneidae > Araneus > Araneus ventricosus. Next base: position 931,143 of record BGPR01000105.1, on the reverse strand, counting down.
TTTTATAACTCTTATTTAGCTGTATTTGAAATTAAATATTTAGATTTAGTTCCTTGCGATTTGTTCAGAATGTTGAGTTCATCAATTGGTTAAAGTTTCTTCCATTTCATGGACCTTAAGTATTAAATAATATTATGATTACATATTCCTACATAAACTCATTTAAGTTGATTGTTCATTAAATTTCAAAATAATTAAAATTTCATCCATGTTTATTTAAATGCTAATGAAATTTCTTTACAAATAAGTATATTTTAGAAAACTAATGTAATTAACCTTCTATCTATTCATATTAATGAAGGATTTGCCTTTTACGTGAAATATAAAGTTCATAACATTTGTTTCATACTTTCGATTACATGTTTTAAAAATTTGCTAGTTTTACTGGTCGTAATAATGAATTTATAACGGAATTATTGCTTGGCAGAACAAGAAAATTCATGGAAATAAATGAATGTAGGATCAACTTCAAGTGTATGAGAATAAATCCGCATTCAGCTGCTCTTGGTGTTGACGTGCATGTGTCATTTTTCCATGCACGCCTTGATTGGCAGGTTCTTAGTCCTTAGCCATTCATTATAAATACCTACATAGCTGTTTAGCAAATAATATTATGCTTAAAAATTTGTGAAGCCTAAAACTTTAGCTGAGTTTCCTCGAACGTCATTCTAAAAAATGAAAGAATTTGTTGTTGCCCTTAAAATATTCTGTCCAAAATTATGTTTCCTTACGCAAGAATTGTAAATATTTAACTTGTAACTTCTAGGCCTACGTCGAGGTCAAGTTAACTTTACGGCATGTGTGGAGGAGAGATTTACTGGAGTAGTCGTAGAGGTGTTGGGTACGTAGAACGATTGACACTCAAGTACTTTCTATTAACTAGTACAATACTACACTACTCAGCTTCTCAACCTATCATGCCTAATTCCATATATATGTCAGAAGTACTCCATTGTGAGTAATACAGAGCTGCTGACAAAGTCAAAGCAAGACTACTCGATAACAAAATAACAAATTTAATAAAACAACAACTAAATTCAAATCCTAAATCAAATCATAAGATCATTTAAAGATGCTAGTATGAAATGATAAAAAAAGAAGATGGTAGTGAAAAGAAGCAATCAGTCTTTAAGTACTCCAACAGGCTCATCGCTATTGGTCTATAGGTGACATCACAAAGAGGGCGGATCCGATCTGCATGTAATTACAATTCAGGATATTGCCAGATGCCGCGATGATGCCACAACCTTATTAAAAATAGTGGGTTATAAAGATGCTTTCTAGGAATGTACAATACATGTACAGTTTCTACATAAACGATGTATTATTCTGAGACCATATTTTTTCTAAAACATTTTGTATATCAATTTCCACTTTGCAGTAAATCACCTGTACAGTTTAAAAAACAAAAAAAAACATATTTGCATCTATGATATTGAAGTTTTTTTATTTTGTAAAATCTTACCATACATAATTCTTCATATGTGTAAACAATGAAATATATACAAATTTCATTACATTCAATTCCTTGGAAAAATTACCGACTTCAAAATCAGAATGCATAATTTTGTCTCATACATCTATATTTGTAGAGACAATGTTTGTTTTTCTTATCATGTTTCTGAGCTTTTGGGAAATCACTGATTCTTCAACTATTATAATTTGCTTCATTTTATTAGAAATTTATGCAGATTTTTATATTATTTGTATTTTTATATTTTATATTATTTGTATATATATAGCTTGTAACGTAATTGAATTTCTTAGAATGTCATGACAAAAAAATAATTCTTTGAAGCTCATAATAAATTTTCTGACTCTTTGTAAAACCAAATGTAAATATTTGTCGAGTTTAAAATAGTGCATTATAAAGTTTTTTACTTCATGTAGGATAAAACTACGTACAGCTTCTACAGATATAATGCAATATTCTAAAATATATTCTGAGTTTTCTTTTCAGTATATCATATTGTATTTTGTTGTAAAATACCACCTATATAATTTAGCCTAGCCACCTAGTATAATAAAACAAATTACATAGCTGCTTCTATAAGGTTTCATCAAAAATTAAAAATATATATAACATAAAAATGTATAAAAGGAAGTTCACAGAATTTCTTTATATTTATCGCGCAAGTTACTTGATGAAAACACTTCACCCAAACTCAAAAATTTTAATATAAAAGTGTATTCAGACGTACAAACAGAGGAAAATATACCAAATTTATTATATTCAGCCCACGAGCTCTTTGGAAAAAATTACTATGTTCAAAAACAGAATGTTTTATTCTGTCTGAATTTTCTATACTTGTAAAATTGTGTTTATTTTTCGAATCATGCTTATCAACATTTTTGAATTCACTGATACTTCAACTCTTATCATTTTCTTCATTCTTTTGAATGTTTTGCAATCTTCTATCTTACTAAGAGAAAAACAGCCTTCTTTTGTTATTACAATTTTATTTTGATATTCTCTTTCGAGTTTTTTCTTTCAGCGTCTGTCTCTTGTTTTTCTCTATTTAAAATTGAATATACGAATATCAGCTTATTTTTCTCATTTCGGTCCTTGATAAAATCAAATTCCAGATTTTTTACACCCCATTATATGGAATATAAGTATGTAAGTTCTTGAAATAATTTAGTTGTTATTCGGTCTTAAATAATACTTAATTAAACGAAAAAATGGAAATAAAACATATATTTTAGAATTCTGGACAATGCTTGTCTAAAAAACTTTTTCTTCCAGACACAAGCGACGGAAATTTTGTTTCCACAAGAGTTTATAATGCAAGAAAAGCTCGTCTAGATACATGTATTTAATATTTCAAAATAGACATAAAAAGAGGGCTCACGGTTAAAGTGAACCAATTCCGTACGCTTTATTCTTGAGAAAACAGATCTAAAAGTTAATTACCTGTGTTTAAAATAACACTGGACATCGAATTGCTTTTGGTTCCTGGTGGATACAGATTGAATTATTGACACGGATCATTATTACACAGAAAATATAACATTTGTACAGACTATTATCCGATTCTGAAACCCTCCGCTCTTTTTCGCATACACCAGGCGGAGTTGCTTTTACCAAAATAGGGGTGAAGTGAGAAATGCAGTGGGAGATATTTACATTTTACTTAGCGTGACCTAACAAAAAACTCCACAAATAAGCTCATCTTACTCACTAACTGCCACCCCTTTCCGGTGTTAAATCACCCAAAAGTGCTAGACTTGGCATGTTGAAACGATCAGTACACTATCATGGCAGTGTTAGTGCAAAATGGGCAAAACCTGGACTTGGCTCATTTTAACTCTGAACTCTCCAAATAAAGCATTTGAAAGGAAACACGGTATCCCTATCTCTGAAACATGCAATGCAATGCAATTTTTCAGAGAAGAGAGAAGTTCTTTTAAAATAAAATTTTGCTTATTCATATGACTTAAGATGCTATTTCATATGAAAATGATTTTATAAGCGTTTAAAAAATTTATTATTTTGCAGTCCCTAATGGAAATTTGTCACTAATTAAAATTTATTAAATTTCCACCTACACTCTGTTACAGCATCAGAATCCTTATACATTAAGAATATTACACAGGTAACGTTCAGCACGAAACCAAGTATTTATAAGTAAAATTCTCTATAGGGTTCTGTAGTGGGACGAATAAAATAAATATTTTTTTGAAAGCTTTAGTGGGGAAAAGTTGCCTAGTGTAATAAGAAGAAAAACGGCATAAAAAAACTAAAATCGGTTAACATCTTCCGTTCGCGCATTGTACTTAAAGTTATTGAAAAATTGCAAAAATCGCGTTTTTTTATCTAAATTTTTTAAGTTAGTTAAAACTTTTAAAATAAATACGCTTTAGTTTTTTATGCTTGTTTTACGGATTAAATAACCTAAAAAAATAAGTTCTGATTAATAATCTATTTTTTTCCGTTCGCGCAACGTCTCAGAAGAAACTGAAATATACCAGTTTTTCGCAATTTTCACTGTGCAACTCTACGCTCTTTTTGCTAGAACAAAACTACCCAGAACTCACCACGTGGATATGGTTGCACGTGGAGTTCCACCCAAAACCTACCCAACCAACCATCTAATTGTTGGGTGTGGTATTTACATTTTACAACTATTTTCCACTAGAGTAGGATTCTCTGGATTAATGTGTTTTTTACTTTTTCTTTTTTATATCTAACTACACATTTAAAGTCTGATTTTTTGGAGAAATTAGGCATAACCAATCTAGACTTCAGTGTTGCTCGGATATAGCCGTCTCTAGCTTCATGTGCACACACTTTACTTGAGGCCTCTGTCCCAAGTTTGACGCACCTCACCACAGCCTGGGTTTGACAGGGAAACTTTTGTATTTCTAGTCGTAGTGTCAGAATTTATGAGTGATTTAATATAATCTACACTTAGGTCCCGCAGCATTGGTGGAAGATACACCACACAAGAATTCCAATTAATAATTTCAATGTAATCGGAAGCTTGAAAGTTTATCTTCGGTTGTATGAAATTTCTAACAGTCTTCTTCTTTGGGACGATTTGTCTTGCTTTGAAGATCTTTTTGTAACCGAGCTCCCGAATATGTTCTCTTTCATCGAGAAGCATTGACAACAGAACATTCTCTGGGTTCGCAAAGAACGCATTTCGTTGTATTACTGGATCGGCAATTTGAAGTAATTCGTCGGACAAACACCGTGATGTTTGCATTGCTTGAAAGACATATTTTGGACCGTCAGTAAAATATTTGCTCTTTTTCATGGCAACCTTCACAGGCATGTATGATTTTAAGATGAAACCAACTATTTCTATTAAGTTTCCGGATGGATCTGATGAACTTATACACAACCTAAGGACTCGGTCGGCCGCAGTTAGCCATCTGGAATGGAACAAAGGACCAGAGTCCCGATTTGCCAAGTCTTCTGGACAATGTCTCAAAGTGATTGCATTTGAAATGTCCAACAAATACTGTTGGTCTTTGCTCAACAAATTCCTGTCTATATCAGGAATCGAACAATATATGGATTCATAATCGGCCATAGGGAGTTTTTCATCGCAAGTGAGCTGCTGCTCGACTGGCCCATTAAAAAGATTTATGCCCAGCCGTTTGACCGCAATAAATATGTTGGAAACTATGGCGGAAAGGAAGCTCATTAAAATGCAGGAGGCATATTCTCCACTGTAGCGGGCTTCCTACACGATTTTCTATTCGGTGGATGACACCGTTCTTCCATCCAGTGTTGGTTACAGTGCCATCACACCCTACTACTTCTAGTTTTCTCATTCATCATTAGCTAATGTTGTTAGAATAAACATTAAACACCCATGACACAAAACAATGCACAGCACAGACTCGCAGCACACGTCACACACAGCACCAAAGCGTGTACCACTTCTAACAGACAAAGAAAGACTGAAGCGAAGGCCGTGGTGGGGGATGGCGACTGGCGAGTAGAAGCATGAGTTGGTGGGGGGAGGGAGGGACCACGCCGCGGTTCAATCTAACTCAAGTGAGTTCTGGTTCGTTTTGTTCCAGAAAAAAGAACGAAGAGTTGCACAGTGAAAATTTGGAAATATTGGTAAATTTCTGTTTTTTCCAAGACGTTGCGCTAACGGAAAAAATTAGATTATGGATCAGAATTTAATTTATTTAGGTTATTTAAACCATAAAACAAGCATAAAAAACTAAAGAGTGTTTATTTTAAAAGTTTTAACTAACTTAAATAATTTACAAAAAAGGCGCGATTTTTGTAATTTTTCATTAACTTTAAGTACGATGTGCGAACGGAACATGTTAACCGATTTTAATTTTTTTATTCCGTTTTTCTTCTTATTACAATAGGCAACTTTTCCGCACTAAAGCGTTCCGAAAAAATATATCTATTTGTTTCGACCGATCCTAACATGCAGCACTGTAATTCAAAGCAATATGCAATAAAATGCAGTTAATGATGAAAATTTGTCTCTAATAAGAATTTATTGAATTACCGCTTACACTGCTTCAGCATCAAAATCCTTATACTTAAAGAATATTAGACAGCAGAAATGCAAATATCCAGCATTGACCAATATTTTTATAAGTAAAATTAAAATGTCGTTTTCCTCTTAAAAATCAGCAGTTGCAAGAATTAGTGTTGTAAAGATAAACAACATGCTGTAAATAGCAGTTAAAGATCAAAATTTGTCGCTACGAAGAATTCATTGAATATCCATTTATTGTCTACTGTTTCAGCGTCAGAAATCTTAACTTTTTTACGAATATTAGATAGCAGACATCAAAATATCCAGAATTAAACAATAACTTTATAAGTAAAACAAAAATGTGTTTTACGTTTCAAAAACCTCTTTAAAGTTAACACTAACTACAAATAGTGTTGAAATGAAAAGCAATATGCTATACGATGCAGTTAATGAAGAAAATATATCACTAATAAGAATTGATTGAATCCGTTTCAGCATCAAAATACCTTGAGAATATTGCAGTGATATTCAATTATCTATGATTAAACTATAATTTTATAACAAATGTTTAAAAAAAATTTCCACTTATAAAAATCAACACGTACTGTAAGAAAGGCTGCACTATAAAGCAACATGCCTTAAAACTACCTTAACTGAAATAAACTCCAGCATACCCCTAAGAGAAACCCTTTTTTTCACAAATATGTCGTTTTCGAGAATAATTGGTTAGAAAAATATTTAGGCTGTGAGATTTTGAGCCTCAGATAGAAGACAGAAAAACATTTTTGCACAGCTGTGTCCTTCGTAAGGTTGGATAAAAAAATTATGCTAACGCACTTCGGAAATTGATTTCACCGTTTTCTTCTGTCTAGTGCGTAAGAGAAATTGAATTTATCGAAAGAAATACTTCTGCGAGAATTGAATTTTTCTTATGAATTAAATTTTTTAAGAGGAAGTTACGGTCTTTTAGAGACCTAGAAAAAAAGTCTTGAAACGATTTTGAGGGGGAAAAGTGGAGATTTGATTATATCTATGCGAATGAGTTTAGTTTCGAGGGGAAAAAATCAATATTCAATTAACAGCTTGTCGCAAAGCAGCCGTAAAAGTTTTGTATTTTTATTGCAGATTAAGATAAATATGTTCCATTGTTTAAGATTCATGGAGGATATTAGAAGGATGAAGTCATTTATTAATTTTTAATTGAAATCTGTAATAAAGCTAGGGTAATATGAATAACAGAAACTGAAATTAGCTTTATGTGATTTAATTTATTTGAAAAAAAACATAACTGTCGTGTCTATCAGAATAAAAAGCAATTATTTTTTTTATTAACCTTCCAACAGACATGCGTATATGAGAGATGCACGAATAACGTAGAGAGCCTGGAAAAGACTTTGAGCTCGATCAAAATTAACCCAAATAATATATAGCAGAAAGTTTGTTCTCAAATTTCATTTATAGTCTGTAATGCTTTTGATAAGACTGGCATCTGAAACAGATTTCAATACCTAACACATGGTAACTAAAATATATCAAATTATTTTGTTGTTGAAAGTATATTATAAAAGATTAAGTTTGCTTTGATCTTTCAAATAAAAGGCTAATCAATAACAGTGAATATAAATCGCAGTCAAAAGTTCGCCATTGTTTCCTTATAAACTGTATCCCCTCTACAACACACCAAGGCAAGTTTCGAGAGATATCTTTTCATGTTTTAGTTATTCTTGTCCAGTTATAAACAGATCTTATAATAAGGCGTTCAGATAAGAGTAGCATTTAAAACGGATTTTTACAGTTACAAATGTAATAAATTTCTATCATGAAGTTACTAAAAATATTATTTTTTCCGTAGTTAAAAGTGTATTAGAAAAATACGATTTAGTTTATATTTAATCTGTAAGTTATTTCGAATAACGGGCTGTTCAATTTCAGAGAATAATAATCGTATACAAAATTTAAAAATTATACTGTTCAGCAACGGATTCCGAGACTATCACTTTTGGATGATTTTACACCGGAAAGGGGTGTCAGTCAATGAGTCATATGAGCGCATTTCCGGAGTTCTTTGTAAGATCACGCTCACACAGTAAAATGTAAACATCACCCTTCCATTCTTCGCTTTCCCCCTATTTTGATAAAAATAAATCCGCCCGGCGCATGCGCAAAAGCGCGGAAGGTTCCCGAATGCGTTGCTAAACAATATCTTAGTAAACTAAGTTTCCACTCTGGAACGTATAAGATCAAGTTTCCACAGACCTCTTTGGACGCTTTAATTGTCCGTGGCTAGTAAGAAATAAATACCACGTCACTTAAGGAAACCACGATAGTATAATTAAACAGAGGAATGACCATCATTTCCAATTCTCCTAAGTAGAGGCAAAGTAAATTAGTTTAGATTTCGAAATAAGAAAACGTACCGACCTATAGTGCAGCAGATTCATTCTATACCATAGAAGCTGCTTTGAAATCCCTTTGATTTCAAATCATATGAATTACAAATAACTGTATTAATTAAGGTACTTTTGACTTCGTTCTCTATCTCTACTAATAATGAAGGCCTGTGTGTATGTGTGTGTTGGCGCTCTATAGACGACTTAAAGCTACGAAATTTGGCACAAACATAATTTGGAGAAATGTACACCTCAGAACAGGTTTTTTTAAAAAATTAAAATAGAATTTTAATTAATTAAAAATTAAACTGAATTTTGACATTTTTCCTTCATGAAATTTCAAAAATATCGTAGCACAAAAAAAAAGATATTTTCACGCCGTCCAAAATTCAACAAATTATCTTTTCAGTGATATGAATTAAATTACTTTTTTTAATTTCAATAATCTTTTAAAGATACTTTTAGGCAAAATTTACAACCGTACTTCTCATTGTTGCAATGGAATTCAAACCGTTTTCGTTGTTTAAACAAATATCTAATTTCATATTTCTTTTTCATTTTGAAGAACTAAGGTAATATGCTAACGGATTTTTCTTCTTTTTATTTTGTCGATTTTCCTGTGAATTTTATAAACAAAAATATTCTCTAGGCAGTAAGTATGCAGGGTGATTCGCTACCAGTGTTATAAACTCGCAGGGGGTGTAGGGGGCACAAAGACGAATCGGAATCATATAGAATTGCAGGGTCCGAAATGCTTTCATCATGCGGTAGAGGACGTTGAACGGAACGTTGCATGAACAGCGATCAGGATGGAAGTCAGCATATGCGAACCGGTTCCCGAGGCAATAGGATGAGTAATCAAACGTTGAACTGGACGACATGCACCTTACGTATGGAACTGCAGACTGTAACGGGCTCATCGCTCTGCATTTATATGAGGACCGTTTCCCGCGAAGCACATGTTCCTCGGTCGTTGCGCCGCTCAATGTGGTTTCAGCATGATGAGGTTACCCTACATTACAGCAATTTTGTCCGCTAACACCTAAACGTTACATTTGGAAAGCATTGGATACGTCGTGGTGGTCCTGTTCAGTGGCCTGCTAGACCGCCGGACCTATCATACCTGGACTTCTTCTGCTGAGTTCAAATGAAGACATTGGTGTACGAGACCCCCGTTGATTCAGTTGAAGACGTCGTAGCTCGCATCTCAGAAGCTGCCGGGGGGGTGACAAGAATCTTCCAGAACGTTAGGAATTCCATGTGGCGCTGCTGTGAGGCCTATGTGACTGCTTCTGGTTGAAATTTCGAACACCTTCTGTAGAATGTAGCTTTTAACCAATTTAAAACTTGTCATTAAAATGATTTCTGTCACACTAACGTGTTGCTGTTTCGGTTCCTTTTTCTTTGCTTCTCTTAAAAGTAGCTCTCGTATAAGTCATTTCGGACCCTGCAATGCTGTGTGATTCCGAATCGTCTTTGTGCCCTCTACACCCCCTTCAAGTTTGTCGCACTGGTAGCGAATTTCCCTGTATGTCCAGTAAGCTGAATGAATATAGTTACCATGTTTTAATTCTTTTTAGCAGCGTGCTTTAATCCAGCTAACATGCTTCTAGACGAAATGAGTATTCTTCGTGAGGACTAAGAAAGAGAAGTCGGCGCCGACAATGTGCAATCAGATATTATATGACACTGTCAGTTCCCTATTCGCATAAGATATTCTACGATATCTCCTCGATGTTTGTACGATATTCTGAATGCCCCACAGCATCGTAAAGATATCGTATGAATATTGTAGGTTATTTTGTGCTAATAGGGTTAGTTGTCTCCATTAGGAAGTTTCATGGAAACAATGAAAAGAGCAGGTGCAAGACTACTAAAACGGCGGGTTAAATGTCTGTCACAATTTGAAGTTTAAAATGATTTTGTTAAAGGAGCCATGAATGTCATATTATGCATGAGAGATTCGATTGAGATTACATTTCCGGTAAAGAACCTTGTCTCCAAAGGCGGCTAGTATATAAAGTAAACATTCTATCCCTGTATGCAATCGATTGAAAGCCTTAGCTTATGGTTTTTACAGAAGATTTTATGTTGCAATAGTCAAAAAATTAATGTTATAACTGTCTCCAGTGAAACGCTGGACGCTTTGCTCTCACTTTTTTGTCACTTCTTGATATAATCTTCTTGGCAGAGTCTCACTTTCGGAATGGAAGGTTGCAGGTTTGAAACTCAACCTGCGGAAGATCCACTGTGTGTATGGACCTGATGCACTACATATATATACAAACAAGAACAGAAACAAATGCAAAACAAATTAAGAAATGAGTTTTTAATCAAAATAAATACTTCATTTAAAGAAGTAAGATTTCAGATGAAGTAAACTTAGGAAATGGACAAAACCCGATTAACAAAATTCTAAAAAAGATTTAAATATGAGAATATATATATATATATATATATATATATATATATATATATATATATA
>BGPR01000105.1:890771-920298 GCA_013235015.1 Araneus ventricosus | reverse complement strand
TATATATATATATATATATATATATATATATATATATATATATATATGCCGATAGTCAAACGATCTCGCGTTGGTCTGATTTGGGAGTTTATACAGATGGGTTCTTTTATTTTTCTCATGTATCATCCTCATCATCTGACCACGGTTAAAAATTGCCCAATCCATCCCTAAGTGCCCTCGTGTAACTGCAAATTGGAGCATTAAAAAAACTAAAATTAATAGAAACAGTTCATTTAATTTAATTGTTTTAATTTCTCACTTAACCTCGGAGATCACGACTTTCACTCCCAAAGATCCCTAGTCAAGTATTTTTTTGGAAACAAAGGGCTGATGGCTGAATCTCGGATTCAAGACAGGCAATTCAGGAGTTCAAGATCCGATTCCACCAAAGTTCGACCATGCATTTTAACCTGGGAAAATAAAAACAGCTAAGGATTAGAAGAATTTAACCAAAATTCATATTCGAAAGTAATTCTTCCAAATATGGTATTTGGAAGGTATGGATAGAAATTAAACTATGCATTTAGTGAAAGTGTGAATGAAAATTAAAGTAATAGATACACAGTATATATTTATTGGCAAATGCAAATTGATTCAAATAATATAATAAATGAATCATCAGTCTTTTAATTCTCGAATTATTTCATGGATAACTATCAGCATTAGCCATTATTTTCAAGATTAATTGCATTAGAATGATTGTTAGGCTCAAATATAGAACTTCCACTACAGTCAACTTTCTCTTCTCAATGGAATCAACAAACTTTCCTACAGAAAATTCTTTACAAGTTAGCCTATAAAAAGAGAGGTTTAGGAAAAACTCTCCAGGAAAATCGAAATTCATTTAAAAGCAATCTAATGATTTTTAGGAGATTACTTGATGATTTTGTAACTATACCGTTTATATAATTATTCAGACAATGCTTTTATCAAACACAAAAAATAATTAGAATTCGTTGCGCAAATTCTGAGATACATTTAACTTATCTTTTCATATGCTGGTCATAGCAACTAATTGCAGATGTTAAATAGTTCTTGGAAGAATATAATTTGAATTGTAAATTTCACTCTTTATTTTTTGCTTACGTTCTTTGTTGCAATACGAGAAGGATTTTTGTATATTTTTATTAAACAATATTCTGAATATATATTTCAAATGTGTAGATACAAATTAAATTTCGCAACCAATGCAAACTACGTCGCTTATATATATAGTATACACGAGTACCATGCACACAATAGACTATCCAACAGCAGGAATCCTTCCGTAATTGATTGTAACTAGAAATGATATACTGGGTGTTGGTAATTAAACTGATATCATTCAGTGCCATCTGTAACTAACAGCTAGCACCAAACTTTGTATTGGGATTAATAACGATATGGGGAGAAGGAATTCCAAGGAAACATTTGTAGTTCCATACGTCACCAATAGAGGGAAAACATGGCATTTTTCATAGTGTAGCCAATAATTTGCATGAGTTCAGTTAAATTAACATTCCATTTAAAAGCAACAAGAGTACAATTTTAGGAAGAACTCCGTGATTTTGAACCATGGTCATATGATGAGCCGGCCCCCGTTTTCCAAACCCTGCCAGCCTACCCTACCAACGGAACCAATAGAGCAGGGGTTCCCAATCTTTCCTCCCACGCGTACCCCTTGATTAATCTACATTTTCGCGTAACCATATTAAAATATCCCCTCCACCACCACCAACCATCGATCTATGCAAAGAAGTTTTTTACCAACAATGTTAAGGGCTTAGGTCAGCTTAAGAGTCAAATGACTCGAATTAATAACATTTCTTCGACTTATTTTTTTATTTAACAAAATTTTATTGCATTTTTACAATAGTATTAGTTAAATTAGTATATCAATGCCAAAACAAATTAAATCAGTATTGTAATAATTTCGCATTAGCTTATAAGAATGGCTAAATATTACACTCCGTATTAATCAAGTATTCAAGTGGTATAGTTATTAAATAGCAAGTATTAACTTGAGGAAACAAAAATCTGTAACATGTTTTAATTACTTATGTTATATAACTCTACTATTACCGACTTTGATTTCGCGTACTCCCAAATGGTCCTTCGCATACCCCTAGGGGTACGCGTACCACAGGTTGGGAACCTCTGCAATAGAGGAAAATAGGATAAGACACCAAGGCACGTCACCAATAGAGGAAAACTTAGCATTTTTGTAATGTATTGAGACAACAATTTGAATGAGTTTAGTTGAATTAATATACCATTTAAAAGCATCAAGAAGGTTATTTTAGGAAGAATATCGTGATTTTCAATCGCGGTCAGATGACGAAGACGACACTTGACCTGGCACCCCTTTTACAAACTTCCGCACCATACCAGATGGGGAAGTTTTACCCTCATATATAACGTGTACTAGGTTTACATTACATATGCACTTCTGTTAAGTCTATAACGAAACCAAAACCTTACGATTTGGTCACTGCGGTCCCAAAATTTGATTTAGTTTCGATAAGAATGAAATACGCAAAGCACACCAATCTTATCAAGAAGATATTCAGTTATTCGGATAATAAGAATAAATTAATATATTTGAATAAAATTTTATTTGGAAAAGAAATAACATTAAGATGAGTTAAGAAAATAAATGTCATTCGAAATGTATTTAGTCAAATGGTGATTCGATGAAAGTATAAACATCTAATTTTAATGTCTCTACACCTTGAAGTTAATATAAATTTTGGTACAAAATTTCCAGTGTTCTCATAAAAAACCGAAATTGTTCAATTGAGAGCTGTACTCAAATATTTCCAAACATTGGTGGTAATTCCTTTAATAAAATTAGGTACGACTGAAGTATATCTTCGCCAGTCTATTCCTGTTAATAACTTCGACTTGCAGGTATAAAATTTCACTCGACGTTTTTACATCGGTTCCGTGCATTTGTTGAGAAAATTAATAACCTAATGCAACGATATAAAGCTTATATTCATTTTTCTTAAATAGAAACTAGATCTATATGTTTCATAACATGTAAGTATAAAGCAATTTTAGTTCCATGATTAAGGGAATCGATCCATAGTTCAAAGATTAGAAGGGATCGTTGAACATATTTCTATCTCGCTCCGAGACTGAAAGATACGCATCAATGATCGACTGTCATAGATTTGTAAAGAAACCTCTGTGTTCAAGCGCATTTATATTTTATATAATGTATATGCATTTAATTCAGTTGTAATTTTATTTTATCTATTTCAATCTTCTATTAAGATATAGATGGCAGCACATGTCTCATTCCTTTATCATTGATTACGCAATTTCTTAACTTAGTGCTTGATGTAAATTTTTTGAGTGCACGTGAGAGGCGGGAATGATTTTTCCTTTATTTGTTAGAAGGTTGGATGTTATTTAAGTTGCGAAGTTGAATGTAACTTTTGATTGTATTCATGTAAATTATTTTAGTAAATAAGTTGGTTTGGTGTGATTCTTAAATAAGAGAGAGGGGGAAGGAAGCAAAACAGAAAATAAGGATCATTACTGAACTGAGTCAATTGGATCACATCATTTTGGGCTATCGCCAAAATAGGTCTCTACGGAAAGGATTTCAAGCAGGTGGTGTTCGGAACGGAGTCATGACTTGTAATCATAAGATATGGAAGTTAACCAGTTGCTCCCTCACTATGGATCTCTAGGAATGAAAATACGCTCTCAACAACTGACTTCCCATCCTCATACTCGAAGTTCCTCCTCCCCCCTTCAACAAAAATCAAAGATTATATCAGTTCCTCTAAGAAAGCGAGGTTTTCATTTCAAATGAAATAGTGAGATAGAAAATATTTATCCTTTTACTAGCAATCTTAAAACACCTGTTTTAAAAATTCAAATTGACATGGTTCTGAAAAAATACAAAGAACTTTATTTATTACAATTGTGAGTAGGTGCTGCTGGGAGCAATTATCATTTAGAGCTGAAGAAAGTAAATTTTATATAAGTAGATAATAATATTATATTTCATGGAAATATTATTCATAAAATATTTCTAGTACAAAAAATGCGCAATGTGGGTTTTTAAGACTTTATAATGCAGAGTTTAAATATAAACATTTAGTGATAGAAATAATATGCAAATGTTTCGTTCGTTTCAAAAATAAAAAGAATCTCCAAACTAATATTTCTTTTGACCGAAATTTTATATAAATAGATATCGATACAACTGATTCCATCAACAACCTAAGCGTACTGTAATTTATTGAAAGTGTAACGCACTATATTTTTACTTTAACTCTCTAAGGCCCATCGTCCTATTTATAGGACAGTTACATTTCACTTCTGTGGCTAAGAGGAAAACATTTCATTCTTTTATTTTTGCTTTGCCAAACAAGTCAATATGTATTACAAAACTCCTAAATAATTTTCAACTGGCATATATCACCACTTAGCTAGATTTGAAGTCAACGTGTCGTCATTTTAAAACGTTTTATTTTTTTCCTTTGATTTTTCAACGTGATGCAAGATATTTAAAAGTTAGATTTTTTTAGATATTTTACTATATTTAAAAATTCTTTTCGTATATATTTATAAAAAAAACTTTTAAAATTATTTTCTACCGGTTTTTCGATAATTTTTCTAAAAAAATAATAATAAAAAAATTCCTTACAATCTCGAAATACAGTATACTCTATTATCCATACTCGGTTTATTTTTTATCGCGGTTTACGCGATTATCCGTGCTCATTCCGTACTCCTCAAAAAATTTAAAGAGAAACATTTTCACGCTTATCATGCATGTAAAATCGATGTTGATGTTCGATAGAGAGATTCATTCCGTGAAACTAGTGAGCCTTGACGGCTGAGGCTAAAAAATATATTTTTTCTTTCTTCCTCCACGTGCAATCTCTACCGGTTCAACCCCTAATTTTCCGAGAAATGAATCGTTCACTTCCTGATAGCACATTCTCGTACGAACACGCTTCTTCCTGATACGTCATTCTTTAACTTCTTCGTCCTCTTTCACTTTCGCACGTGTTCCTTTAGTTTTTGCGTCTTGTTTATTGTCAGTTAGTAGCGTGATTTTTTTTACTGGTGAAAATGAGTGGTGTGAAACGAAAACGAAACGTTTTAAATGTTAAACAAAAATTAGAAATCCTTCAAAAACTTGATAATGGAGAATCAGCTAGTACTGATGCTGAAGATATACTAAACGAGGGAAATACAATTTCTTATTATGCTGCTCTACAATCTGTGGAAACTTTGTTAGATTATGTGTTGATATTCGACAAGAGATGAACAAAGAGCAGAAGCAAAAACGCATTGTAGATTTTTTAAGCTGTAAATGTTAAAAGGAAAATTCCTAGTTTGATGTTATACAGCATGCAAATGTAAGTAATTTTTATATTTTTGTACTGATGTTGATTTTTGCTTTAATAAACAGGAGTTTTCAGATTATCCGTGTTTTTCTGTTCTCCGTGTGATCCCTCACGGTGATTAACCCGGATAATCGGGAGTGCACTGTATATGTTTTGAATGAAGTCGGGTAATAAAGGTTTAATATTATAGTTCGAAGACTTCAAAAAGAGAAAAGAATATGCAAGCACATTAAGAATGCATTTCTAGCTGAAAAGTAAAATGCGACATCGGCTACCATGTTGAAATGAATAGAAGCAGACTTTTCTCATTCATGTAAAGATAATAATACTTTTTCGGAATAATTAAATGGACAGTATGAAAATAAATATTAAATTAATTTGAAGTATAGTGAAGTGGAGCATTTTCGAAATGATATAATGATCTTGTCCGAAAAAAAATGTTTAGTTGTAACAAACCATAGACCATCACACGATTCATTGATTAACGAGTCAGTTTAACTTTTGTATGAATCTTCAATAATCAGGAATTCGAAAATAATAGGATGCATTTGTAATAATGGCCACCTGTTGCTGTCGCGGCAGACGGACAACCTTGCTCTCGTCTTTTTCTTATTGTGTATCTCTATAAAGGACTTCCATGCTTTGCTAATCACGCTTCAGGATGTTCCAATTGCTGTTCCCACTGTCATGTGTGTTTGATTTGACCAGGTTTAACTCTTTCAATATTAGAGGACTCCAGACGCCAATTCAAGAAGAGAACGTTGAGCGCCCGAGGCGTCCACTTATCCCTGCGACACCTCCGCCCCTTTTCGTTAAGTATGGTTGATTCAATAGCTGGTCGTATGTTTTGTTCGTTACAAAGGCTCACCCAGATAAATTTCGGAGACAGGAGGTTTTCATACAACTCTCATCTGCCGAATCCTTTTCCTTGTAAAAATCCCCCCAATAGCTATCAGCAAAGTAGAGCCCTTTCTTGTACATCGACCCATTAATAATTCAGTCTGCCATTTCAGTTTCTTATGGAGGGTAGGGAATTTCTCTGAAATTTTAAAGGGTAACTCTGGTATTCCAGTATTCTGAGGTTTACGTGATCATAAGTGAAAATCCCTTATTCTAAAATATAAATAATGTCATGAGACTATATACTCTTTGTCCCATATTATCTATAAGTAAGCAATCGGTTCCTATCCAGTGTTATAATAGAAGTTCAAATTTAACGTTAAAGTAAAAAAAAAATATTAAGTATAATTTAACTAATAATGTGTAATATCTTGCTATTTTAAGCTAAATGTTATGTTTTTGAATATTTAAGTGTTACTGTTTAGGTTTTTTCGTTAGTATTTGCTTTTTTTAATGTTTTATGTATTTCTAATATTACTACTAATATCCATTTAAGAATTGCAAATTAGTATTCAATTCAAATAATCGATGCCTCATATATTTTTGTGGGGCCGTCTGTAGAACGAAATCTTATGTCTATGGAACTGTTGCACTAAAAATGTATGAAAAACATACTAAATGTATGTTTTTTATTGAGGGAGAATCAATAAAGATTCTACTACGCACACCTATTCAAACTGCAAACCGGAGATCTTTATCTCTGGAGTCAGGAGTGTGTCGTAGAGTAAAGTAAAGTAAAATGATCGGAGGTCCCTGAGCTGCAGGGGTCTTAAGATTCAGAGCGTTAAAACGTCTTTTGGCTCTCCAGGTTTCCCAATGAATCTCATCTACTGTGTTGCAGAAGCAGATCTGGGAAATTGAAGGGTACGCACTTTCAAAATTTGGAAACGTAAAGTTACTCCAGTATAATTGCATTTCGACTAACGAAATAAAAGTTGATTTTGTATCTCATCTGCATAATAGAAAAACTTTTTTTGAATTTTCTTTTGCTTTTCTAATGTTCTTGTTTAATCAAAAAATCAAAAGCTTCTTTTTCATCGTTTCACATTTATGTTGAAACATTCCCTAATACTTGTGAGAAATGATACAGAATGACGAGTTCTAGATACTCAATAAATCTTCAATTCGACGACTCATCGACGCACGTTTTTGAGTGAAAATGGTAAAGTAAGGCCGAATTTTCTTAAGGCCAAAATAAAAATAAGGCCAATTCTAAAAAAGCCAAATATTTCAAATTTTTTTAACTGATGGAAGCATTAAACTTTCACTGAATTATCATTAGAAAAGGAATTTTTTTGCGAAAACGAACCCAATTGACATGCATATCCACACTATTATTATTAAATGGAAATGATATGAGAAAAAATTTAGTTTCTCTATAAACCGCTTTCCAAGGAAGAAATTATGTTTTTGTCAATGCTAAATGGCAAGGTAGTAAAGCCTAACAAAGTATACAGAGTCGTAAGTCAACAAAACAATTTTAGGTAGATTCCTTATAGGAAGTCTACCTATTGCAATGGTTCTCATGACACGACTTTCGGAAAAATTCTGCAGATCTTCCCCGATCATGACCCCTAGAACCCAAAACCACCCTTCGTTAAAAAGTTTATATATATATATATTACGCTTTTGCCCATGTTATCCAGTGAACACAATAACTGAGTAATTTTGATTAGATTTTAAACGGCGAGAGATATGTTGTAAGTTCGGTGAAAATATCGACCGAGTTTGTAGATGGGCTAACCAGCTAAAAGGGGGTGGAAATGATGGAAAACTGAAAATTTCATTTTCCCATAATTCCTTTACGATTGAAGATAGAATGAAAACTCAAAATAGGCGAATTATTGCCTCTTTATAATAAACTACTTTTGTATTGAAACTTTTTGATAGCTACAATTTTTTTAGAAGTTATGAGCTAAAATGCCACTTTCAATCCCATCCCCCATTTTATCATTTTCCCATAGCTCTGTTATGACTAAAGATAAGAAAAAAATCAATTAGGCGATTTATCACATAATCATAACGAACAACTTTTATATTAAAAGTTTTTGTCGGCTAAAATTGCTTAGAAGTTATGAGCTGAAAAGCGATATTCAATTCCCCCCCTCCCCAATTTATAATTTCTCCATTACTCTGTTACGATTGAAGATAGAAAGAAACTTTCAATTCGTGGAATTATCACATAGTCATAACGAATAACTTTTATACTAAAAGTTTTTTGACAACTACAATTGCTTAGAAGTTATGAGCTGAAAAGCGATGTTCAGTTTCCCCCAATTTATCAGTTCCCCATAGCTCCGTTAGGATTAAAAACAGAAAGAAAATTTCAATTAGGGGAATTATCACCTCATCATAAAAAACTACTTTTTTATTGAAAGTTTTTTGGCAGCAAGAATTACTTAGAAGTTATGTGCTCCCATCAACCGCATTCACTTACACTTTTTGTACGGTAAACAAGCTGATATACCTGACTTTGCTCCGAATTAAAATGCTTTCATGTCTAATATTTTTAATGTAAAAACTACTATTGTATAAACATTATAATATACAAATTCCTTTTCTGATCTACGTTTTTAATTAAAATGAGAATATCAATTGAAACAAAAGATTTTTAAAAACATCTGTTTTCTCCATAAGTTATTATTTGTTATATAGGTACTTCAAATTTCGTTAACAATTACTAAAGTAAAAGAAAGAAAGGTTCCGAGAGATGAATATTTTGGAACAATTAAATTAACTAGTTAATTATTCATTAATTTAAAGAATGAAAATCAATCAATCATTATTTGGTCCTGATATAAATTGTTAATCGTCTACTTTGAAAATTTTCTTTTAGCATTAGTCCAAAATTCTGTGAATGTATTCTGGCAACTATGTATATTCGTATTATTCTTGTTCTTCAACAATAAAGAATATTTTTACGAATTCTGTATAAAATTAATTTTGAAAATAATATTAAAATGAGAGAAACAAATTATATGGAAATGAAATTTTTGTCACTGAAATGCTATTTTTAAAAAAAATTTAATAAGATGTAAAAATAGTTTAGTGAGATAATGTTTTCTAAAGATATCGCGGAAAAACGCCTTGCTTAGTTTTTAATTAACTGAAATTGTAAGTAACTTTTGGGCTTTGAAAGTGGAAGGTGAACTTTCTCTTGTCTTAAATAAGAAGTGTGCAAAGTCTGGTTGAAATCAGTCCAGTGGTTTAGGAGGAGATGTGGAGCATAAATACAGACAAAACAACTTTTATTTAAATTAAGATAATTATTAGACATTGTAAGATTAAGATTTCTGGCATACACTATGAGCCATAAAAAAGGTTTTATTGAAGATATCGTCACAATTAACTAAATATTTAATTTAATTTTATTAATTAGTTAATTTTAATTAATCAAACAGTTAATTTTAATAGTTAATTTGATAATTTGTTATTTTCACTGATTACTTTAGTTTCATATGCAACTAAACATGGCAGCACCAAGATTTGTTTAATAAATTTAATATAAAATAGCTAAAAAAGATAGATTTATAAGAGTTCCCTTTATCCTTTTTTATATTGAAAAATATTTCATTAACTTTAAAATTTTTTTTGGGTTTTCTGCCTGAATATTTGCTTCTAACTGTCGATGAAGATTTAAATTTCCTTTTCAAAATGGCTGCATTGATATAATATGCTTTAAACACACGTGTTAAATTTGGAACTTACAATGTTTAATAATTTTTATTCTCTTATGTGTTAAAAATTTAGTGACTATTATCTCTGTAACCAGGGAATCCTCTAAATGAGCCCATTCTAGTAATGTTTAAATGTTTCATGTCATGTGATTTTACCATATGACAAAGTAATGTTCGCACAATTATATGGCAACCTAGATTAAATAAACTAATCTAGAGTCGTTCTTCATTCGTGTCAAGTGCCAATTAATTTCTTGCTACTGTTTGAGATAGGCTGGCTTAATGTTATCTAGGGGATATATGCGCTGCTGGGATGTTTATTTCTTTTTGATTCTTACGTGTTGAATGATTATGTGTTGGGATATAAAAAGATTAACCAATTTACTGACCAATAAATCTAGCATAACCTTTTGGAATGAAAAATGGAATGATAAAACCTTGATATAGTAAAAAATTAAATGTCATGAAAACAGACTCGCAGCTTAAATATTGCAATGTGTAGAAACAATAAAGTCATTGCCTATGTCTGCATTGATCAATATGTAATATTTCATTACTTTTGTAACATTAGCGTAAAGGAATCTACCTTTGCCTTCAAGCTTGCCGAGAAGGGATTTTTATATGATATATAATTTTTGCTCTCAGGAAAAAAATTACGAGGTATGTTCAAAACAACCCTCATATTACTTCAAAACCGGCCGTGAATGTAACTAAACACACCAAATTTAACACACATTAATACAATTTCAATAACATACAATAAACTAACTCGATACACATTAATACGATTTAAATAATATATATTAATAAATAATTAAGCTTACGAACACAAATGACTCTAATATACATCGAAATGATGTTAAATAAGTTACACAAAATTCAATTACTTAATAAAACTTGAATTAATATTTAATGTAGTAACTAGATATACACGCAAAGAAAATCTAAAGCAAAAAGAAATTAATCATTTTAAACAACAAAAGGATTGTTCTTAACGTTACGAGCATCCATTGCCAAGACGCTAAATTGATTCCAAATTTTAAATGGCAAAGCACTGGCATTTTAAATATTTGCAATTTACAATGTAAATGTGCAAAATGGCACATTCACATGCACCACCTGCAACTCAATTGATTCCACTGGGATAGAAGACATTTCAAGTATCCGGAAGTTTATTATTTTTTTCCTTCTTTAGCAATCAACATAATAATATAATTTAAACACATATGTTGATGGAGTTGGACACAGTACTGAAGCTATTATACAGTGTGTTAGGAGAACCCACAGATTATCTAGGTGACGAAAGGGAAGCTTTAGTAGTTAAAGAGCACATCTGTCATACCAACCCATAAAGAAAGTACAGCTATGATGATACACCATTTCTACTCTACTTAATTTGTATGAAAAATTATAATTCCAGGATTTGAAAGAATTTAGTAATTCTACTTCAAAAATATAGGAAGAATATTCTTATAGATTATCCTCTAAAAATTCAGATGGAATGTGTTACAGGGTATAGACATTTACTTATTCCGTTTTTGAAGATAAAACCAAAAATTGTACGAAGAGAAGAATAAATTCTCGAGTTAACATTTAAGATTCTCTTCTTTTTATATTCTCTACATCCTAGTAACAAACTGAAAAAATTAGCCAATCAGTGCAGAACTTAACTAGCATATTAACATATCCTGGTAGAAGAAATTATATCAAAATATATATATATATATATTTACAAATGCATAAAGAAATTTATGGTATTCATTTTAATTTTACTTTTTCCTTTGTCTTTGAAATAATATGAACACTATAAATAAAAATTCCTTGCTGATATAATTGTTCTCATTAACCTAAAATTTGCAATTTCAAACTTTTTGATAACAAACATTTTTTACCAAGATCATACCTAGACATTCCTGTGAAAGTGACATTCCTGTTTTGGACAGATTTTTCGACAAAAAATGTGTGCAGATCTAGCCTTGGCATTCCTTTGAATATGACACTTATATTTAGAAAATCTTTATTAGGAAAAAAGTACTCACAGATTTATACCCTGACAGTCCCTGCAATATGATATCTCTATAATACTATCTTGTCATAAATTAAGTCTTTTAACATGCATAATTCAAGATGATGTCTACATATCTGATATAAACAACTTAAATATACTAAAAAGAATTCATTTCCAAATTTAATTAATTCATAACCTGTTGAATTATGATAGAGTAAAATTTTCATTTATCAATCATTATTTTAATGTCTCGTTATGTATATGTCCACTTGACAGTTTACCTTTCTCTACTGTTTAATTAGAATGAACATTCTGTTGTTTTGGGACGTATTGCCATTTTCATCCAACTGTCAATAGAATTCATCACATGTTAAATGATTCAGCGAGTTTCGTTTTTGTTTTTTCGGTTTTGAAGTAAAAACATCTTAGAATGACCTAATTTCAGTTCCAAAATTCCATCTCTGTTAAACGGTTTAAGTATATCAATTAAACATTCTTTTTTTTGCAAAGAATTTATATTAAATATATTTTGTTAAAAAACGAGTTTTTCTTTTAAGATGTAAAACATTTCATTGTAAATGAATAATATCTACACTTCGATTATTTCATTTTATAATAAGAATAGTTAATGAGTAATATTAAGTAATGAATAGTTGCTTCGTGATCACTCAAAAAATTTTTGTAACAGATATTACTTATTATAGTAATATTTTAAAGTATCTTAATCAATCTTCTTAAAGATCTATGTTAATCAACTAAAATTCTGTATTCTTTACTTCTTTTTTATATATACGCCAAGCCACCATTTTTTTCTGTTGAGAAACTCTAACATAATTATTTCACTTTAAATTTGCTTTTTTCAAAATTCAGATTTTAACCTTTCGTTAATCTTAAATTTCCTAGCAGTCTTGACTGTTTGATTTATTATTTCTTTGTGTTATATTAAAGCAATACTAAGTTTTAAAAGGATCGGCCTCATCATTTTCAAATTTTGTTCTTTGTTGAGAAAAATACCTGAATATTTATAAGAATCAATATTTAGGCGAATGCATATTTCGTTTTTCAGCAGATTTAAGGAAAAGAAAATCTCACTCCCTCCAATGTTTTGTCCTCACAAAGATTAGATCTTTGAAAATGAAGGAGGGGGAGAGAGGAGAAAGCATTATGAGAGTTTTCCAAAATGGTGTCACAAATTTAGGTTAAAAAGCTGTGGAAGGTAGAGGTTGAAAATCTCTTTGCAGCCGTTTCTTCTAAGCTTTTTAAAACTTTCAGCACAAAATTTGTTTGTTACAATAACAGAATAATTCGCCTGATTTGAGTTATCTAACTATATTCACTCTTAAGTCAGTTATGGGAAAACGAAACTTTCAGCCTCCCCCGCATCATTTCCATCCCTTTGAAGTGGATGGCCCGGCTGCATATTTACAAACCCTACCCTGATAGAACTGAGGCAGGAAATCGGACAATATGATTGGCTCGCTTCGCCGAAAGCCGATGACGTCGTTTTTTGCTCCCGTGATTGTACTTTTCATTAGTATAATCTCTTACAGTGTGGGATGTTTTATTTTTTATGATATTTTAAAAAATATCATTTTTAAAAATATTACAACCCACGGAAGAATGTTTCTGTGCTCAACTGTGGGAAAACGGAGAAGAAAAGTAGGACGACTCTTGTTTTGTTATGATTGCCGTACGCTTCGTGCGAGAGCTGAAAACGACGTCACTGCTCCTCGTAGCCAATGATATTGACTGATTTCCTGCCTCAGTTCTATCAGGGTAGGGTTTGTAAATATGCGGCCCGGCTAGGAACTCAGCCGAGATTTTCACCCTCACTACAACATACCACTCGCCGGTTCAATTTCAATCAAAATTTCTCTAGTTATCGTGGTCGCAAGGTAACATGTATAAGCTCATTTAAACAAAGGTAGTTAGAGAACTATGGATCATGACTGGAGAAGATAGGAAGACATTTTCCCGAATTACTTATTGCCTTGAGAACCATTGCAACAGGTAGTGTTCCTGAAAGAAGTCTACCTCATTAGAAACGATGTATCGTTTTACCCCAATGACACATTTTAAAGAAAAAAAATGTTGGGGCAAAGTCAGGTTTTGAATTTACTAACCTTGTCGAGAAATGCGAGAATGTTTCAAGCCAACATTGCTCTTATATAGTGATTAACCATTCTAAATGAGTTTTTCCTCTAACAATTATAATTATATTTTAAATCATGTAATGAACAAATTTATTAATATTGGATCTATACATACTGAAATGCTAACCAAATTCCAACGGCATTATATTTATTTTTTCTGTAGCTTTCATGCAATCCAAAACAAATAAATCATCCCATTTACATTGTAGGTAGTTGGGGAAAAGTTATAACTAAAAACTCCCCACTCCTCTATTCCACTTTTGTAAAAATATTTTTTCGTTTTAAAAATTCTGTTTTTACTGTAGAACCACGAACCTACCATTTTTTATCCATCACCACCCTTCCGCCTCCGCTCCTTCCCTCTACGCTCATCTCTTTTTGCTCATAAAATTTTAATGCGGCGAAAACGGTTCTGGCGAAGGTTTTTATGCCTCGCTATAAAACAAGCCGTCCGTAGCCGCAAGCGACTCGCGGGATAAACACTCCCGCGATTGCAGCGCGCCCTGTGATCCACCACCCTTTTCTCTCTCCCGTTTTCCGGGATTTCCCGGAGAACTCCCGCTTTTCATTTCCAGAAAAGATTCAGGAGTGCTTGGACGCGAGGCGTGTGTTTCTCCCGATCTCAATCACACAGCAGCGCTTGCTGTGCGACCGAAGAAACACGTGCGTTTTTTCAGCACCGCGGTGAAGACGAATTTACAGGTGGTTTCGCTGGCTATAAATCCACATTGTTATGATATATTTATGGAGATAAATACTTCATATTTATACATTTTGTTGGTTGATTGACTACAAAGTGGAAGTTTGGATTTTCGATCAATCGAAAGAGAAATTGCTGATGTTTGAAGTTTCGGAGTTGGATGATAGCTGAAATATATATAGCTCGGAATAACTTCTCGCTTCTTGCTTGGTTAATGTTATTGATAAATTTTTATTGGATGTTCAAAACCTATCAGGTTCTAATATAACATAGATTTACCGAGTTATCTTTGTGAATTAGTTGTTAACAGCCAAACATTTGGTTTTATGCACATTTTAAGAAATATTGCTTAATAATGTGGTGAAACAAAATTAAAAGAAAGTGTTTGAAAACTGTTACAATTTCGGATATTTATGGTATACTTAAGCTAACAATACACAGCAGCCAATTCTTAGACACAATACTTAAGAAATACTTGTTATAATAGATATATAATAGCTTGCAATCAAAATGACTGGATCAAACATAGCAGTTATTGTTGAGAACTAAAGATTTCAAAAGCTACTGGTTACGTTATCATTTGCTACTGAAGTGTCAGATTAGCGATATACAACTCTGCACATGGCTTCCAAAGGACTACGGGTGTATTCTGTGCCAATTTTTGCATTCTGGATTTTCAGCGGTAAGTAAATGCATATTTTTTTTGTTTTTATTATTTTTTTGCTTTTGGACTGTTTGTCAGACTCAAAGATTAATATAGCCGAAATATAAGGCCTAAATTTAATTAAGATACAGAATCATTTCAATACTAATAAATATAATAGTTTTTAGGAACGTTATGATAGAAATTTATTACATTTGTAACTGCAAAAATCCGTTTGAAAAATGCTAGTCTTATCTAAACGCCTTGTTATAAGATCTGTTTCTAACTGGTCACGAATACCTAAAACATGAAAAGCTATCTCTTGAAACTCGCCTTGGTGTGTTGTAGAGGAGATACAGTTTATAAGGAAACAATGGCGAAATTTTGACTACGATTAATATTCATTGTTATTGATTAGAATTTTATTTGAAACATCAAAACAAACTTAATCTTTCATAATATACTTTCAACAACGCATAATTTGATATATTTTAGTTACCATGTGTTAGTATTGAAATCTATTTAAGATGTCAGTCTTATCAAAAGAATTACAGACTATAAATGAAATTTCAAAACAAACGTTCTGCTATCTATCATTTGGATTAATTTTGATCGAGCTGAAAGACTTTACTCCAAAAGTAGGGAATAAACATTTCTTCCTGAAACAGCCGACAATAGTAAAATAATTGTTCTCTTCCTGAAATATAATACCTCACCTGTATTAAAATTTTATTAAAGGAGGAGTCTTGATATCTCAGCGGCTATTTTCATTGTAACTAGTAATTTGACCTGCCCTTACGGACATACAAAATTTCTAGCCACTGAAAGTTCCGAAGAACTCCAGAAAATTCGATATTCGAGCAGAAAATTGTGATACAAAGTTCACTGCTTCATACGATAAAGGCTAAAACAACCTATACGCAATTTCTTATCACAATATAATTTTTCTTTTTTCCCCTAAACACAATTTCAAACTTTCCCATACACAATTTCTTGATAAATCATAACTGGTCCAAGATGCATGTTAATATGTTTGACCCTTGCAAGAAATATTTTCTTTCAATAATTGTAAATAACTTCAAGCAGAAAGTAACAATTCTATATATGGAAAAAAAACTATATGCGAATGAGCCAATTATCCCAATTCTGTCTCTGAATTCAGTGCAAAATTCTGGAACGCACAGCCAACTGAATTTTGTCTTTAAATCGAAATCGAACTTAATCCATGTTTCCTTTATCTCCATATGATTAAGGGCTGATTCTGTATTTATCGAAAAAAATTAGGAAGATTCTCCCCTCGACTTTCTCGGAAACTTCCACAGAAATATTTCACGTAACATGCGTAAAGAATTATTGAGTCTGTGTCTTATTCATCCAAACGTTCTCAATTGTCATCGATTCTTTTAAAAGAGTTTCCACTTTTATTTCCCGGCCGGTTTGTAATCGTTGCTTTGAGATTTCGTAACTTCGATGTTCGCTTTTTCTAAATTAAGAAACTTCTACATGAAGGGGACAATGAGAAGTTATGTTTGACGTAATGCTAGCTTCTTACAGAAAAATATCCCAATTAGTATTTTCAATCCATTTTGAATAGTCCTTAGCCCTTGAAAAAGTGGATTAAAATGGATTCCTTGTTTGTTTTTGGTTATATTCGATTAACTCTGAGTTTATTCTTATTTTTTGGCTTTCTTTGTATGATATTGATCTCTACTGTTCTCTGTTTTTTGTTCCGCTACTGTAATTGCGCGCTACTTAAACATTGTATTCATTTTATATAATTTTTTTTAAATTTTACTCAATAGATTGTTTTGTTTATAAATAAAAATAATTTTATTTTTTGTTGTTCTAGTTTAAATTTTTAGTTAAGATTCTTTTTTAAATTTATTCTATTTTTTCTGTTGTTTGTTTTTATGCGCTACATGAAGAAATTTATTTTTATGAAATATTAAAATGTAAATTAATTATGTCAGATTTGCTTCTACCGGATCCTCACAAGTTTTTAAATTTTATCCAGCCACAACAGTGTGTATTTCAAATTTTTAATAAATGGAATTCTAGCGCGCATGGAAATAATCGAAACCAACAACAAAGGAAAAACCTTTTCCCTCGACTTGAGTGGTTAAGTGCTTACCACGAAATTTCTTCTTACATATGAGTGCTTCATTTGTAGCTTATTAATGCATTTTGAAATATCTAATATATGTACAGGAAAATTATCTTTCCACATTTTCAGATCGGTACAAAACTTTATACAAATTTAAAATTTGTAATTCTAAGACAAAAAGCTAACTCTCATCCATTAAGATATTCGCGGTTTGGTTTTGTAAGTTTAATTGTAACTTTGATTGTAAGTTTAAACTTACAAAAAATATTTTTCCGTACTCACGGGAAGCAATATTTCTGTTAACTAAAATCAAGGATCGAATTTTTCGACGGTTGAAATATCTTTTATATCTATATGACAATAACAATGTTTAAGTATACCTGCATATTGTGAGTTTTAAGGTATCTCCTCGTATGTTCGATACAATGCAATTTCTTCTAAACTTCACCAAAAATTATTATGCTTACAAATTATTAAAATATAATTTAGTGTTTGAGATGCTTTGTTGAACAGTTAAGGGGACATACGACTGTTAAACCTTGAATATTTCGATTTTATGAAATATATATATATTATTCCCCATACTTTTTTGAACAATTTAAAACAATCCGCGTTAAAGAATTCCTATAATTATGAAAGTTATGAAGGAAAATGTATCAACTATTCAATGTAAGCAATGATAAATATCCATAATCATATCTTTAAAGCGCTGTATCTCAAAATGTGCTTTTTTAATATAGCGAGCACAATATCTCAAGAGCTATTGAATATTTTTTATATAAAATATTTACTGAATATGTATTGTGCTATGTTCTACAAATTGAACCTCAATTTTTGTATATGTTTTCTCCAAAGAAGTTTCTTGGAACAAGAAAAGTTGAAATTTTAACTATTTTTAACATTTTATTTTAAATTGGTATATAAAATAGAAATTAAATTTAAATCTAAATAAATTGTGGTTCATTTTCTTAAACAGACTGTTTGGATCACCTAGATACGCAAAATATTGTGTTTAGATCAGTATTATATCCGTAATCATGCGCGCAAAGTGACTATCTTATTTTATCTCCAAAAATTATACCCATATTTATTACTCTGTCAAATAAATACATACGAATATAAAGTTTTCAAAATGTGTGAACTATAAAAGATATTTTTCTAGAAAAAAAGTGAGTTTGTAAATTGCATTTTTTTAGAGATATAATTTATCGAATGTGACAGTTTTCTACCATTTTTTGAGGTTTAAGAGTCGTATGTCCCCTTAACATTTCACTTGATATGCTAATATACGTATAAATGTCCCCTTAAACAATAACTGAGCTCCATTTGCATTCGTTTTTACCTCCAAATTTGCAAACTAGGCATACTTAATAAATGCAAACAAATTTACGGTTCAAGGCTTATTATCTTTCTCAAAGACCCTCAAGATAAATATAACAATTGAAATTATAATCGCGACACAATTTATGAAAGACGTGATTGTGTCAAAGTAAAGAATTTCCTGCGTTTTATTTCAAATGAATTTCGATTTAGAATATTTTCCCAAATAATGAAACTTTTCTTTAAGAAATGTTCAGAAACTTGTTAGAAATTTGTCAGATATACTGATTCAATAATTCAGAGATGTGTACATCTGCATTTTCTTTTGATATTTCAGAAAGCATATTTTCTTTAGCCATTTCGATATAAGTTTTACTTATACTATATCTGAGTGGGAAATGAACTCTACATGCAAAGGCTGATCGGACGTTTTTGAAATATCTTGAAGGAATATAAATCAAGGGTTTCAAAAAATTCTTGAATTTTTGATATTTCATCTGTTTGAGCTTGTTTACTTTCAACTGCTTCTTAATTTTGGAACGAAATAATAAAATTTGTAAAAATAATATATTCAGCTTTACCAAATTCCTCTTCCACAGCTTTCCATATATACGCATTGCTCTTTTTAACCCCTTCTTGATCGAATTTTTTTTCGAATTTCCGACCCAAAAATAAGCATTTTTTATTGCTGAAAATTAATATATTATGCTCTATCCTGAATTCGAAATGCAAAATATTTTTGTCAGTACGCAGTTTTTGTTTGACCTACTGGTGATCATACATGTGATATTCCGTTCACTGATGTTAAGTTTTCCCTAAAATACACCCAAGTTTCAAATAAAAGCAAATATTCTCTGATAATATATTTTTCAAATCTATTGTTTTCAAATCTTTTGTTTTTATTTATTGAAGATAAATATCTACATGAAAAGAATTACTAATGATAGGTAAAAAATGTTTTGTAAATGATTTTACAACCTTACCATGAAAACAGTTTCACAATGTTCCTTGACCATCAAAGCGTAAAAACCACAATGAATTCCTTTATTGCCGATTATTTTATTGCTTGTCGTGAAATACAAAATATAATCGCGGAATATAACGAAACGCGTAAGTAGCGACGAATTCACTTTTAAGCATACAATTTTCCTCTTCGTCGCATGATATGCGACGCCGACCGTAAGGGCATAAAAAAGCCGAAACTATGACGTGTGACGCCGACCGTAAGGGCACAAAAAAGCCGAAACTATGACGTGTGACGCCGACCGTAAGGGCACAAAAAAGCCGAAACTATGACGTGCGACGCCGACTAAGAAGGGGTTAATCGTTGAAACGTGTAAAGCCCATGGATGATGTATCCGATGGTTGAGGAGGATTGTGAGTAAAAGGAATTAGATTGATACCACTTTCTTGTTTTAATTTTCTAAGAATTTAATAATGGAGTTATATGCATGGTTAATTGCTTTACTTTGATGGTTTTCTACTGCTTGATTGGTGCGTAGGCAAATAGATGGCATTTATTTTTAAATATTGGAAATAAATAAATTTGGAGTAATACGAAAAATTTATTTTTACAATATTTTCGTCTTTCCTTATTGCATTGTCTGTGAAATCCATAAAAACCGTAAATATCTTACTTAAAGTTTTCCTTTAATAAGTTTTCAGTTTTTATGCTACATTTTTTTCGGTAAAAATTCCTAGTTTCATAGAATCCATCCCAGTTTCATCGAATTCATCCTAGTTTCATCGAATACATCCTAGTTTCATCGAATTCATCCCAGTTTCATCGAATTCGCCCTAATTTCATCAAATCTTGCAATTTTTTTTATTTTTGGGCAGATAAATGTAATTTCAGAAGAAACTGTACATTCTGCCACACGTCTCACATAAAGACGAGGAAATCTGTATTTTATGATTATATTACGATTCAAATTGCTATTCATTATTTTACAAGATTGAAACTAAACAAATGAATGACTTTGCAACAGTTTATTCAGTTGGTGAATTTCGTTTTAAAATCAAAGATTTTTCCGTAGAAAATTCATAGAATTTCGTTTCTTTTTAGGTATGTTTCTTTGGGATTCTATTATCTGCAAATTTTTACACGCTTGATATCTTTATTATTAGCAATCTTACTTTTTCTACCATTAAGTACATTGATTAAATGAATATTACAGCATTTATCCGCTTCCTATTTGCAAATGCTAAATTGTAATGAAAGAATTCCCTTAATATCCGATGAAAATTTGAATTCTAGACAAATAATTAGTGAAATGTTTATCTAAACATTCTGAAGCTTTAGTTTGATCCAAATATTTGTAAAAAAACATTTGGCAAAAAACTTCGTAATTAATCGTTTGCACATACTTTATTCTATTCATAATCGACAATTCCACAGCAGGTTGTTTCAAAACTTAATTTTTAATTTTCTGTTTATAACAAAAACTCATATGAAAGTTATTTTAAAAATTTGAATTATTTGGGAAGAGACAGAATTGAGTCATGACTGTAAAACAATTTAGTGAACGAAAAATAATTTATCATACAAAATCAGATTATGTATTTCCGTTTTTCACTTACATATTTTAGAAGATTTTGTAATAAGAGCACATTGATAAAAACCCATATATTAACACTAGAAATTACCCAGTAGAAAATGGCTATTATCATTCACAAATGAAAAGGCTACGTTTTGCTTGCATCTTACATTGCTATGTTACAAATATATAAGGTTTGTATCTCGGTTATAGATGAAATCAGAGACAAATCATCAAATAGCACCATCATTGAAAACGCTATTCTTGCAACTTATTTTATTTTAATTTTAAATTATAAATTTATTCTAAAACTCTTAAGGAAATAGAAATTAACGTCACTGAAAATCAATAGCTGTCAAAATGGAAATGAAGAATTCTTAAGAGAATAAGAAGATTGATAAAATAATTTTTCAACCAGCTAGGTGATGACGTTGACCATTTACATGAGTCTGGGGAAAATAACGTTAAAGTTGGCATTTTAGCGAAGGTATTATAAATGACCTGAAAACTGTTTTAGTATCTAGAAGAAGTGAAAAAAGTTATGAATATTTGTAAACCTATCAGCTTTCATAAGGGTTGCTATGAGAAACAGCAACTAATTAAGACCACTTAAAAACTCGTTAGCGTTTTAACTTCTTAATTTTTTTAACTACCTAATTAGGTTATAAGCTTAATTTTGTGGTAATTTGTAGCTTTTTTGATATCGACAAGATCCCAAGAGATATAAAAAAAATGTATAAGGGTTCTCCAATAGTGTCCTTTCAACCAAAAATGATTTCAAAGCAGTTTTTAAACTTAAAAATTCGATAATTCTGTCTGACATATTTAAATGCATGGAATGCCTTATAAGAATATTTTTTTCCTTTAAAATTTGCATCTAAGCTTCATTTTACGTAATCAGGAACATCATTAGATGTTCATTAGATGTTCCTGATTGAGAAATAACTCCGAATTTGTTTCGATCTCAAAACGATGCACATGTTTGGCGATAATACACTAAGAAGCTAATAAGTATTAAAATGTTACTTAGATAAAGTAATCATCAAGTTTCTTAAATGTTGATAATTTATCATTTATACCTAAAAGTGATTCTGAAATAAAATTTAATTTTAGAGACTCGATAATTCTACGCATTTTCAAGAAATTCAAAATATTTTATCATTTATAAGAAGTGCTAATCATTTAAACGAAAGTATTTTTTATTGCAGCTTTTAGCAAAATTTCTTTAAGTTAGTTAGTAAAATATTTGAAAGTGGAGTTATTCATGGGACAATTTTATTGAATACAATATTTTATTCCCTAAAAATGTGAAAGAAACTTAATTTTCAACAAGAACAACAAAGTATTTTTTTTATTTTGGTCAAAGCAGTCGAGCTAAATAGGTATATTGATGTACCTTAGCATCTTGACCTATTTAGCATCTTGATTTCTAAATGAGCCTATTTGACTAGATGAAAGCAATATGTTGGAAATAAGGATTTATATTTGTTATAATAATTAATTTTGATCCCTGAAAAAAAAAAAAATTGCTTTAGTGAAACAACATTCTGCTTGATCTACAAAAAATAAATTAGAAAATGTAATTTTTTTTGACGGTACACCAGAACTGATCTGACGTGCACCGAATCCGTGTACTTGATAGACATTTGGAGAAATCGCGTCCCCAATTTTCGACTCTCCTCCGCCCACGAAACAGAGACTCTACCATATGGCCTACTCAATAACAGTCGTGGGACATATTAGTTATGAAGTATAAGTGGTATAGGGAATTGAGTTAGATGCTTAACTCTATCGATACGGGAACGTCCCAAACGTTTCTTCAAGCAAAAGACGATAGCCGTCCGAAAAGACCGAATATCACTGACAAATTTCCGACCCCCTTTTTTTAAGTGTGATTGATATCTAACCCGCGGTGCGCGCTTTCTTCGTTAGAGTGGCTCGCCCAGATGGGCTGAGAGGAAAAGGGGTTTTTCTTAGAATTTAGACAGTTCCAGCTGTCATTGTGGTTTTTTTAAGGGGAGGTGAATTTACATTATCTTTAAAGGAGGAACTCAGGTGTTCCCGTATTTTGAGGACTTTTTTAAAACATTTGTTTGTACATGTTCTGACATGCATACCAATGAGACTATCTATTCTTAAAATTACTGGTGTTTCTTTTTCTTTCTTTACAGTGTTATGAACAGGGAGACTTAATTCTTAACCCCGAATGTCTGTTAAGATAATTATGATAAAAATCTACGATCTTAAAGGTGCTTTGTTACCATAAACTATGTCTCTATATCACTTATTTTCGTCAGTGGAGTTTCTTCCGGAAATAATTCTATCATACTGCATAAAAAGAAAATGAATCCTTACATTTCGAATTTCTAGTCCTAAGCAGGTTAGCATGTTAACGTTTAGACCTGATACGTTTGTCTTGTCTTCGTCTAGCTTGATTGTATCAGCTTTGTAATTCAGTGCAAACGATTTTTACACCACGAAATTTACAGGGAGAATACCAGCTTAAAAATATCATCATATTAATAAAAATGAAAATTTTGATTTGGAGTTGATGACCATGGAAAGCATTTTTTAATCATAAATTTAACATTATTTTATGATCGGCAAACGCGCGCGTGTGATGGATTTGAAAAAACAAAATTCGTTTGAATAATATACAATAATAAAAGACATTGTCGTAAAATTTGTTTAAATTTAATTTTGAAAAATTATTTAAATTATAGAAAAATTGGTACCATTGAAAGGCTAGTGTTTTAAATTTTATAATTGTCTAAAATAGGTTTTAGTGCGATATTATGCTCAGAGAAATTGAGGAAAAACATGAAAATTTGAATTAATTTCTAATTAATTGAATTAATTTAAATTAAAAACCTAATTAAAATTTTGAAAAACTCCTTTCAGTGACTACTTCTAGCGAAGGAGTAGCTACATCTCCCATTGGTACCTAGAGGCCCTGTAAAGTGTTGCAGTGTGTTACTCATCATGTTGCACTCTGTTTGTACTATTTCTGCATCATGCCCTTTGATGAATGTCTCAGGTAGCGCAACATGTTGCAAAATATTCTACAATATTGTTCGATATTATATAATATTATAGGTATGATATTATACGATATTATACAATACTGCGAATATTGTTCAATATCGTACAATATCTTTGAGCTACTCGGGGTATGCTAACCTAAAAACATTATCATGTTAAAATCATATATTGTATAAAAATAATAACTGAATTGCATGTAGTCAGCTTTTAATGATAACAATCAGATTCACTCCCACGTCTACTTTCTCGTATACTCCATAGCATAACCAAAAGAATTTAATGTACATTTTGGACTTCTTTCGCTTTGGCCGATATGGTCCAAAATTTAATACAGATATGCAACTTTAGAGTCAAGACTACAAATCAAATTTAATTTAATTAACTAGTTATGCTTTTAAGTTACCGCGTTTATATGAAAACGAATATAGAGACTAAAAGACAGTCAAAAAGTTAATGGAGTTGATCAAAATGCTAATATGCATGTAATTCTCGTGAGAAAGCCATATTACAAATTTCATCCATCTAACTTCTGGTATTTTAGAGTTACTGTGTTAACGTGCAAATGGATTGACAGACAGACGTTCCTTCCACTTCCATATTATGTTTAAATTCTGATGGTCGAAATCAACAATTTTGACATTGAAATAACGAAACAAATTTCATTTCTTCAGCTTTTTCAGTGTTTGAATGAATATGTTCATAAGCAGAGAGACAACAAGAAAAAATTCCAAAAGCGATTTTTATCGGAATCAAAAAGTTCTAAAATGTGGAGATTCATGAAGATAACCTCTATGTTGAATTTCGTTTTTACGATAAAAATATTTTATCTTTCAATACTTCATATACGAGTAAGTAAAACTTTTAATCAATCGAAGTGAATAGATATAACATACTTGAATATGAGCTGGTCATCAGATGCACTTGAGTTACAACCATGCCATTGCTAAAATTGTAAAACTTTAGTCTTGTGAAGTTTAAAATCTAAAGTATTTTCAAGAATAAACTGAGATACTTCTATTATCATTTATCTTCCCTTTAGATGACTACTTTAAATTATCTTCCACTTATATTATAAAATCGCTGCTAAAGCTTTCGATTATTTGGAAAATCAAATGGGCCCAAATGCATTTCCGGATGAATAATGCAAGAACAGTCAGGGATAAATGTAATTAACCACAGGATAAATAACCCAAAAGAGAAGCAAAAAGAGAACCTAAGAAGTTGGATCGAATAAGAAGTATTGGAAACTTCAGAGCATCTATCAAACTCCATCATTTGTCGCAGCTAAACGAAACTTCTGGAATACATATGATAAACTGAACAATTTTTCTTCTTTATCGATTATTTCTTCAATTAATTCACCACCAGAACTAATGTGGGGTATTTTTCAAGCCCTCCGACGCGGAATGTCAGATTAATAGTTGACAATTCTTTTATTCTAGAGTATGAATTTATTTTTAGAAGGATACCATTTATAAGCCTCTTGCGCAACTCTTCGCTAAAAATATTGTGTAATGATTCATTTTGTTCAGGGTATATATAAATCATAAGACTGCTTTTAACTAGCAACATGTAATGCATTATATAACATCTTAGTAAAGTTAGATGAATTTTTGTATAGTTTATTTTTTACTCAAGTTTCATATTCAAAGCTTTAACACACTCATCGAGGCAATGGCACACCTTCGTGTACCCTCTGCGCTAAGAGTTCCCCTCTAGCGCTAAAGTTAAAACAAAACGCAAATTCCTTTTAAAACTTTTGTTATTTTACTTTAATTAAATACCCTTACACGTCTATCTCTTCTTACAACAATAATAATCCCTATAATGATTTAAAAATATAAAAATTAATAAAATAAAAATCGTAAATCTTGCCTAAGTTTAGAATTTATCTAACTTATGATAGTTTTCAAAACAAGGTACTACACATAATGCAGGTTGTGATGTGCATGCTCTACACAGATACCTTGTTTCTCGCCGAATTTTGTGGGAATTGCAGACGACACACTTCCGTGTTGGCGTAGCTTCAGTTGATATTGCGGATATTGTGTCCATGCAGTGTTGGCCTTCCATTCTTCACACATCAGAAGATTTATGATGGATGAAGTAATTTCTAAAAATTGGTGTATTCTTGCTTTCACGAGAACTATTAGCGAAAGCCGTATTTCTTTTCGAAACCAGATCTGAGGTTGCTTTCCACCTTCTTTGGAATATAAATAATTTTGTGAAAAAATAATTTTACGGAATGGGATGCGGTAAAAAGTTAATAAATAAGTCACTGGATACGCTGCAATAATGCAGAAAAAAATTGTGTATAGGACGAGTTATCTCGTTCCTAGAGCACAGCGATTAAACTTGGAAGACGAAATATCTCGCCCGTCGCGGCGAAAGTGTTAAAGATATTAGAGGTTCATTTGAATGTGTGGTCACGTGCATACCTGTTTTTCAAGCTACATATGAACGCTTTCGAATACAACACATAATTTTGAACCTATTTTGTAGCAATGAATCCTTAGCAACTTGTTATTCATGAGACTCTATTATGCGGAATTTCTACAAAAGGACATTTTCGGATACACATCGTAATTATTAGCGTATTAAAGGGAATGTGTCGTGTATCATTTTGAAGCTGCTCAAGATTAATTTCAGATACACAATTGAATTTCTGAACCTTATACGGGAGAAGTCGCTTCCTAGCCGACATGCGTCGCCTAAACCTACGACATCATTCCAATACACACAATTTTTACTGCAGAGTTCTTGGAATATAGAAATTCTGCACAATAATACTTTCGAATACACATCGTAATTATGATCCTTATTCAGGAGAATAAGCAACCCCTTAGCCGGCATGCAACTCCTTTAACTTCCATATCACTCCAACGTAAAAAAATTCTTTAACGGAAACATATTTCCAAGCTAACGATTTTCTGATCCTATATCTGAGACCACTAGAAAGTAAATAAACTGCCTCTCCTCCACGAAATTTTAACAACAGCAATACATTTAATAACTATTATAATAGCGCACAAAAATACACAAAAAATACATAAAAACTATACGTTATGTACAACACATTATTTACACACGTTATGTACACACAAGATTTTACATTGAAATATTCCAAAACTGGAAGGATTTTTGCACATTTCAAACATGATATTTTTGACATACAAATGAAGTTTGCAGAGAATTTCTGAAAAACACAAAACAATTCTTCGAAATATAATACAAATACCAAAAATTTTTTTCTTATTCTTACACATAAGGAATCCTATAACCTCTTTTGGTGATGCGAAGTCCTAGCGTGATGAATTGGAATTATCGGATCTCTTCTATGTAGGCACCGTTTTATACAAATTAGGTAGGAATTTAAATATAGGTCACGCAGTGGGACAATATGGAAGACAGAAGACTCCTGCTGTTTCTTATCAGGAATGAACTTCCAATATAATTGTACAGTCGGTATGGGATTTTCCGATGGATATCTTGTCACCTCGTCATACAGAAACTACTCGTCATACAGGATCCCGAAACTTAAGCATATGGTCTCTGCACCAAAACTGGCATCAAATTTTTAAACACATCTGTCAAAGTGAAAAGAGACACTTTTCACGAACACATACTCGATTATTTCCGTTACCGAATATGAAATTATGCACAGAACGACACTTAATATTATACAATATTACGAATGATGCTCGATACCATATTATAGTATACAATACCGGTGCTCTGATTTGGAAGGGTAAATAAATCTGAACTGAATTTTTTTTAACAATATTGTCAATTTAATATAACTCTTTAAAATATTTTTTCACGTGGTGTTAAAAAATCATTGCAATAATTAAATTCTTGAAAATCATTTGTATTGTCCAGGTGATCATTTGCCGAATCCGAGTAGTTCGGGTTAAACTGATAAATCATGGAAATGTTTAGTGCAATTTTAAAAGTGATATTTACAGCTCAATAAAAAATATTCTTAAAATAATGCGATCTATAAATAATTTTTCTCGAAGTGGTAAAAAAAATAGTTAAATTCTGGAAGATTATTTGACTTCCTAGAAGATCATTTGTCCAATCCGAATAGCTCTGGTAAAGCCGATAAGTCCGGGAAATGTTTAGTGCAATTTTAATAGCGATATTTATAGCTCCATTAGATAGGTCATTTCATTTCCCTATAAATCGATATGTACGAATTATTTATTCAGCGGGAATTATTAGCTTTTCGTGATCTCTGACGTGACGCCAAAAATGATCGGTCATGCGGAAGAGGAAATTCGTGACAAGTCGAAATCTCGATTACTAATTCCACCCACGAAAAGGCTGACACTCCAAAGTATCCGTAAAGGAAGTGACGTAAGATTCCTTCCGCGGGACTTTTCAACGCGGCTGCAATGCTCTTGAATGATTGGAGTTCCCAGTGAATTTTGTGGTCAAACTACTGCAGAGGACTTCAAGAATCGATTATAACCAATCCTTCAGATCGACTTATGATAGTTCACTAAATAAGGAAGTTAAATACGATTTACTATTTGCATTATTCATACGCGCTAATGGAAGAGATTTCGGGCACTCCCAACTATCCGAAAAGGAAGTGGCGCAATATTCCTTCCACGGGACTTTTCAACGCGCCTGCAAATTCTCTGGAATGGCTTGTTTTCCAAGAGAGTTTTGTAGTCAAATTACTGGCAAGTACTTCAAGAATAGATTACAACCAATCTTTTGGATCGCCCTGTGTTAGTTCACTACGCAAGGGAGTTAAATGTAATTTACTATTAACTTTATTGATACGTTTATGAGCTTCTTTCTTTACATTTGATCGTTTCTTTGCTGACAACGACCTGCAATTTTTGGAGATCCAGAGAGTTTTATAGATAGATCACTAGCTGGGACGTCAAGAATCTATTTATAACAAGGGCTATTATTAGGTTTGTAATAGTTAATTAAGTGCCTAAATTTAACGCAACAATTTTACAATAAAATTAACTTTTTCCATACCCTACCCTACCCAAGATCTTTCTTTTTTATGGTTTCCTCATTTTCTGTCTCTTAAGTGAAAGTGCTTTACTGACAGTTAATGCCGGTG
>BGPR01000105.1:784128-890761 GCA_013235015.1 Araneus ventricosus | reverse complement strand
TACACAATCTGTAAGCCTGAAATGAACGAGAGGATGTGTAGGAAAAGACTAAAACTTAGAATAAACTACCATAATAAGAAATAAATTTCAACAATGCAACAATAAAGTGTCACTTTTAAAATTTTGCAAATCCATTTATGTAACACGAAAATGTATAAATTATCATCAACTTCAAATTATATTATTGATTGGAGCAACAAATTACCAAAAACATCGGCTAAACTAAAATTAATTTGTATAGATGAATCGGAGGACAAAACTTTTGAAATACTGCAAGTCATTCAACAAATAAGAAATATCTTTTTTCATCAAGTTTATATGCAGCCGTTGTAATAGCTAAGCATAGAATATTAGTGACTTATCTTAATTTCAAAAGCAGGAAGTGATATTTTTGCTAATCCGTCCAGATGCATTTCACACAGTATACGATAATTTAATCATTTAGTAAGCTATAATTAGCTGTCACTCACTTATTACACCCTAATAAGTGTTAAGTCCGCAAGAATGACAAGTTATCATCGTCACTTGCATTTATAAATCCCTATTAT
Source organism: Araneus ventricosus (assembly GCA_013235015.1). Classification (NCBI taxonomy): domain Eukaryota; kingdom Metazoa; phylum Arthropoda; class Arachnida; order Araneae; family Araneidae; genus Araneus; species Araneus ventricosus. The sequence goes on along the minus strand of BGPR01000105.1, from coordinate 890,213 downwards.
CTAATCTGCAAAGCCAAAAGGGAGAGTAAAAATTGTGCGGTTCTAAGAAAAAACAATAAATTTATTTGTTAGATAAACTTTGAATCTCGTAAGTATAGTATACACCTTTCTGTAGGAATCTGATATATTCGTTTGCTTTGAAAAATTATTATCTGAAAACTGTTCTGTCATCTAATTAATCAAATTTCCACGTTTTATTAAAGTTTTAATAGCAGATTTAAAATGCATTCGGCCAGCATACTGCAGGTTCTGAATTTATCAGGTCTTAATGATCTCTTTTAGGAAACATAAAATAACTATCAAAAGACAATAGGACATTTTTGTTTTTCTCTCAGTAAATTTTAAATTTTGGTGTTTCTGACGATTATCCTTCTTTTTACATCAGAATATCTTTAAATTTGCATTTTGTGAAACAATGTTGAGAAATTAAAAAAGATTTTTTAAAACACCAAAAAAAACCGTTGCGAAAAAATTACTTTGCTCCATATATCTCCACTAGGAGGTAGAAGAAGAAGACATTAAAATTATTGAAAGCCAAATATTAATAAATGCATTATGTTAAAACAAATATAAAATATCAGCACTCTGTATAGATAAATTTATAAAAGAAAACCAAAAGTTAATTTGAAATGAATTGTATAAAAATCCAAAATTTAACAACATCCAGTAGAAAAAAGGCAAAATGAGATCCATCGCATTGAAACGTTGTGAGATGTGTAATATATCCATATGATATCTATCGAACTAATTCTGATATTATATGCTTTATCACTCAACTCTATTTCAGCATTTAGAAAAATATTTTCAATTTTATATTGAAGACGTTTTCTCATCCTGTAAAATAATATTCAAAGTAATTTTTCCTGATCCCCAACATATTTGTCTTAAAATGGGAAATAAATTGTTGCTAATATTTTTCGAGGTCCCTATCCCAATGGCTAACGTCTGGGGCATGCACATCCACTACTCTATCGGTAACCCACTGCTTGATGAATGACATATTTTAAGTTAGAAAAACAGGTAATTATTAAAGTTAAATTGTTTCTTAAATAATTTGTGTAATATTTGTATCTAAATCATGGGGTTTTACATGTGAAGGTAGTTCACCGAAATTCCAAAAATTGCGGGTAGGTATTGGAGTATAAGAAATAACTGACACCAGGTGCAAAATTATTTTATTCTTTTCCCTCTTCGTCATATCGTTCGCTGTTATATTAAAATATCGTATGTCAAAATCCACACACATCGAAACATTGAAATTTTGATGTAACAGCTGGCACTACTAACGATATATGGCATTTTGTGACAACGTAGAACAATAAGGTAACACTTACAACAATCTGAGAGCAAAGTTAGTAAACCGATACAGGATGTCCACTAAAGTCCTTCTACCCCACATTAACTTGAGAACGGCGACAACTATCGCCAAAAAATGGTGTCCAGGTACAGTAAAGCGACCTTGCTGCTCTAAATGGCGATATCAGTTACAGCGCCACCTGGTAGCAAGCAACGGAGTTAGCGTTCCTATCTCGAAAGCGGTACAAGATAAGGAAAAAGGTTCTGCAAAATTTTAGAGCGTCTTCGATTTAATACGAAAAGACATCTTGGAGACATTAAGACGAAGAACAGAACATTTAAAACGTAAATTTTTTGTTGGCGATTTCCAACACTGCTACGTGACAAAACGTGTTAAATAGAGAAAAAAACTAGATATCACAAGATACCTTTATTTTCGGTGTTCAAACTGTTTTCCGTCAGTTACAATACAGATTTGGGCTCTTTTTTTTGAATTTCACGTTTAGCTTATCAATTAGCAATAGTAATACGCCATCGAAGGTGTTGCAATGTGTCGGAAAGGTATCATAAGCCTTCTGTTTGAATTATACCCACAGGAAAAAGTATTTCGGGGTCATTTTTGTCCGAAGATAACATTTTCTCCTTTTGTCCGTGTTTTATGACGTTACAATTTCGGAAATTGCGAACAAACAACTGTGTGTCTTAAGTGTGCTATTCTTCGTATTAATGTCTCCAAGGTGTCTTTTTGTACTAAATCGAAAACGCTCAACAATTTTGTAATTGACTTTTTCCCCGTATCCCTTGTTTTCCGCCAGGTGGCGCTGTAAATGATCTCGCCGTTTAGTGCATGGTCACTTTACTATACCTAGACTGTTTTCGAGGTTCTCAAGTTAATGTGGGGTATAATGACTTTAGTGGGCACGCTGTATAAGCGTTTTGCATCAATAAAATATTTTGGCACATTTGACATACGGCAATTTGATATAACAGCCGCGATATTTGGCATTTCAAATCAAAACGCACTGTTTATTTTTATTTATTGAGCTACCTAAGAGTAGCGCACGAGGTATCTATAAGCTCCTTGTCCTCTCTCGCTACGCCACTACCTTATTCTAATATTCCACACTTCCCGAAGATGGAACCTCTTGCATTGTCGAATGAATGAATTTCTTATTATTATAAATGCTAAGCATAGATCCCTAATAGCCACCTTAGTCAGTCGCTTTAACAACTTACTCCCCTTCTTGTCACCTTTGCTCGGCTTGTTTGAAATGTTGTCAAGGCTGCCTTTCAATCGGAAACGTACGAAACCCTCTACATGGCAAGGGAATAAATTCTATCCGTCTAGATTAGTTAGTCAAATACAAATTGGGCTTCCGTTAGCTAAACGTCCCAGGGGCCTGGCCCTAAGAAAGGGAACAAGGATGTACTAGGAAATGAAAGAAAAAGGAAGGGGAACTGTCCTTGACACAGCCATTACTGGTACACGTTCCTGGTACCCCCTAAAATACTTGGTTTCTCGATCTCTTAGTGTTTCCATAGGGAAATCAAAGGTGTAGAGAAATAGTAGAGATAGTGAAGAGGATGAAAAAGAGGAAAGTGAGTATCTAAGATAAAGTTTCTGCCGGAACTTTCCTCTTCTTCTTTTTCTTCTTTTTTCATTTGATTTTTCGTTCTTTTTGAGGGGAGGAGTTTTACACTCCATTGCTTGGCTGGAAATTTATCTCGCCCTCATCTTAATGGAACATGGAAAGGTTGAACTCTTTTTCCTACTTTCAACCTTCCATTTTAACTGCGCGGTAGTTCTCCTGGGTTTTTCCAATGGGTAAAGAGTTAGAAGAATAATGGTAAAAGGGTGTGCTGGGCCCCTGATCACACGATGAAACCAGAATGAAAAGAACGCTTTTCTTTTTTGGTGGAGGAAATTTCAAATAAATACATTGAGAGCACTCTCTTAACAATTTTTAAAGGATACACTAGTTTTAAAAGGAAGGGCTCTATTTATTTCTAACTCCATCTTTTGTTATTTTCTGGTGAGATCAGGATTAATACAATAATAAATAATAAGTCAAATAATACAATTATAATAGTAAGATAATAAAATAATAAGTTAAATTTAACAAAAGTTACATTTTACTTACTTAATGTCTCATTTAGGTTTTTGTTTCATTATAAGTTTTTCTAAATTCTAGCAAGAAATCATTAATTATTGTGCCAAACATACATGAAATGAAAAATATTAATAAAATACCATTAATTTTATTTAAAATCTAAATATTTTTAATCAAGTCATTAACTGAAATAAATGCTGAAAAGTGTTTCTCCGAATATAAGTTAAGTTGCTTTTCCCCCTATAATATCCGATTTTTATAACTACCTTTTCCTTACGAAAATTGCATAACAATTCAGAAATATTTTAAAATTATTTGACTGTTGTTTTGGGATGATTTGATTTTTCATGAACTTAAACTCTGTCAGTAAGAAACAAATATCTTTGATAATTGATTTCTTAGATTGTAAACGTTATTTACAAAACTGCACAAAGGCCCTTTCTCAACGAGCACTATCAACAGAATCGTGGAGATAAGTTGTGTGAACTCGACAGACATTCCTGAATTCTCTAATTCCTATGCCTCAATACAGTTATGACAATTGATCAAGAAATGAGTTACCTGTACTTTTTTTGGCAATTTTGGCCACTTAGAATACTCCTACAAAAAATCATTTCTCAAAGACCTATGCTTTACCAGAAAAGGATTGTTTCGGTTGAAATAAAATTTGTAAAATCTGCTTAAGATTTCATGGAAAGATTAATTATGTATTACCTAATACTATGGGATTTTGGAGCTAAATATGGTATATATCATGCAAATATGAGTAAATATAGAATATTATTTGTTATTTCTCCTACCTTTCTGTTAAAATATTAAAATTATGAATATTGTATCATCGACTTGGAAAGTTGATCTGTAGTCATAGGCTTTTCGTAGGGCTCGTATTAAATTAAAATTCTTTTAGTTAAGAAATAAACAGTATCATGAAACATATCATTTAGTTCCTTTTGTGGTATTTTTTATTCTTTGATTATAATTATATTGTCTTGGTAAACAGAGTATTCTGATCACCAAAAGAATATTAAGAAAACTTAATTTTAATAGAAAATATTAAACTTTTTTAAAAAGTGATAGTACCTCAAATCTAGGAATGCTTCTCATTTTAGTATTCATAATCAATGGTATTTGACCGTTTTGGATAATTACAAAATTTGTTTTATTTCGGGATTAAGTTTTCGAAACAATTTTGCTTAAACTAAATAACAAAGTTACGATATATCGTATTCTAAAAGAATTATTATATTTGAAACTTGTTTTCAATTCGGCTACTCTAGCACTTAATTTAAGTTTAATTTTACTTAATGAACGTGATAAATACGACAATTTTAATTTAGTATTTTTTCTAAATTGTAGATTAATGGAGCATTACAATTTTTATCCAAATACATCTTGTTACATTTATAATCATATATATATATTATATCATCACAATAATTGTGACTATAAAACCTTTTTTAAGTAAACTGGTATTTAGAAAAGTTTGCAAAAGGAATCTAATACCTGAAAAAAATTGATGACCAGTACATATCTATGTTTTATGGAAAGGTACCAAGTTAATTCATATTATTATCCTTAAAAAGGAGCATAGTCTTTGGGAAATGTTATTTAGGAATTATTACTATGACAGCGATAGCGTTTAAGTTTCATAACAAAAAAAAATGTCACCAACTTTGAATTGAATTTTCAAATACCATAAAATTATATAAAATAAATTTGTAAGAAATGGCAATATTTTCTTAATATATATTCCTTATAAACTTTCCAAGACATACCAGTTACTAACCTGAATAATTCATAACTTACTATCAAGTAAAAATCTCGATTATTTTTCGGGCTGCGGTGGCCTAGTGGTAAGGTCCCGACCCCGAGACCGGAGGGCCGCAGGTTCGAAACCCGATTCCACTGAAGGTCCGCCGTATGGGGCCCGCCGCACGCTGAATCATACATAGCGGCCAAACGTCCTCCCGTTGGTGTGGGGCGAAAGTTTAGAGACGGGGGGCGCCAGCCGAGGTGTCGTCCTCGTCATCTGACCGCGGTTCAAAATTACGAGGTCCGTCCCTAAATAGCCATCGTGTTGCTTCAAAACGGGACGTTAATCTAACTTAACCTAACCTAAACCTTCGATTACATTTCTGACAACAGTATAACTTACTGAAAGTCCAATACCAATATAATTCATATTGTTTCATAAAGTTTCAATTTAATTATAAAGAAACATTTTCAAGAAAAGATTCAGAGTCTCGTTTCCTCGTTTCATTACATGATGATTTGAGCAATTCTAAAAAATGAAATATTTTGGAATAAATAACATGTTCAAAATATTCCATTTGATTGTATATGAACTCTTTCGTAAACAACATAAACACCATTTTGAAAATGGAAGATAATAATTAAAGAACGTATTCAGCTGTAAGCAGAACAGTATTTTTTCGAATTCAAGTTTTATCAGCATCTTTTTTATATTTTAAAATACAAATATTTATATTAGTGCTGTTAGTTTGAATTTTTAAAACAAAGAAAAAGCATTTTTGGTGTTGATTCGAAATAAATGTTACAGTATAAAATTTATGAAGAACACGTCTTCAAGATTTTCATTTTTTCTTCTTTTTATGCTTGAAATAATCGAAGAAACTTTCATTAAACTGTTTCATATTTAAAAAAGAATCAAGTAGTGAATTAAATTTAAAGATGATTCGAAAAACATTTTGAGAGATTTTTTCCTTTTAAAATAAAAATGAAATCTGAAAAATGGCTTTTATGTTGAATATTTTTCATTTGATACATCAAACGTCTTAATAAGCCAATTTACTCTTTAAACCTTTCTTTTGTGGCAAAATTCTTTTATCATCAAACGAAGCTTACATTTCCCTAATCACGAAACGTTTCCAGTTAATCTCCTTTTCGATTTTTCAATTAAAGGTAAAATATAAATAAAAGTTTTTCTTGAATGTTATTTGGGGAAATGTTGCAATTTTTGCAAACATTAAATTCTCTTTATTTTTGTTTCGTTTTTCACGTTTCAAGTTCTTTTGAAGCAAAGCAATAAATTATTTGTTTCAATTCGAATAATACGTAACGGTATACATATAATAGTGTTATTTATTACTTTATAATATTTGAATGGAAACTTTATCATACATATTTCAGTTATTATCATACTTTATTTTGTCTTTAGTGGATTGCTTAATACAATTTTATTTTGGATTAAACTTCGCTATAACATAGGAACCGTAAAACATTTAGTTTAAAAATTAAGTAATTTTAAATAGTGAGTGAAAATTATTAAAATGCGAAAGAAATCGTTTGATTTCATAAAACTTCTGATTCAGAGAATTCTCAAATCTTAATTTTTAAAAATCTTTACCTAAATATATTCGATAAGTTTTATTCTTGAAAATTGCATGTAATTATGAATAAATATTTTTTGTACGAATGAAAACTATGAATGAAAATCATTTAGACATCATTTTGGAATAAAGGTAAAAATTATATCATTCACAAATTATTCGACTCAATTTACGTCGATTTGCAGTCACATGACAAATTTAGCTGTACCTACCAGCTTGCATACAATTGCATATTTTTTATGATTTTTCTCATGTATGATGAATTTTGGATTACAAAAGTAAGTTGGCTGGATGTATTTGAATTTTACCACGCAGGTGAGGATATTGAGTATATATATTTTCAAGATAGATAATTAAACATTTTTTATTAAATATTTTCTGTTGGGTATATACATTAAGTATATATATTTTCAAGATAGATAATTAAACATTTTTTTATTAAATATTTTATGTTAGGTATATACATTAAGTTTATTCTTAAAGGTGTCTATAAATCTATGTATAAATAATTATCTGCAAGTACAAAATTTCTCTTTTAATTTTAGTTTTATCAGATATTATTTAATTTTGAAACACTACATTGTTGCTGCATCTTTAAAATTTTATCGCTATTAAAAAAACTTGAACACTTATTTTTACTTTGAAAAGCTATTCCTTGCTGTTGCTTTTAAATTTTATCATGCTAAAAATATTTTAAGTTTTCTTTTAAAAATAAAATTCAAAGACGGTAGTATAATGTATTGTAAATATAAAAGTTGTTTCTATTCGAGGAACGAAGCAAAAGAGAATGCTTGACTATTTTTAGCAACAGACGCGATTTATCACGAAATTTATCCCTAAATTCGAATTTGTTAAAATACACTACATCGTTTTATAAAATTTCTTTCATGTCTTCTTATTTTTTCGTGTAATTCTTTTTTTATTCTCCGGTAACATGCTTTTCATATTTTTTCTTAGTTATAGAATGTAGCTTTCATTGCATTCGAGGAATTCTTTTGAGGAATCCATAGAAAACTTTAGCTCGTTTATCAAGTATCGGTGTTCTTTCATAAGTTAAAGATGTTTTATACAATGATATTGACCATATTTATTATTTCGACGAAACTTTCATATAAATATTGGAATTTTAAATGAAATTGATTTTTCCTCAACATTTTATTGTTAAAATGATTAAATTTATACGAGAAGAAAAATGTAAGAAGTTACTTGAACTAAATATTCACAAGAAAATGATTGTTTCTTAGTTCATTCTAGTTACGTTAAGATGAAATTTCTTAAAATGTAAATTTTTTTCCGTGCAAAAATTTATCCATACCTAATCGAAATCGAATATTTACATTTACGATGTTCAATTTTTCATTAAATACAAGTAAAAATTGGAAGCTACAATAAACAGAAAAAGAAATAAAAGAAATAAATTGACAAGATTTCTGTTTTTTTTACTTACACTAAAAACCTTGACTTTATCTGCTTGTATATTGGACATCGCTTTGAAGATTCCATTGACTTTGCATTAAACCGGAATTACGTAGTACAGGCACTTAAATGTAAACAATCAAAGCAGAAAACTCGTCCATATGAATAATTAGACTTGCTCCCAATTGCTTCTTACCTAGAGACCAGAAGATTTGTTCATTTAGATTAATTCTCCCTTCTGAAAATACAAGGCGATTCATTTTGGCCTCCGAACGTTGAACTGGTCATATGACGAGTAAGACAGTCGTATCTACAGCTACATTCGTTTTCTTATTTCCACCTCACCACATAACCAGAAGGACGTTTCACCCTGACAGACTGACTAGATGAACCGGCAGGCCTGCGAACAATGCCGATCTTCAATCAAATCGGTTCTCAAATCTTAAACCCTTAGATTCTGAAGCTGGGAGCATGCTGTTACACCAAGTGAAAGATCCTTAAAGACCAAGATTCGTCCAAATGTCTTAAATTTCAATGTATGAACTGTGTTTTAAAACTTTTTAATTTGGATATTATAACCAAATTTTAGACGAAACTTAGATGATAAGAAGATAAGTAAGGTATATAGCCAAAATATAAAGTGTGCGCAAATGAAAATCAGACGTTTGCTGCAGCGGCGTTGATTCTAATCGTAGTGGGTTAATGTATTTACCAGTAGAACATAGAGTAGTGGCATCCCACTCCCTACCTCCAGAAGCAATTGCTCCGCCAAGAAGGTCTGAGAAGGTGTTTTTTATTTATTTATATTTTTTCGGCAAACAAGCGCAGTTATTCATAGATTGACTGGCACGGAGAGAAACAGTTAACTTTTAGTGTTATTATAACACGTGATTGAGACGTAAACATGCCATCATAAACAAACACAGAGATCTCGAAAGGAATACATGCATGTATACCCAGCCCTAGCTGAAGCAATGCGGCTGATAAGACAGGCCGTTGCGAAGCAGCCCACCCAGTACTAGGGCAACCAATGACCAAAACGGTTCCTAAAATGATAAACAATAAAAGCTACATTAAGTATCAAATATCAATAAAATAGCCAATAAAACGATCACTTAAATTAAATTAGGCCTAATGTAGCTCTTTAAACCATTGGCATTTCTTTTCTTAAATTCTTTATGCAATTTGCTATACTAATGAATATAACAGGGCCACAAATGTGCGAAACAGGTTGTTTAGCGTTTTCTTTTCTCTGAGCGGATTTTAAACAAAAGGACGGGACTGCTTATCCTAAAGTAGCTACCCGAGCTATTAACAAAATTTCAATGGCATGAGCTAAAGCATCCTTCGCAAAGCCTCCATATACCTTTCATGTGATTCTGATACCCGCGGCCCCTTACTGAAAGGGCAATACTTCACCTGTGGCAAAAACGTAATGCGGAGCACCGTGGAAACCTGGATCCATCAGCAATCAAAGAGTACACATCTTTTGTAAATTTGGGTAAAAGTTGAACAGGATCAATGCATAATGACAATAACAAATATGTTTCGGTGAACTGTAATTAAAATGTTCTTTAGATATAACCATAGTATATTTTCATTTAGACATACTTTAAATATAAAAATAGTAATTTTTACCTTTTTATATCCTGGTAACAACGCTTAAATAATTTAGAATGCACCAATATCTTTTAAATTATGAATCTCACAAGGCCTGTATGTAGAATTAATATGAGCGATGACGCAATACAACATAGTAAAACAAACAAAACTCAGCTTTCGGTTCTGTATGCATCTAAGTAATGATGTCAAAGCTTTTTCGATCTTTTCAATCTCAGAAAAATGCGGCTTTGAAAGTCAAATTTTTTATGGAAAGTGAACGCAGTCAAAAGGAAATATATTTCGAGAGTAGAGAAAGAGTTCGTGTATTCATATTTGCGCTTTCAGAGTAGGAGTTTCTATGCACAGGTAGATCGATACACAGGGCTATCTTATGGTACAAACCTTGAGGTTGATTTACTTTTAAGGTAGATGCACCATTTCTTTCCCTTATATGCTTTGGTTTAAGCAGAAAAATTCCACATCCTCTGTTTCGTACAGTTTTTCTCTTAATGAAAAGCTTTCATCTTACTCTTTAATATTTTCATTTCACTTTGGATTTTACTCTGTCTCCTTCTAGAGCAATGTTGGCGAACCTATGACTCGCCGGTCAGACACAGACACACGAAGGCATTTTAAATGACCCACGCTTTGGTTTTTATAAACGTATTTTTATATCATAAAAGAGAGAGAGCAGATAATCGAAAATAATTAAAGATAAAGCATAAATATCTAATCTCGAATTTATAAGAAATATTTTGAAGTAAGCGTTGGCTCTTTTGTTGTCGATCTTTATTTTTTGCTCTTCTCTTGCTAAAGTAAAAGTTTTGAAACAATGAAACAAAACGAAAACTTAAATTTTTTTTTAGAGAATTTAAAAGTGAGAAAAAAAGTTTCCACTGTCAAGTTTTTCTCTACCACACCTTCTCCCCCCCCCCCCCATTTTCAGTTGAGGTCACTTACTTAGTGACCTCAGCAGAGCTAGTGTTAAAAAAATAATGAAAAAAATTGGACTCTTCTAGAGGATGTTGTACATTATAACCGTGGATCAATAGCTAATTTTAAAAGCTTTAGAGATATATATACACGTATAATTAAAAAGCGTTTGAAATGAAGTAAAAAATTGATTTTTGAATTAATGTTGTTTAAATTAATAAATAAACTATCGAAGAAATTACGAAATCTAAATTTTTATGCAGTCTCTCTGTCCTATTATTCAAATACAATGAAAGCACCCTAACATTCAGGTCGATCAATGGCAACCTCTAGGAATCAACATCCGTTGAAGGGCGGATCGTGACCGAATTGACCATAGAAATGGTTTGAAATAGCTTCAAATAAAGAAATTTACAGGCAGATTGCGCTCTAATTCGTCACATATATAATTGTTCAAATATCCGATTTCTTTTATCACATATGTTTATTATACAGATTTCATGACTTTATTATGTAAAGTTTATTGTTGAAAATAACGGTTGCTCCCAAAATTTGTTTCAATGAAAGGAAAGAAACAATACACTATTATGTTTGGTTTAAGTGATGGGAAGACATTGATGTCCTAAGTTCCGGATGTGAAGAAGTACGTGGTTCTCGTGTATTCGCTTCATGATGACTTTTATGTCTCCCTGCAGATTTTAGAATGGTAAAATTAAAATTAACGTGTGTTATCAATATTAATTCCGATATTGCTTACCTGTGCCTGTCAGAAGCATTGCGACCGACAGTTGGTTAACTCGTTGACTGCAGATCTCACACTTTGACTCAAGCCCTGATTCACACCTACTACCAAATTAAATTACCCCTTCTCTACTATAGTTAAAAGATTGCAGAGAAGGGAGTCATCTAAGTAGGTCTAAATCTCAGGCCTCAGTCAAGGTAACGAACGTGCTAAACTTTTATAATGATAAAGTTTATGGTGTGGATTATTTGCATATCCTTGTTAATATCAAAAGTTTCGAATGTAAGTTTGTGTTAAATAAACCTTTTAAAATCTTTATAAATATCACTTTTCATCTTAATACCATTACTCCCCTTAAAATCACAACTTAGTAGATTATTTTTTTTCTCAAAAGTTTCCCTTTCCAAAAATATACAGATCTTTTTCACTTTTCAGCGAATTTAACTTCCTCTTTTTGCAGGTTTCCATAGAAGCTATCAAATAAATTGCCCACTAAGATATTAAAAGAAACTTTAAATAAGTGTTTTATAAAACAATTTAGCAATTTTCCTTTCAAAATATTTTTAAATGAATGCTCAACTATTTACATCTGCACTCTAGAAAACAAGAAGACGCCATTATAAATGATAGGAAAACGAACCGGACGACAATAATAAGCCAAAAAGCTTCTGTGCCGATCCCAAAATAACTTAATTAATTTAAATATCGTTTTCATCATTTTTCCTTCTGTCAGAAGAAATATTTATTTGTTTGACTAAGATATATCTTCAAAGAATTTACAGATGAAGCCTTTGTTTTGATTTATCTAAGTGGCTGCAATTAATACTTAAACCACCAAACAATGAAAACAAAATATGTTTGGATACACAAAATTTAAAAGAAAGGTAATGAAGCACTTCAATTACTGCTGGAAAAATTAATTACAAAGTATATATTTACGTAGACGATTCTACGAACAAATGATGACTTTCCTCATTGGTTTTCCATTGTAATTGGATTCTGGATTAAAGAAAAAATTGCTCCCATTTCCTATTCCATTAATCAGGAAGATACATTTCCTCTTTTACGTCTGGGAAATATATCTTTAATCCTTCATCGCATTTAAAAACAGATTTAATTACTTTCAGTAATTATGGATGTAATGAGTTGTTATTTTTCATAATGAAAGATTTGTTGCTATATTTTTTGAGTATCTTATTTGTGGAAGTCTAGATTTAAATAAGATAATCTGAGCAGGTTTGAAACAAGAAGTTAAATTTTTGTTGTAACAAGCAATTATTACTAATTATCAGAATACGGTTAACATGATTATAATTTAGTTAATCCTTAAAGGCTTTTAAAAGAAAATTGATAAATTAGAATAATTAATAATTAAGTTTTACAAGAATGTGTTATGTTCTTTCTATTTCTAAAGTACAAAGTATCCGAGGAAAACCTTTAACATGTTAAACATTAATAACAAAATAAAAAAAAACGTAAAATGGAATGCTGTTTGTAGCAAAAGAATACAATGAATGTCATCAGGAAAAAGGGATATTATTATTACTAAACTAAACTAATATCATAAAAAAAGAGCCATTTTGGCCATTCAGATCGCTTATTCAACACCTGATTCCATTGAAGAAGTACTTTGTATATCCCTTTGCGGCGGAAGTCATTATCTTTTTGAAATATGATGAAAAAACATCATGAATGGGTCTAGTTTATTGCCTAGACATAGAATCTACAAACAAAATCTTAAAAAAACTTACTTAAACATTCCGAGGGTGCCGTCCCCCTTTGGGGTCACTCCCCTCATACCAGAACTCCCTTAGATACAGCCACCTTGATATACTCAAAAAATACTGTTGAATCTTACAGAAATCATAAATTAAAACTTCAAGAATATTGGAGGAAAATTGTCGAGTTAATTTGCTAAAATTATAAACATACAGAACTGAAAAAAATTCTTATCTCTGAGTTAAGGAATTTTCCCAAACTTTATCTCTAATAATTCCTATTCCGAAACGAAATTTCATAAGGCTCCTATATGCATTCTAAAAGGAGTACTATTAGCCCTATGCTAAACCTATTATTTTCCATTTATAGTTGAATTTAACGGTTGAGAAGTGAGTGAAATTAGGTGTGCCATCAGCTGGCACACTGCGCCGCAAAGGGATATGGGCCAGATTGACGCTAGGACATTATGGGTCAAATGTCCTAATGTTTGTGAGGTGTGAAGAGTTAGAGGGTAAGGGCTTAGGTTTCATTCTCAAAATTACGTAAAATACAATTCCTGTAGCTGCAAAAGAAGCATTAAGCTTTCAAAACTAATTGAATGATAAAACGAAATATATTTAATTTTTCATGACTAAAACATAATTAAGTTTCTAGATACAATTTTCATTTTCCATGACTCTATTTGGGCTCTTGACTCGCAGTTTTAAAAGCAACGGATTATGGAACATATTATAACACATACATAAATAACAACCATCTAAGAGTTCTCTGAAAAACTTAAATTTGTACATGAAACGTCAGTGAACTAGTCAGTTCTTACACACAGCAAATGGAAGTATATATTCAATTTATGCAAAAAATCAGTACTTGAAATGCAAGCAATATCATATCACTTACACCTGTTTTATTTATATATCGTAAAAGACAAAATTTAACAAAATCCGCAACTTAATGATTAACCCCTTAACATACAATGACGTCTCTGACACGTGCATCGAAAATTACTGAATTTTTGCTATTTAAATCCATATTTAAATCAACGTAACAATTAATTTTAAATACAAAAATCACCTGGTTTTGCTTAAATGTCTCAAGTATCCTTAATCGTCTCAAATATATTGAAATAAAAATAATCCCAATTGGGTGGTGGCTTCTAATTAGGAGGTTAAATAAAATCGTATGGCAAGGGGTTAGGTACTCACGAAGACAATCATATTTCTGTTCAGATGCGAAACAAATCATAACTCATAAAACTTCGTTGCCTATTTTAACGCGTTAAATAACAACCAGTTAGTTCGATCGTAAATCGAAAGCAAAGAAATGAACCATTTATTCTACATCTGACTTACTAATGACTTTGAAATTCGCCAAAATGTGACATCTTCACTTACAATAAATTAACTTTCACTGATAAAACAATGCATTTATTTTCATCCTGTTTAAGTCAATATTAACATGGTGCCCTATCGGCATGATATATATTAATACGTTTATGTCACGAAAGCTATTGTTCATATCACCGATATTTATGTATAAAAATCCACGCGCAATTTGGATACTCACGCACTAAATATCTCATCTCGCCCCGTATTTCACCAGAGGCAGATAAGCGATGATCCCGACCTCCCTGGAGAGCGTTCTTTGATATTTTCGCGAGCAACAAAGTTCAAGGAATAGCACCACCTCATTCATCATAGCAATTGCATGTTCCAGAACACGTAGTGTAATGTTCTCAAAGCCCCTGCAAATGTTATTGCTAGTCAAAGAGCGGTGCCGGAAGAACCCGGAAAGAAATGACACGTTTTTTATCACCCAGGAGGCTTCAGTTATTCTTTGCCCCCTTTTTTTTCTCAAATCGCTTAGGACTCGTAGAAATAGAAGTTGTAACCCAACGGAGCAGAAAATCGTTGCAATTTGCGAAGAGGGGAAAAACTGTTATCGTGGATTTCACATGTTTGTTAGTTTGTTTCTTTTTTTATCTATAAGCTTTTGAAGTATGTGCTAGAGTTATGAGAAAAGAAAGTGTGAGCAGGATTGTTGAACAATATTTTTGCTCTCCTGATACATGTTTAGAATGTTTCGTTACTTTTTTATGTTTATTTTAGCCTATTTTGGGAACTCAAAAGAAAAAATCGAACACCTATACGGCAGGAAGATTTCTCAAACTTTTCTGATATTAGGTGTTATTGTGAAGTCGAAAAGTGGACCTGTTGGCAAGGTCATTTGGAATATTGTCTGGATAGTGAAACTTATAATCTTAATTAAATTTGCATAATAAAATCTATATTAAAACCGGAAAATAGAATTATGGAACAAAAACCAGCAACAAGTTCTACTCGATATGATTAACCACTTAACGGTGTAGTTTTTTTGTACCATCTAATTAGATGATCCTCCTCTATTTTTGAGATCCTTTGTCGTATTGAATTCTATGGACACTTCATGTCCATAGAACACTTGAAATGTTAATGGATTACTGGCTATTTTCATATCGAGTTATAACGCCTATGAATGGCTTAAATTTAGTTTATAAGTTTAAAAATGTCATAATTTGATGCAAGAGTGAAGAAAACTGTTAAGGGGTTAAGCAAACTCAAACACTGCAATAAGATGGTGTCATAGGAACAGAGTAAGAAAATTCAACCTAATCCTAAAAGCAAAGGTCTGACCAGACTTCTAATTTTTGTTTGGCCTCTGATCTGAAATCTGGCTTTATTTGTCACATCCGATACTATTACACACTTGGTAATGCTCTTATAATCATTTCTACGCTTATACCAATTGAAATTCTTAGCAAATAAAATGGTAACAAACAATGTTTGTCACCCAAGTATCCAAAAGGAAACAAACGTCTGCGTGCGGTAAAAAAAACAATATTATGGCATCCAGATCCACCATATCCATTGTCCGAGAAAGACACACTTCAGAAGATACGCTGATCATCTTTTCCCCATTCCATTTGTAATTCGTGGAAAATTAAATGGTGCATTATCAACATTATTTTTCATCCATGTACCTAAAAGGTAAAAATCTGTGTTCTGTTAAGAGAACAATACTGTCATACTGTCTGATCCAAACTTCAATAATTGCACTTTTTTCCCCTCAGTAGTTCATTAACAGAAACTATACACTATTTAAATTGGAACTATATAGATATATATACAATTACGATTCACGTTCAAGAGTGCTCAAAATCACTCTACGTCCATCCTGGATCTCCTACAGAAATCAATTAAATGGCGTCCACCTCCCACTTTTCCCACGCAACTGTTTCTACCACTCTTCAATTCACTTCTTTTGACTGTGGGCTGGAACAGTTACGTGGAAGTTGGTGGCATGACAAATATGTCATTCATATCCACAGACAGATATACCAATAAAGCCAAAATTAAAAAAAGAAAGTAATACAAGCAATCCTATAGTAATTTGAAGTAAACGAAAAGCAGACAACAAAAGGAATCCATTCTAGTTCACTTTTTCAAGGGCTAGAAACTATTCGAAATGGATTCAAAAGAATATTTAGGGAATTTTCTGTAGAAGCAGGCCTATTTTGGGCCAAGACAGAGCTTCTCATAGCCGGAACTCCCCAAAAAAGAGAAACCAGGAGCAAATCCACAAGAACAAACATCAAAAGAAAAAGGAAAAAGCATTAAATAGGCTAATGAGAGCAACAAAATATTAGCCATCAAGCTTAATTAATAAGCTTTCATAAGGTAAAATAAAAAAACTTACCCCTGTAGAAACAAACCAGATAAAAAATAATTTGCCCGCGCTTTCGAAAAAAGCAAAACATGTGGCGCCATCTATATTCCCAAAAGAGGAATAGAAAGGCAGAGAAAAGAAAAGAAGGAAAGAGGAGGCCGAGACAGCAATCTCTTTACTAGCATGGGAAGGAAACCAATTCAGAAGTATTAAGAGAGAAAAAAAAATATCATATATCCATATTCATATCCACCATATCCAGTGTCCAGGGAAGTCTTGCCTAGACCATCTCTCATTACCATTAAGTTATGCATTTGACTACATGAAATATTTTATTCAGTAAGATTGTTCCATTGAAAAAGTTCTGAATATCATGATATATTCCTGTCTAAGCAAGCATGATTTCTACATCATAACTCAATTAAACTGCAAATTTAATTTTTTTCTACAATTTTCATTAATAACTGTTATAATAATATAATAACTATTTCTGTACGTCAGAGGTAAACTATCCTAATACAAAAGAAGTCATTCACCGTCCTATTCACAGAACGGATTGAAGTGAAAACCGGACTCCACAATAGCATGAAGGGGACGGGAGTAGGTGCCTTAAAGCAGGGCATTCATATCAAATCCAAAATGGAAATTTGGATAACGGGAAAGAAAAAACAAGCGTCAAGGTCAAAAACCTATGAAAATTAAAATAGAGGCTAGTAGAAGTCGGATTTCCAAACAAGCGGAAATCCGGCAGTTCGTGCGCCAATTCTTTTGCATGACCCTTCTCGTGGGTACTCGGTACATGAAAGGCTTGACTGGATCGGGACCCTGCTTAGAGGATAGCGATTAGCATATCTGAAATCCTCGGAGTGGGGGAAGGAAGAGGAGATCGAAGAGCAGTTGTAGAGAAGGGGAGAAAAGATCGCTCCCCCTTACCGCAAGCGAACTTTGAAACATCATGTTACAAACGTGGAAAGTCGCCTCCCAGCAATGTGAGTCTTATGGTTGGGAAGAGAGTTTTACAGGGGTAAGTATGCGATGACTGGCAGCAGCCACGTCTGGACCACTGACCTTGGAGACAGACTTGGCGACAAATTTGGCGACTTTGGCGACGAAATATGGGATCTCAAAGCTGCTGGAATCTTCTCGATATCTGTATTAGGAGAGGAGATATGCTTGAATGCACTAGATGATTCCATATGACGTCACGGTCTGCCGGGGGAGACTATATAAGGAGAACGCCTGGATGACGGTAGTGATGTGTCAGTTTCGTTCTTTTCGTAGAGTCGGATCCACGAATCCGCCTCCGGCTGCGGATCCGGATCCGCGGATTCGTTCCGACTCCGAAATGTAAATGGATTTATTTCCCATAATTACTGTAATCTTTATTATTGAACTTGTATTTTAATATAATTATGAATCATAATTAATAACATTATAATTTTAATTAGATAATTCATTATATTGATATTAATTTTAATGATTAAGTTTGATTGATAATTATAATTAATTATATTGATGATAATTTTAATAATTAATTTTAATTACTAATTATGTTTTAATTAACATTTTTGTTAATTATTTAAAATTTATTTTGAGACGTTTTTGATTTCTATTTTCTGGTTAGGACTTCCCATGAATATCAATTAATTTGTTGGAAACAAAATATTTACTGAAGCGTTTAATAATGAAATTTCAGCTCAGATTTCTTTCTAATTAAATATAAAGTCACCCAATCCTAATGAGCTTCATACAGTAAAAAAGCTTTTAATCATCATCAAGGAATATAAAACATCTCTTTGCAGTTATCAAAGATCCACTGCTGTTAAAATCTGTTATTGACTATATTAACAAATTGTAATTTTTTAGTAAATTCCTATCACTTCAATTAATTGCTTTTAAATTTTGAGCAAATTATAGATGCCATTTAAATATACCGGACAAGGCACGTGCATACGTGGCTTGGTCGGCAGAACGTCGTGTAACGAACCCTATTGACATGGGTTCGAGCCTAAGTAAGCATAGTCTCTGGAAGGTTAATGTTTTAGAAATTTTAATTTCTGATATTCTGTTTAAAAGGTATTTTTATAATATATATTCAGCATTTTATTTTATTTTACTCTTTATTTCCAAACCTAATTCATTATTATATAAATTTTAAATAATTCTTTAAACTTATATATAAGTATGGGGAACTAAGTTAGAATAGGAATTATTTAAAATTTATCTCATAATAAATCAGGTTTGGAAATAAAGAGTTAAATAAAAGAAAATGCTGAATATATTTATAAAATAACTTTTTAAAGAGAATATCCGAAATTAAAATTTTCAAAATATTGTCTTGCAACGACTATGCCGGCTGAGATTCGAACCCGTGTCAGTGTGGTTCAAAACAATGCGTTCTACCGACCTTGCCACGGAAACTTGTGCTGGGGATGGCATACTTAAATGAAGTGTTCAAAACCAAAAGGTATAAAAAAATTTCGATGACTTAAATTACTCACATGGAAAAATATTATTTCTTAATAATTTCTAAAATGTGTGCCTATTTGTTGATTTATCTTAAACTTTTATACCAAAAATTCTTGACAGTTTGAAAAAAGTGCAGACTCAAATTTTTCTCTTAAATAGTTTTTATCAAATCTATTAATTTCAATGTACCGAAATTCAACCAATGAAATTATTTTTGATATTGAAATCTTGAGTTAAGAACAAAAAATTATAATTATTTTTAATTATAATTATTATGAATTCTTTTTACTTGCATCTTCTTTTCACTAGCAACTCTTTTACTTCTCAAGCAATATCAAAAGAATCATTAATCAAGCCAACTATTCTACTAGTTCCTTTGTAAACAACCTCAGAATTCGAACTGTATGTACAGCGTAACTGATTGCTTATCAACAGAATCTTACCAGCCTTTCCTGCTCCTCGCGAAGGAACTTATCTGCATCCATGACCCAAATGATGTATCATTCATTCCAGAACGAAACAAATCCTCTTCTAAGATTATGGATCCGAATCAGTGATTCTGAATCGGGTTCATGATGCCGCGGAACCAGTAAATCCGATTCCGATTCCGTGGATTCATAGATCCGAATCCGCGGATTCATAAATCCGAATGCACGGATACATGAATCCGAATCCGCGGATTCGTTCCTTTTGATCGAAATCGGATACAATCGTTACTTTTGAGGAGCCGGATCCACGGATTCGTTCCAGAGTGAACTACTTTATCATTAGATGACGGGGTGAATGTTGATCGACTGGGATCGCCTTTGAGCGCGAACGTCTTTGGAGTTCTATCCTCTGTGCGAGCTAGTAAGCTGTTAGACGCCGAGCGGTTTTGAGTAATAGTGTGTTGATCAACTGGAACGACTTTAGAGTTTCGTCTGCAGTGCGAGCTAGGAAGCTGGTGAGCTGAGCGCTATTAAAAGTGCTGTTGTTGTCGTTATTAGTGATTTGCTGACTGTTTGTGTTGCTAAATATTAAAGTGGTGAACTGTTATTACCTGTGAATTGTTGTCTGTTCACGTCGCTAATCTGTGCAAGATCTATTGTTACCTGTGCTACGTGTTTTCCAGCATATTTGTGAATAAACCTTCATTCTCCATATCCTGCTTGTTGGACATTTTACACCATACATCCACAGAACGATTTTTGTAACAATCAAGTTCCGCGGTGAGGAGCGAACAGCGTCTGTATCGCAATTTGGAGCTACACATGAATGCCGTGCATGATTTTTGCGACTAGAATGCGTGGGGGGAAAACCAATGTTGGGACAAATGGAATAGGATGAACAACAGCTGTATGGCCTGGTTAATGGCCATCACAGGCCACGGGCCAACCCTCCCCGAAGGCAGTACGTCCCATCTTTCGGAGCATGGCGATAAGCGCCCCGACTAATGTACCCGCCTAAGGGACCGCCTCCCCACTTATTCAATACCGTGGGGCACCGAAAGTCGTAACAATTTTAAATTAATTAACAATTCCACATTAATTTACAGGAAAGCTAAAAGAAGTTCCAGAGCGCAATGCATTGCAAAGCGAATTTATTTTTTGAGAGTGGTTATCTTTAGTGCTTTCGGCTACAGTTACTACACTTTTCCCACCTGAATAAGCTGTCGTTATAAGGAAATACAAGCAATACAAGCAAAACACCAAAATCAGAAATAAAACTGGACTTAAGATAGTTTACCTCTAATATACAGATTTTTGAATGACCCGACATCCTGTAACTATTTAATGATATGAACAATAATTACATAACTTAAAAACTTTTATTCTTTCCTCAATATTTTTCTGTGGCACTACTATATCCTAATGGCTAAAGTTTTGACTTCGAAATTAGAGCACCACTTGTTAGAGAAAATATTAAATACATTGCCTTGTATGGAGATCTTGCTCTCGTTTAATTTATCGCAAGAGGTTAAGCCTATTATTAAGGATTAATTTTTAATGCAGGATTAAGTTCCTCCCATTGGGGTCTCAGGAAGGAATTTGATTCACACGCCAAAACGCCACAAAAAACGTTGTATGGGAGATCCTCTATATCTCGGTAACTATATATGTTAAAATATAACTAATATCTTATTTTAGAGATAAAAGGCAAGAGCAGAAGTTACAAAAAAAATTCAAAATAGGAAAAGAGTCACGTGAGTAAAGTAGTCCTATGCCTTTAACATCAGTGGCTGTTTGAAAAAGACAGCCTCCCGTCATTTTTTTTTAATTAGCTGCCACTCAGATATCGTTCTTGTTTCTAGAACCAAGAGACGTGTCCTAAAACCGGCTTAGCATTGCTTCAAATCGGGGCGTCATCCTGATACATTAAATCCAAAATTATTTTAAATTTTATATGAAATTATTTAACTATATTTATTCATGTATACTTCTCTCATTTATGCGAAGAAAAAAGAAATCAGGTAAGATAAAGAATTTTTTATTGTTCTCTGTTCCTCACAATTTAAATAATTTAATATGAATTAATCTAAATTATTATTGATAAAGCCTACCACAAGCGAATTACCTTTAACACTAATAATACTCTCAAATGTATGTTAATAATAATATGTTATCCAACAAGGTTTTTAATAATTGATGATGCTTACAGAATATTCAAATCTTTGAATACAATTTCATAGTTTGATTTTTCAATAATCAAATCAAAAACTTTGTGACCAAATGATTTATATTAAGTTGCTCTTATCACAACTCAAAATATAAACTTCGGATTCATATTCAGAAACAGATAATATGCACGATAAAATTATTGTCCAAAAATATTCTCCGATGCTCTAAAGTACGAATAAAAATCTGCTTCAGATATCGATATTTCTAACTTTCTTTCAACACAGAAAGAAGATTCTTTAGAAGCAGCATTATAATAAGTAGGCTTCAAAAGAAGTCACCTACCAATGCTTGCGTAAGAGAAAGTATTCTATAAGAATTTTTTATTCGAGCATAAAGCATTCGCTTGCATGAATCAGGACATGTTCACATCCTAACACATCACTGACATTACGAAATCCCTAACAGTAGAGCAAATCGCAGTAACAGGATGGCTAATGAAGTATAGATTTTTTGTTTCCTTTTATTCTGAATCTGCAGATATATTTTATTCAAACACATATGCTCAAAAAAGATACGTTATCTATACTTATAAAAGGCAATGTTTGTGTGTGTGTGTGCGTGTGTGTGTGTTTGTCTGCGATGTCCAGACGAATCTATCGCACTTACAGCCATGAAATTTGGCACACAGGTAGTCGTAATGGTGACTGAATGCACCTCGAAGCCGAAATTTTAAATTTTAATCTAGAATTTTTTTTATTTAATGTTTTGTGTTGTTTTGGTTGATTTTTCGCACTAATTTCTCAATAGAATAGTTACGAATAAGTTTACGATAAAAATATATACACCATCGGAAAGAGCACGCGGTTTCCGTTCTAATGAAGTTAGTTTTGAATTTCTAACGTAATTTACTGAATTTTGAGAATTTTTTTAAAAATTGTCACTTTCTCCTTATATTTTTAAATGTCAATGTTTTTTCCATCGCATCCAACGTTCTAATAAACCTATGATTTTCAGTTTTTTTATGGTAACAACAGAGGTATTTATCTCTCATTTAAAACAAGAACGGTTAAAATATCTTTGTCCGTTCGTTCTTAATAATTTTTTTTCTTAAAGGGTTAAAAAAATTCTTTTCGAATGAAGTTCTTTCTCCGGAACGGTGAGTTTCTCCCTGGCTACGGCTAGCGCCATCTGTTGGAATTATTCTCTCCTCAATTTTTAGCATGTTTTGCTAGGAATAATTTGAAATCATTTCGTTGGACGCAAGGGTTTAGTCGTAAATTAAGCAGTGCTGGAAGATTCTGACATGGGTGATAAGTTGGCTTTGCTGAATTATGAGAGAATTTTTTTCGTGATGAGCTAAAAGAGTTTCTTTACCATCTGCGTAAAATGTGCCATAGCTTTTCACGCAAGCTCCAGGGGGGTGACGAAGGGGGTACTGTCGTGACCTTGAAACGTCACGGTATTGTGGTTTGAGACTGTATTACATCAGCATAACTTAGATACACCATTGCTGTATATTAAAGATTTTCACGTTGCAATTTTTTTTTTATTATTGTTTTGGAATAACGTACTCTGTACTGCTTTTCTACATGTCATTATCGCGGGAAAATCAATGTGTATCTTTTGTTTTGATTTTGTTTCAAAACTTTTTCGTGTCATTGTGGGCGATTTTTTTTTTCATGTTTTTGAAGTCCTGATTCCACGGGCAACGCCGTGCGCGTTCTGCTAGTGCTTATATAAAATAACTGAGTTTTAGGTTTTCATTTTATGTTTCTTACTTCCCATCCAACTACGGCTCAAAACTTCGAAGTGTTCTCCCCAAAATATCCCTTATTTATTCTTTTAATTGTTCTAAAGAAAAGTAGGACTTATATAAAATAACTGAGTTTTAGGTTTTTATTTTATGTTTCTTACTTCCCATCCAACTACGGCTCAAAACTTCGAAGTGTTCTCCCCAAAATGTCCCTTATTTATTCTTTTGTTTTAAAGAAAAGTGGATTATATAAAATAACTTTGGTTTTAGGTTTTTATTTTATGTTTCTTACTTCCCATCCAACTACCTAAAACTTGAAGTGTTCTCCCAAAATAATCCTTATTTATTCTTTAATTGTTCTAAAGAAAGTAGGACTTATATAAAATATTCAAGTTTTAGGTTTTTATTTTATGTTTCTTACTTCCCATCCAACTACGGCTCAAAACTTCGAAGTGTTCTCCCCAAAATATCCCTTATTTATTCTTTTAATTGTTCCAAAGTAAAGTAGGACTTCATTATTTTTTCAGATTCCCAAAAGTTTAAGGTATTACACAAAAGAAAGCTGTATCGTTCAAAGGAGTTTACCGTTATTCATGAAAAATAAGATACTATTTTATTTTTTAACACATCGTAAGCGAGAAGCGACTAAACCCGCTGTGTGCATATTTTTATTAAAGCGCGGGAAACGATAAAACTCGCTTTGTACTTATTGGATGCACATGCAATTTTGAAATTTGTGAAATCTTGCTCTCGGATTGCAAAAAAACGCCCGCTGTATGGTGAGAGTTTAGTCAGAAAACACACGGTTAAGATATGTTAATGGAAAAAAGTTAGAATTAACTTCTTTTTTTAAAAGGTATAAGAAAAGTATAGCATATTTAAACGCTTTAAATAGGTTCTTCTTGTCATTACTGAGATTATACGTCTATGCACCGACAAATGATGTTATTACATTATGGCATCTCCAGAAGAAAAATATAATTAGAAATAATTATGTTTATTTAATTTTAATAAATAATGCATTGGATTTTTTTAATTATGTTTTCATTAATATATTGTTTACAGTCCTTAACATTTTAAATTTTAGCCATCTGAAAATCTGTACCATGTATATAATTAAAATAAATGATATAAAAATACTTTTTAGATTTCTAACAATAATACCCATTTATATAATTACTCCTTCATAAAGGCAGGAACTTCCATTTGAAAATATAATACAATTTTCATATGCTTACTCAGTCTCAAGGAATTCGGAAGCTATAGTAGAATTTCTCACTTTATATATAATTTAAATCTCTTCTAGAAAAACATTTACAGAAACATTCCCTTTTATAATCATATTGTAGACTCCTTTCTTCATACGTTTATACTATTCTTCTTCATGGGGCTTCGAAAACATCACTGTTTAATTTTTCATCTTCTTCGCATTCAAACAAAAAAAATTAAGCAACATTCTCCTTCGTCAAAAATCAAGGTTATAGAAAAGTAAACGCATCATCGTATCCCATTCAGTTGGGAGAGTAATATATACAAATAAGAAAAGAATATTTTTTCGCTTTTTTATTTTTTTGAAAGGAAAGAATGTGAAATTTTCCAACCGAAAAAAGGAAAATTATGTACAATGCTTTGGACTTTTTTTATTCATCTTATACTCTGCTCCGAAATTAACCAAAAAGGACGAGTGGCAAATTGCATCACCTTAATTTAAATGCAAATTAGATAAACCGTTCCGTTTCTCTAGAATTTCCATCGGAACATAAGAAACTTTTCCTCAAAGGGAAGGAGGAGTAAGTAGAAACAGTGATCGTCCTGTAATTTCAAGAAGTGTTTTCGGATGGCAAAACATTACAATTTTAGTAACTTGAAACCGGAGTTTCAAGAAAATAATATTTTGCGCATACGACACATTTTTTGTTTTAGTTCTCATTGTTAATTTCCTTTCTTAGCATCCTCTTGCATGTAGTAAGTGATTTCAGTGAGAAACTGGGTGAATCGTAACAAGTTGATGAGAAAATAATCATGGTTGGGGAATGGTTATCATTCCTCAGAATTTGGTAAATTTGAAACATAGAAAGATTAAACTTTTTCCGAAAATGTGCTGTTATAGCGTGGAAGCATTTTGAGTATATTTAAAACTTGGGTTAACCATCCAATTAAATGTTTTTGGAAAGTTTTCGCTAAATATATTTAATCTTATCAACAACCTTCGGATTTCTGAAATTGATGCATCCAACTGATATTGTTAATAAAACAAACGTTATTTAAAGAATATTATCTTATCCGAGATTCAACGACATTTGAATAAAAATTCTGGTGGGATATTCAAATTAACTACGAGAATGAAAAGAATGATTGTACTTTCTCAAAATACGGGGACATCGAAATTCAGGAAAATCAAACACGTCCTTCAGATATTGTGTTATTGTCGCATAAGAAATCAATGTTACGGTGAAGCAAAAGTCGGTAACCTGCAGCTCCGAAGCCACATGTGACTCTTCAAATGCATAATTGTGGTTATTTTTATGATAGTAAATAATATAAGTATAAAAAAATAAAATGTTAAACTAAAATAAAAGAAAGAAATTCCCAGCAATATTTCATTAACATTTTTTGTCTATTATAACATAATACGTCTTTGAATATAAATATTGTAAAAATTCAACCAAGAAATCAGGTGAAAGTGTGAGTTTGCCGTCTTGTTTGAAAAGGAAAGCACAAGCAATTTTGATGAATTTTCTCCAGAATTTCAGCAACAGAAGGCTCATCAAAAATTGTATATTGTTCTTATTTTTTGAAGTTTACATTTTAATTTTAGTTCTCATACTAGATAAATATATTATAAAATATCTGAAATCCTAGTACACTGTTTAAAGAAAGAAAAATGGTAACTTATATGTAAAAATATTTGAAATCTCTTATTTTTATAATTATATTTCTTAATTACAAATACGATTACTGTAACACTGGTAATAAATAATCGAATTGTAATTTATTTTATTACTTTACCTTTGAAAAAAGCAGAAATGGACTCAATTTAACATTAAAACATCATTTTAGGCTCAATTTCCAAAGGTGCATATTTCTTAAATCATGGTGCTGACTTTTGGTTCCGTAAGTACTAATTTGGTTTAAATACCATTCTAAAAATGTTTATTTACAAATTTGGAAATCAAAATCTTTCAAAGAAAGCAAAAACTAAGAAAAATATTCTGAGAGAATCGAATTAAACAAACAAGGAATCCATTCTATCCACCTTGTCAAGGGCTCAGGACTAAATTCGAAATGGATTCAAAATATTTGGGAAATTGTTCTGTACGAAGCTTGTAATGCAAGCTTCATTTCGAATCCACTTCGAATTTAGTCCTGAGCCTTTGACAAGGTGGATAGAATGGATTCCTTGTTTGTTTAATTCGATTCTCTCAGAATATTTATCTTAGTTTTTTGCTTTCTTTGTATGATTTTGATTTCCATTGTTTTTTTTGTAAGCAGCTGCAATTGCGCGCTACTTAAACATTGTCTAAATTTTATGGTTTAATTTTTGTTGGTTCTGTTTAAGGTTTAAGTTAAAATGTTTTATAATTTATTTATTCTACTTTTTCTAGTTGCTTGTTTTTAAGCTTTATTTACAAGTAATAATAATAATTGCTTGAATTGCGCTTCTAATTAAGTATTTTCAAACAGACCCAGCTGAATATATTTAATTTTGTAAACAAACTGAGATTATTCGAGGGATGAGGTGTGTGTGTGTGGGGGGGGGCTCATGGGAGAGATTCGGTTTCGTGATCGGAGGGTAGGGGAGTTCAAGATTTAACTCAGGAGAATAATCCACTGTGTACACGGACCTAGCACAAGTGAAACATATCGATAGTCAAACATCCTCTTCCTGGCATGGAGTGGAAGTTTGGTGAGGAAGTACCGGCTCAAATGTCCTCCTCTGTATCTGACCACCGTTCAAAATTATGATTTCCGTCTCCAAATGGCCTTAATAAAGTCCCAAAACGGGCTTTAATGTAATTAAGCATAACTGGAATTCTTTAATCCTCCATTAGGCGCGTGAAATTTTGTCACACAGTTAGGCGCGCGGGTATGTGCCCATTTTCTCTTCGTTTTTTTTTCTAGATATATTTTTTTCTGAGAAAGATACATTAAATGCAAGTTAAAGAATAAACATCTAAGAAATGCAGAAAAGCGTAAAAATAATTTTAGCTGACTATTTTTAAATATTTTTATAGGGATTAAAAAATACTATGAAAAATCACAACATTTTACATACACTTCTTTTAAATTCTCACTAAAAGCTTAATTATGGCAATTTTTAACATATTTCTTGGTAGTTTTGTCCCTATTTCTTCCATATTATTTTCATCTACCTTCATTACTATTTGACTTTGTTGTTTTTTCCGTCCTATATAATCTATTCTTAACATGATATTTTCTCTTCTTTTTAATTCCATTGGAAGGCGGGAATTGGGAAGCTCTGCAATAATTTGATGAATAATAAGTATGAAACTGAAATTTTTGATAGCATCAAATCATTTCGTATCCTTATCGATTTCAGTCTGTTTAAAAATTAACAAAGCATTAATAGTCGAGTTGTTTCAAAGATTGGAAGAAAGAACCATAATACAATGACAAGTATTTTTTGAGACATTATTTTTCAACTAAAACTGATCTAGAATATCAACTCCTCTTGTCATGTTATAAAATATAACAATATCAGGATTTTATTATCACCCGTCGTCAACAAAAACTGAAAAGTTCAATGTAAAGCCTGAGTAAAAACTTCAAGGCCAGTAAAAAACTCTGAGAAAATGGAAAAATGAAATAAAAGGGATTTAATAAATATTAATTATTAAAGTTCATTGCTAAGAAATAACGCAACAAACAGGATTAGTAAAGATATAATTATCAGAAAAAAAGTGGTATACACAAAGCTAGTATTTCAGCCTGAGTAAAAACTTTAAGGCCACCAGTAATTTTCAAAAATAAATATACATAATACTTATACATAATATAATACTTAAATATTACTGCAATTACTAAGATTGTGACAACTCTCCGATTTGCAAATTTGTCATACATTTTTTCGAAGTTTTGGTGCTCTTTCTGAAGATGGCGAAAGGTTCGAAGTTAAAAAGAGGGCAGATTGAAGCTTTTTCTTCAACAGGAATGAGTATCCGTACTATTGCGATAAAAATAGGAAGATCAAAGACTGTAGTCAACAATTTTTTTTAATTGAAAGACAATTATGGTAAAGAGAAAACCGGGAGAAGACCTAAAGCTTTGTCCTCGCGTGATGAAAGAAGAGTTTGCAGACTGGCATCTACTGGAAAGTACTCAACCAGGAAACTTATTCAGACAACAGGTTTAAATGTTTGTCAAAAAGCGATGTATAACAGAATTAGAAGGTTTGGAAGTTAGATTTATACAGCAAAATTGGCTAAGCCTCAGTTGCTGCAGAGGCACAAATAGAGCGTTTGAACTTCAGCCAGCAAGTCATGACCTGGGACAACCAATGGATACGAATAATTTTTTCTGATGACAAAAATGGAATTTGGATGGACCATACGGATGGAAGCACTATTGGCTTGAATTAAGAAAAGAAAAAGAAATATTCTCCAAGCGCCAATTAGGTGGAGGCTCTGTGATGACCTGGGACTGCTTTGCTTTCAATGGTGTTGGTTCAATTGCGTTCGTTTCGGGTAAAATGAATTCACAAGCATACCAAAGTGTCCCCGCAAGTCATCTTTTACCAAATGCTGAATTTCTTGCTAGAGAAAATTGGAAATATCAGCAAGAGAAAGAACCTATCCATTCGAGTTACAGTACAAAAAATTAGTTCTAAATCAACAATGTTGAAACTTTGAAATGGCCAGCTAAGTCTCCAGATTGCAACCCAATAGAAAACTAATGGGGTAATTTAGTAAGAAAAGTTTATGAAAATAGGAGACATTTTACATCATCAATAGAGCTGAAATCTAATATCAAAGACGACTGGTATAAAACAGACCCCGAATTTTGTCAAAAACTAGTTTCATCCATGAAAACAAGAATATTCGAAGTAATTCGAAGAAATGGCTCCTACACAGGCTTCTAAATGTCTGCATTTCTTTTCTTATATATTATTTTCTATGTTGGCCTTAAAGTTTTTACTCATGCTTACATATTGATCTGAGTGTTCTATAATATTTTCTGATAATAAAATATTTACAAATGAATTTTGCTGCATTTTTTACTTGTATTTAAGGTTAATAATTATCATTCAAATGATATTTTAATACTCAGTTTAAGATTTGTCCATTTTCGTAAAAATTTTTACTGACCTTAAAGTTTTTACTCAAACTGTAATCTAGTATTACACAAGCGTAGCCAAATATTCAAGACTTTACTTCTCGCTTCTTATATGGTAAAAATTATTTGAGTAATACCCGTTTATTTATATGAATTGGATAAATATAAGTTAGTTTCTATCTCTGTTAAAATCCTTTTGGAAAATTCGAGCCTAGAAAACCAGTTTTCCGCTGTTAGACTAGCTTTACTACATTTTAAGAATGAAATTCACTGACATTATTTTAAATATTTAAAAATGAAATGAAGCTAAGTGAAATATTTTCACACCGCGAGCATAATAAGTCATTAGGAAAGTAAGAATTATTACAGAAATATCGAAAGAAGAAGAAAGATCATCTTCCATTTGCTGCTTCACGGTTTGGCGGCCTTTGTACACCTGTCCCCATTCATCTTTATGTTCTCTTATCTCCCGTGAGCTAACTTTGTGAACGTGAATGAATGTGCCATATTGTTCCTGGGTATTCCAAGGACAGGTACTGAAAATTTGACCTCTAAACAATGAATGGAATTTAAAATGCAGTGTTTGGAAAACTAAAGGGCGACAACTGTACAACACGCGACTAACGGAGGGTTAACAGATACATCAAGTTGCTTTTCACCCTGAACCATGGAAAAGTACACAAAATTTCGATGCGGAAGCGCTCATCATAAGTGTTTGATATGAGAGTAAACCAAACTTAAGTTCCAACTTGCTTTCTGACTTTCAATCTATTTCCAAGAAAGACTACAAGACACTATGAAAAAATTTCGTTAATTCTGAAGCACTAACATATGGCATGGTGGGCTCGGAGCATTTAAAAGACATATGAATATGAGAAAATTTGACTACTAGAAAATTGATCTATCGTTAGTTAGACATTATGTTAAGATACTTCGATGACATTTAAAACACGAATTCCCAATATCGAATAAAGTAACTAAACTACGTGACCATCGAGGCTCCCACAGTCTTTACAAGACAAAAGAAAAAAAGATTTCTGAATTTTTATGATTATTGAACTTTTAAATACAGGCGCTGCAATACGTATCTAATCTAAACCTGGTTTCAATGGATTAACAATATTGTTCAAACTAAATGTCTTTTTAGATTAATCGTTGCAAGTCGCGGCTATATGTTTTTCCTATTTCATAAAACTTTTGTTGACACTGTGGCAATGCAAAATGCTAAAACAAAGTGAATGCGTGCTATATCTAAGCAAATATGTAGACCCTCTGACTGCTTATCCCGCGGGTAGTAAGTGGGTCTGTTTCCTGCTGAATCCTATGATTTTCGAAAGCTAATGTGTTAACATTTTATTTTATTTTAGTACCCATGCCGGCCCGGCCTACCATCAAGGGTGTAAGGCCCTGAGCAGGCCGGCAGGGAAAAAAAATCCACAAAACCATCCAAACGACAAAACGATCAATACAAACTATAAGTTAAAATCCTTTCTCCGAAGCAAAAACCAACACTAAAAACCGAACAAAAACAACAAACTGATGAACATTCAACACTGGGTCAGCCGGTCGCAAATGGCATTGCTGATTTTATAAGCCTGAATAAGTTTGGATTGGTCTTGGCCGTTATATGTGTTTATATTGTACTATTATAGAGTTGAATCATAATATACTAATAACGTTGTGCATCTAAATTACAATTTGCTTGGTTCAACGGTATTTGAACATGCTTGCGAGCGTTGCATCTAAATAATGTTTTTAAAAAAAATCGGCAGTCAAGAAGGTTAAGCTTTATACGTCATG
Organism: Araneus ventricosus; assembly: GCA_013235015.1. NCBI lineage: Eukaryota > Metazoa > Arthropoda > Arachnida > Araneae > Araneidae > Araneus > Araneus ventricosus. The sequence continues at coordinate 858,429 of BGPR01000105.1, read as the reverse complement.
TCATTCATCTGAAGATCGTGTAGTTTTCAATCTGAATAACGAAGTTTTGATATTCCATTAAGGCTGAGTGAAATCTCCAATTCTTTTATTCAATTTGGTATTCGAGAAGATAAAAATCAGAAAGGTGCAGTGCGGGTCCGTGCAGTAGATTATTTCCTGAAAACGTCGGGATAAAATTCGTATTATTATGTTTAATTTACAGTAGATTTTGATGGCCCCATCTGTTTACAGTAAGTATATAGAACTACATTTCGCCTATGCGCAATAAAACATTATTTACTACAAATGCTCATATTTCCCGTAACAGTCGAATTTTTGAATTCAAATTTTAATACAATGTTTTTTTTGCGTATTGTCGAGTATTCTGTAAGTTTCGTACAATTCGAAACAAAACTCTGCATGTTATAATCGAAAAACATGCGGAGTTTGAAATTTTCTATTTAATACCGATTTTTACTTATATTCTGATTAATATTTTTATTATCTTACTTTGGGTCCTAGTAATACACCTCAAGGTCTTTAAAATGACACAATAATTAACCTTCTAGCTAATCGCGTTTCCACCCTACAATTTTTTATAACCTTACATAAAGATAATTCATAACAATCACGCGCATGCGCCTACACTGGTACGATGACGTCACAGGCAAGACAAATACTATGCGACAACTTCTTACAGATATGATCTATCCGTTGTGGGGTCAACAATTCTTTTCGCATTATTAGTCTCGTAGTTATTAGCGATTCAAATCTGACGGTATTTTGTCACACAAGGAAGCTCGACCGACTATCACTGTGACGAGCGGAAAGAAGCTTTCACGTCTAAAAAGAACGTCATATGTCTACTTCTCAAGTCATTAGAAGATAATGTCCCTGATCCTTTCCGAACGCTCAAATGGTATCAAAATTTCGTGTTTCCTTATTAGTTTAAAATTTCGCCATTATCCGTGGCATGATCAATCGGACAGAAGAGTAAAACTATCTATGGCGTAATTAAAGAACGGACGCAATAATTCTATGAGGAGAGTGAAATCCCATTGATTAATGATTAGAACATGTGTACAAGCCTTGCATGCAGGAGATTATATCCTACTGTTGCAGCATCAATACTAGCGGTAATAAAAAATTAGGTAAGTTTATATTAGTGTGAATGATCTAATCGCTTCATATTCTACTTACTAATATCTTGACTAGAATTCACAATGCATCGTTTTTACTTGCAACTCAGAGCAGTGTAAGTGTTCTCTCAACACTTTTCTCTAATTCTTAAAGAATGTGGCGAGTTTATTGTTTAGTATCGTGGTATTGTGCAGAAAATCAAATATGCATGGACTGCTCTCTTTTGCTTAGAAAAATTTGGAACTGATCAATGATTTTGGTGTAAAGATTAGATTCGAAAATTAATGTATCTAGCATTCTTGTTTGCATACATATGAATAGACGTACAGATATTCATTGAGATGACGGAGTTGACCTTAAACCTATACAAATTTTGGGCACTGGGAATTAAACCATGTGTTCAAATTTTATCAATATAGCTTAAGGCTTTTATGACGAATTCACAAATACACGGATGGACAGATATACGAATTTTCGTTTAGGCATTTTGTCCTGAAATGACGAATATTTACACCTGTAGAGTAAAAACCACGGACAAAATTACCTCCTTCTGGGAAGTGTTTTGATTATGGGTCTGAAAGAAAACACAATTCGAAAAACAGTATTTTTTCTGTCTCTTGAAAGTTTAAGACTTAGATTCATGAAAATCGAGAGGACGAGTAAAATACATTCTTTTCTTGTAATTTGTGTATAAAAATGTAAAATTGACTTTAAATTTGAAACTAAATTATGCAGAAAACTGCAACTTTCTGTTTCTCACGGAGATGCATTTTTCTCTATATAATAACTAAGATAATAAGAAATATACGATTTGTTTCTAAAGGATTTTGTTAAAAAACTGATTCCCTTACGCAGGGGAGGCAATTAAAATAATCTTGTTACAAGCAAAACTGACAAACTTTGTCTTGATTTTGTATATTTTTATCTAATATTGAGCGGGTTAATGCGATTTCGGGCCATATAAGATTACTTAGTATTGCGCAAAAAAGCCCTTTATTCTTTGGAAGTATTACTGAAAATCCGGGGAGGATCAATATAATTAATTGGGAGGATAAAAAAAATGTAGCAAAAAGTTATTTGAGTTTCATCAATGAAAGGATTATACCACTTCAAGAAGGATTGAATATCATTTATTAGTGTTTACAATAAAGTTTAGCTCATTCAATAAAGCCGCAACAAAATAAAATGAAAATAAAGTATAGCGTTGATTATGTTTGTTTCAAATTTAATAAGCATTTTCATGTAAAAGGGGGGAAATGCGAGTATTTTTATTTATACAGAGAATAGATCTAAATCTTAGCAAAGATTAGAATTAGCTTGAAAGTTCCGTTAAAATTCAAAATAATTTGATTAATTTATATATTCTTTTCGTAGTTTATTCTGCTGTCAAAAGAAAGCTTTATTTGTTTAAAAGACGCCTTTTCAAAGAAGGATGAAGTCTTTGTTCTGATCTTTTTTCAGTGGTTGTAATTAACACTTAATTCTCGAACAGATGAACACAAAATATGTTTTTACACGAAATTTAAAAGGAAGGTAATGAAATACTTCAATTACTGCAGGGAACATGCATTATGATGTATTTTATTCTCATTTACTGTTACAATAAAATTGATGATTTCCTCATTGGTTTTGCCATTGTAATTGGATTCGGATAATGAAAACATTAATTTGTTTCCCTGATCTGATAATCAATAAAACACAATTCGTGATCTCATTTCAAAACGGATGTAATTTCTTTCTGTAATTTGGGTTATAATAAGGTTTTATTTTTGATAACAGATTAATATTGATAATTAATATAAAATAATTAATATAAAATAAAATTAAATTATAACTGTATTTTTTGAGTGTCTGATTTAGATATAAATATCAGAGCAGAATTACGGCAAATAGTTATAACTTATTATCAAAATAAGTTTAACAGATTTTAATAGTTTTGATCAAACAAAGTCTGAAAAGGAAAATAGTTTCATTAGTATTAGTACTGTGTAGTTTAGGAAGGGCGTTTTATAAATTTTCTAATTATATGGAATTAGTTCTTTGAAGGGTTCATCATGCATATGTACACGAGGAGGAAGTTTTACCAATTATTAAAATGATTATTTATTTGAATTTGTTGTTTTGATATGAAAATCAGAATCATTTAATTTTGATGAATTTTGGTTTGGTCGTAATTTTGTTTTAAAAAAATATTAATCAGATTCAACTTGCCATTTCAGCGGGTTTTTTTCCTCCTTTTGTTCATTTCTTTTGTACATTGCTGTTAACTCCCCCGAGAGGACAGCGCAACTATACACCTTTACTATACCATACTATACACCCAACTATATATTAAACCATACTATATACTTACTATACCATACTATATACCCTTCGCCACGGTGTATAGTAATGGTAGGGCTCTGGGATCCTCCACCAGTGATAGTAAGTGCCTCCTTTGGGAGGGGTCGGGCCGTGGCCAGTGATGGCCATTAGGACTCCGACCTCAGTCCTCGAGCTATTGCAGCGGCTGTCATTCAGATGATAGGGACGCTAGGGCAGGGCGAGGTTAGATCCAGTTTTTCTGTACATTGCTGTTAGCTATTCGAATTTATATCGTAATAAAAGACGTTTTATTTAAATTCCTTTTTCTTCTTTACGATATAATAATTCAAAATTTATATTAAAACATTTCTCATTAAATTTTAGATTTTTTATTTTTATATTTTTCGATAAAAATCCGAGTGCCTGAAAAATTCAAATCTATTGTATGGTTTATTCAGATCTTTAAAATATAGTTAGGAAATTAAATAAACATATATCTTAATATTGGATCGTGTGTGAAATACTATGCACAAAAGCTTAAAAATAACCTACCCAAACAAACTAACATAAATAACTCCGAGAAAACAAATGAACCCGAAAATCATTCCATAAATCAGGACATGCGCGATCTTAAAGAGCTGACCAATGCACTTAAAACAATTAAAGAGGCCCTAAATGAATTCCCAAATTTATTAGAAATAAGTAAAGCTTTAAATGAAGCAAAGGATAAATATGAAAAATTAAATCTACTTATCAAATTAATAGATTAAAAAGTACTCCTCTGCCGATTCTTGCCTGACAGTCTCTGACCATGTCTCCACACATCTCTGTAGGTGTGCTCTGATTGGCTCTCCATCTAGCCATTTATACGAACTCCTCCCACCAGCAGCCCAGTAGACCGCTTGCTCTCACACTACACTGACGTCTCTCATTTCCTTCTCATCATACCGAGATTATTATTCCATCCATCCATGCTGAAGTTCAAGTCCAAGGCACCCAACCGACGGGGACTACGCACTCTCTAAATCTTCTTTTGATTTCAGAGCGATCCGTTCGACCGCTGAATCGTGAAAGGATATTAGCGTAGAGGTTGAAATCATGTATTCCATTGAAAAACGTGTTTTTTCTGGTACTGGAATATCACAGATTAGAACGCAGTCCAACTGCAACAAGGCGCAGTTTTCAAAAACGATTTAATGTTCCAAAAGGACCAGATGCAAAACCCATTCACACTGTCTTCGCCAAATTCCAACGGACAGGCAGCGTGGATGGTAATCGAGTGGGAAATGTTGGATCCAGGCAAACTGTAGTCACTTCTTAAAATGTCGCCAAAGTTTCTGGAATTGTTCAGCAAAACCCAAGGAATACTGTCCGAAGAATTGCATCAGAGACTGGTTTGAAGCGTTCAAGTACGCAAAAAATATTGAGAAACAGCCTACGGATGTTTCCATACAAAATCCAAAGTCATCAGGCCATACCTATAAAAGCTGTGCGACAAAGGTTTGAATTTGCGAACGAGATTCTCACAATGATTGATAATGAAGGATTTGATGTTGGCTGCATCTGATTCACAGATGAAGCACATTTCCACTTGAATGGATTCGTAAATAAACAAAACTGGAGATTTTGGAGCTCCGAAAATACTCATTTATGTGAAGAGTGACCACTGCATTCGCCTAAAGTTACTGCTTGGGTTGCGGTATGCAGCAGAGGCATTATCGACCCTTTTTTCATGCGAGAAACAGTCTCTAGTGAACGTTACATTACAATTTTGGAACAATTTGTCAGCACACAGCGTTGAAAGATCGACCAGGAATCGAGTGGTTCGTACAAGAAGGGGCTCGACCACATCGTGCAGAAAAGGTGTTTCGCTTTCTTGATGAATACTTCGGGAATAGAGTAATTGCGTTGGATTATCCCAAATTTACTAGCACAGCAATGGATTGACCTCCATATTCGCTCGATCCGACTCCTTGTGACTACTTTCTGTGGGGCACATTTAAAGACACTGTCTACGGGAACCATCCCTCTACGCTCGATGAACTTGAATCGGCGATTTGTTAGGGCATGCAATTCCATTTTCGTTGAGACATTGAAGGATGTGATCTCAAATTTCATTCTTCGTTTATGCCACCACATTTTTTCGAACGGTGAACATTTTGAAAACATTGTGTTCCGATTGCAAAGAATGCTTGACTTGACTTTTTTCATATTGCTTTCAGAGAACAAGTTTTTCGGCGTACAGCGCCATCTGTTACGGTTTTTGTAAATAAATTTTCGAAATTTCTGTATAACATTTGTACAGCTTAGCTAATAAACATACCGTTTACCGCATTCTTCTATTGATATTTGTTTCTGAGATATTTAATTTTGAAATCAGGGTCTTATTCGCTGGACACCCTGTAAATAATGAATAAAATTATAAAAGTGTTTATAATAACTTGTGATAATAAACTTTGAACAATGATATTCAAAATATTTGAAAATTTAGCTTCCACAAATTTAACGTTTTCTTTGTTATGTTATTACTGTTTGTATGTTTTTACTCATATTCTGTAGGAAGTAAAATTTACCAATCGCTGCAATGTAAAGCGTACGGCTAGTGACATGACAAACCAAAGATATTCATGTCCAATCACACTATGAATATATCATTTTTAATTATGACAATAAATTCCCACCAACAATTAATTCTATAATAGAAATTTGGTATACGAGCGAGTTATTGAAAGCCTGAATGGCTAATAACTATTAAAACCAGCAAAACATTGAAAAATTCAAGTGGAGTAAATTAGTTATCCATTATAAAGGAACGCTCAACGTTTTGTCCGGTAAGAGACAAATAAAAAAATTTAAAGACAAGCTCTGTGACTTTATGATCCAATTTAACACATTTATGCGATACAAATTATTAGTACTGTCTTTCCGCCACTAGAACTCGCCAAGTTGTCTCGTTGACGATACAGCAATAGGTTATGTTAGGGAGGATCCATTTTTAACAAAAGGAATCCGACTGAAGTCGGGACTTTATTTTATTCTTGCAGCCAGTTTGGCGGGGATAAAAAGAGTGCATCATTTGTGAACTTCTACCTACTTGAAATGGATTCCTCCTACTTCTATAGCGACCGCTGTCAACGAGACAGATTGGGTAGCAGAGTTTTCACAGCTGACAGGCAGCAATATTACTGATATTTACGTATAAAAATAAACGAGCAGTCTGTATACTCTCTAGATGGATATCTTATCTCGCTCCGTATTTCACCAGAGACAGATGGCCGATGACCCCGACCTCCCTGTAGTGCGTTCTTTAATATTTCCACGCTCAACAAAGTTCGAGGAATAGCACCACCTCATTCATCATAGCAATTGCATGTTCCAGAACACGTAGTGTAATGTTCTCAACCCGCCTGCAAATGTTATTTGTAGTCAAAGAGCGGTGCCGGAAGCACCCGGATAGAAATGACACGTTTTTTAACACCCAGGAGGCTTCAGCTATACTTTACCCCCTTTTTTTCTCAAATCGCTAATTGCTCGTAGAAATAGAAGTTGTAGATCAACTGAGCAGAAAATCGTTACAATTTGGGAAGAAGAGAAAAACTGTTATCTTGAAACTCACGTCTTTGTTACTTTGTTTCTTTTTTTATATCTATAAGTTTTTAATGTACGTATGTACTTGAGAAACAGAAGGAGACATATGAAAAAAGACAATGGAAAAAATATTGTTGAAAAACATTTTGCTTTCTTCATATTATTCGTGATGTATTTTGGGTCTAGAGAGTGAGTTTCTACCATCCTCTAAAGCGAGGTTGTCTGGAAATGCGATTTTGGTTACCCCATGTGCATAAAAGGATGCGAGCATGCACTCTATTGCATTGTGAATTTTGGAGCCTTTCCGTCCAGCTACATTTTTATGTGTTCACCAAGCTAAATTTGTGGAAATATTCTACATGAAATTCGTGACCGGAAAAGAAGATAGTGTCCTCTCTTTTCTAGTTGGTCGACTAGGAGCTGACTTAAGAAAAAATGTGGAATTGTCCTGTGCTATCGTTACCCGTTTGGAATTGCTAGTTGCCCAATGAAATTTTCCTGAGAGTAGAGCTCATAAAGGATTTTGGTTGCTTAACATTTTACACTTTCCATTCCTCGTTGACGAACAGTTACAGAGCATCCGAACACCATGTATGTAAATTTTCCTCACGCCCTTAAGTGTTTATCCAAGTAGAATAAAAATGGCCAGTGAAGTATTGATTGATTATAAACATTAATAAAAATAGATAATGCATCTATTTAGACAAATTTTCATCAAGTCTGTTAAATCAAAGTGTGACTATCTGTTCTATTTTTGCTTATATTAATTAACCCTTAAAAGGCCTATTTTTTAAAAATTGATTGATAGATAATTTATGATTTTTCATTTGTTTAATATAATACTTTAAAATATTTAAAAAAATCCAACTTTGTTTTAAATATGGTTTATAGCTAAAACACAGTTTGGAACCAACTGACAAAACTGGGCTATATTTCAGAAAAAAATTTCTTGATAAAATTCTATAATATTAAGCACAGATGAATCTTAATAATTCTTTATTCGTATTATTATTTTCCTTCAATACTGTAGAATAAAATGGCATTATCAAGCGTACAACAAAGCAAAGAAGATATAGCCTCAAGTGCAGAACATCAATTTATTTTTATTTTTTTATCAGCACTCAGCCTGCCATCTATAGGTTGCAAATTGATTTAATAAAATTTTTAATATGTATCCTATTGGAAACAACAGTCATAAGAGCTTCAATCTTATTCTCAAGATTTTAAAAGACAAAATTGGATATGTTGCTTAAAGGCAACACTGGGCATTTAAGGGTTAAAGAATATGCAAAGACATGCTGCTATATTTCTCTAATAAAATATTTCATTCTTCATCTTTGGCACATGACATTTAAATTCGAGCTAAGGATTCATAGAAGTTATTCTGTAATTAATTAATTACTCTTAATTTGCTATTTCATCTTTTGTGGCATTTCAAGGATCGCAATGACGCTCATCAATCATTCGAGCTCTTAATTTGATGAATTGAGTTTTCAATGAATATTATATCCCTTAATTCTGCCTTTTAAAGGATTTGAACAAAGACAAATTACACGAGGTTTGCACGATGATAAATGATGCTCATATCCACACAACGTAATTTCGAGGAAGGAATTTTCAGCTTACGAATTCACTGAATAATACAATTTGTACAAATAAATACATTAAAAATTCACATCACTGGAACTTTTTCAGAACAACAGGAATAGTTCTTTTCATTAACTCAACAAAAATATTAAAATGATTGATATAGTTAAGCCAGTTTTAAGCTTAAAAATAATTTCCTTTCCATGATAAAAAGACAATCAAAATCCTGAGTTAATTAACTATCTGTCATCTAAATCTCCTAAACAAGCCAAATGATATATCTCAAGCTGTTTTGAATAAAGAATCCTAACATGTGTAAAAATGCAAAAGAATAATAAATTAAATATGATATATTGCTTTAATTAGATATGACAAAGAAAGGAAAGCGGCTTAAAAGTTCAATTTTTCAGTTTTGGGAAAGAACGGCGAAATTAGGAAAACAATACAGAAAAATGCTGAACCAAAATTTAAGAAGAAATTATTGTGAAAAGATTGCATTTATTTTTATTATTAGTTGCATTATACCCAAATGTTTTTAATTGTAATGAGTTTTTTAGACGAATTAAATTGGCATTCATATAATCTAAGTTAAAATACAATTATTAGGGTTTAAAATGTTGTAGAAAAGAGTAGGAAAAATAAGAATGTGTATTGAGACTAGGATATGTCTAAGTCTTGTAGCATAACTGAAGACTTATTCTTTGAGTGAATGATTTTATTTAAATTTTAGTAGAGATAACCTAATAATTTCCTTTGACTGCAATATAATAACTTACATATTATATAACTTTAAAACCAACTTACTTTCTAACTTCAGGAATTTCCTAATTTCATATTTTTATCACCTAAAGCTCTCATTATGCTCTAAAACTCTTCACATTTTTATTTCACATATTTCAAATACACATTTTTCGTATAATAATTCGGAGATTTCACAGATTTTGAATACTTAATATTTTGCTTTAAAAAATTTTATTGCGTACTTTTTGTTGATGGTTTTTATATTTCTCAAATCATATTAGAGTGATAGCGATTTCTAGAATGGTGTGTTGTGTGAGGATTTTCCTTAATAAAGAGAAGCTATGTGTTCAATAAACACCTATATGTGTTCAGTAATATTAAAGTATTTTAAAATGTTTTGTATGAAGAGACGCCATTTTTTTCCTCCAAAATAAATTGTATCTTAAGCAGAAAAGAATTAATTCATGATTTAAAACACATGTGGCATAAATTCTTCGTGATATCTACTTCAATATCTCGCATTTCGAAGCAATTCATCATTTTAAAAATAACATCTTTTGGTATAATTTGATGTAAATGTTAATAGATTTATAATGTTCCGTAATGTCGATTGAATAAAAAATTTGAAAACTATAATGAGAAGTCAACATAAGCTAAACCATTCATATCTATCAGTAAATATATCACAGCTTTGTGGTTTTGAACTTTTCAAATCTTTCAATTTAATAATAAGCATTTTTTTATCATAAATTTCGAAACGAATTGTTTCAATTTACTATTTGTTTTCATTTATTTATACGTTTTCATGTACTTATTGTTCAGTTAATGCTTATTTCGAAACTAATGGTTCGGGAATTATCTCATAAATTTCATCCATAATCAGCTGAAATGAAGTAATCAAGTCTTAATTTTATATTTAAATATCTGTATTTACTTAATTGTAATTAGTACTCATGAAGATAATAGACGGTAGAAGAGTCAAAACTCTGGACAATATCTGTCACAATATATTTTTAGTTGTTAAAAAGTATTAATAATCAAGTGAAAGGTTGTACTACGACGTTCAAAAAGTTGCCAAACTTATTTTATTATGGAAGAATAAATACATATAGGACCTGACTATTTTGTGTTTTCTTCGAAGTAACTACCATGCGCAGTTATCCAGGTTTCACATAGTTCTTAAAAAGATGCGAATGCGAATTAAAAGCCTCCTTTTGCCTCCTCCTCCAGTGCCTGCTTCGTTGCACTTCTTCGGAACTTGAGAATCGTTTCCTCGTAGGCAATTTCTTCATCCGTGGAAAAAATCACATGGGTCGAGATCAGGAGGATAAGCAGTCTGTGGAAGTACCGGAACGCCATGTTTTGACTGGCAATCTAACTCTGGGGGACCTGTGAACCGGCGCCTAACAGTGATGAAGCATTCACGACTTGATCTTCCTCGCGACGAGAAGTTCTGAATGCTTGTAATTACGAGATAGTACGTATTCGAACTAACTGTAGCCTGTTCTGACTAGTCGACCATATGATATCCTCTGCTTTTTCTGTAGAAAGTGGCATAATTTTTAATAGTGTTAATTGTTAATTAAGACTGGCGAAAACCGACAGTTTTAAATGCAACCAATTAATTTTAACTTTCATAGAAATATCTTACTTTGCAAACGGTAACAATCAGTAATAAACAAAGGCTGCAACGTGATTACATATATGAACATATTTATATAGCATAACTTATTGTTGATATCACTGATGTTTATGTAAAAAAATCCAAGCACGATCTGGATCCTCACGCACTAAATAAATCATCACGCCCCGTATTTCAACAGAGGCAGATAAGAGATTATCTCGACCTCCCTAGAGTTCGTTCTGTGATATTTTCACGAACAACGAAGTTCGAGGAATAGCACCACCTCATTCATCATAGCAATTGCAGGTTCCAGAACATGTAGTGTAATGTTCTCAAAGCTCCTGCAAATTTTATTCATAGTCAAAGAGCGGTGCCGGAAGAACCCGGGAAGAAATTACACATTTACTATCACCTCAGAATTCTTCAATGATACTTCTACTCTTTTTTCTCAAATCGCTTAGGACTCATATAAACAGAAGTTGTAAGCCAACGTATCAGAAAATCTTTACAATTTGCGAAGGGCACGAAATCAGTTATCGTGTATTTCACGGGTTTGTTTTACTTTTATCAATATCTTATTCCGTAATCCATGTTGAAGCTGATTCGATCCTCTTTTTATTGTTCGTCTTGGCCTATTTGTGGAACTGTAAAAGAAAATCAGATAAACTGATTAAGGGTAGAATGCGGTAATTTTTTCAACTATAATTTTAACCTCGTATTCAATTGCAATAAATGGTTTATTTTTTCATGAATTTATAAATCTGAGATAGCGTCGTTATTAAAAGACCAAAAACAATTACTCGAATGCATCAAGTTTCCTCCGTTCTTTTCAAGTTTCAAATTCCTTTTTTTGCTACTTGGAGACAATTCTTGTGGGAAATGCATAATTTTTAACTGTGATCAGACGTCAAGGACGACCCTATCCGATATGTCCTCAATAAACTTACACACTGTACCATCTGAAAGTGTTCTGCCCATTTGAAATTAACCCACCGCTGGCCTATGCAGATGTTTGTCGTACCTGTGACCGTCTGGTTTCTTCTATCAAGTCATAGCGGTGTCTAATATCCTCTCAAAGTATGAAATCGTCGCTTAGCAAGCAACACCACCCATCTCAATTTTTTTGAAATTTCAAAGAGGATAATTCAAATGAATTTTTCGCAACGAATAACCAACATTTCTAAATATTTTTCACGTCTAGTCGGACACAAGTGGCCTCGTGTTCATAGTAGATGTAAAAAATTCAGATATATTCGTTATTGGTTGCGAAAAGTTCATTTGAATCTTTCTCTTTTGAAATTTCAAGAAATTGAGATAGGTGGGTTTGCTTGTTAAGCGACGAAATATAACCGCATCTCAGTCATAATTCGTGGATTGAAGCTATAAAGAGTTTCTTATATTAAGGTGACCAACTCTTTTTACAATGAAAAGGAAGACACAAATAGATTGAAAAAAAATATCTTAAATAAAGGAAGCATTTTATTCATTGCAACAATAATACATAATAAACTATAATATGATAAATAAATGCATAAGAAAGACATCTGTAACATTTTATATTGTGATTAAACTTACATGCCTATTATTTATTATTTAAATTAATACTTTTCCATTGAATGAATATTTTTTGTCAATGTATCATCTTCTAACAATATGTTGGAAATATCCGGACAAGAAATATTCTTCATATTGAATTTTAATCCTCTCGCACCGAGCGAGGCGTTTCCGGCCGGCCTAAAAATTTCCCCTTAACAGCTACGAAGGCCGCTCTGAGGCGGTTGGCTTCTTTTGAGTGGAGATGAGGTTCTGAGATCGGTTCGGAGATGAGCGCGGTAGGGGTCTAATTAGCCTTGCCAATCACAGCCCATTTCCGTGCGCTTTAAGGGAAGGTTATAGCAGGTGGTGGGGTAAACGACCACAAGGGTGGGAGAGTCCAATTCATGTTGTATCCTCCCTAAAAGGCCCGGTATTAAAGGTCTAGAAGAAAACAGTCGCCTCGGGATTAATGATTTAAGGCAAATGTCGAAAAGGAGGACATGTAAGGAGGGCACTTCTCGAGGCAGGACAGAACTCACAAAAGGAGGACGGTTGGTTACCTTACTTATATTAACATGGAAATGGTTTAAGCAAGCGTTCTTTCTATTTAAATTACGTGATAAAAATTGTTCAAAACGCTCTGCAGAGCAGTCTGGTGTACCTGGAACTATTGCATTTGGCACGTGATTTGTTCTTCGTTAATAGGCGTTCACTAAGAAAGTGTTTTGAATATTCTTTTAGATTTTTAATTAATTAAAAAAATCGAAATTGTAACGTTTTCCCTTAATATCTTCAAAGCATATTACTGCACAAAAACCATTTTTACACCATTTTTAACATTCAAAAAATAAGCTTTTCAATGATGATAAATTTACTTTCGTGTAAATTTATCATCACTGAATCCATTTTCTTTAATTTCGATAAATTGCTCTATATTGGTTTCAAATTCAATTGTGTAACAATGTTTTTCCTTTAGATAGCCGTGTGCAACAAAAATAGCAAGATTGTGAATAATCATTGAGAATATTTTATCTTTTTATTGAATAGTGAATCTTTCATGCGACTAGGAAGAAATCATTATTTAATTTTCAGTTGGAGAACATTAAATACTTTTTTTAACATAATTATTTTAGACTCGCGATCTTTTTGCTAACTGCGTAATGTTAAAATATTTGCGTATGGAATGCTACATCTGATACAATCTAGCAAGACGAAGACAAGAAGGACGATCCAAGCCTAAATCGTCATCACGCTATGGAGATCAAGATCATACAAAGATATCCAAAATAAATAAATAAATAAAAATAATCTCGGAGTTAATCGAACAAAACCAAAAACAAACAAGGAATCCATTCTAGTCCACTTTTTTAAGGGCTAAGAACTGTTCGAAATGGATTCAAAATATTAATTGGGAAATTTTTCTGTAAGAAGCTAGCATTTCGCCAAACATAGCTTCTCATAGACCGAAATTTCCCAAACAAAGTACAATGGAGATCTGTACGTCAAAACGCATATGTTCAAAAGAAAGAGGAAAAACCACACACGTTAAAACGCTAATAAGATGATTAAAAATATCAGCCTAAAAATAAATATAAATAAACTCAGAGTTAATAAAAAAAAACCAAAAACAAACAAGGAATCCATTCTAGTCCACTTTTTCAAGGGTCCTTATTTTTAAGCGTTTCCAGTTGTGATATTTTGTCTAGAAGTTCGATATTCTGTTTTTTAAATTTTTCACGAATTCGTCTCTAATCGAGGAATGTGGAAAAAGCGTATTTCTATTCGAATTTGAAATATATGTACTTTACATATTCCTCTAAAGAAAGAGAAATCGAAAGCAATGGAAATATTTCAGTGCCCCTCTACTTGAAATCGTTCGTAATCGCCTATTAAATGTTTATTTTTCGCATTTTCAAACATGAATTTTTTTTAGCTTATGCTAAGTTTCTTTATGATATTTGAGAATAACATATGCTAAATATTTGTATACAGTTACTTTTAAATCCGTTAGTAACAGTCAAAGAAGAATCAACTTCCTGCAAACTTATTTTGCATTCCTTATTCAGCCGTTGTAGGAGAAAGACAAAATGTGAAATTATTCTTTTCATTCTTATCATAAATCCCATTTGAATATTTATGAACTTATGTTTTTTACGTAATATATTTTTTAGAATTAAATTCTAATATGTGTCAAAATTGTTTTCATATGATAATCTTTGTTGCCTTAAAATATAAATATATATCGTAGACTACTACGCATGCAAATATCTTCAATTCTCCATCATAAAAGAGAGATTTTTCCAGAAACAGCATTACGAAATACTCGACTTTTAAGATAATCACTTCCTAAGGCTTCATAACTAAAAATAAAGTATAAGAAATAAATCTTTCAATTTATAATATTTCCTTGAATCTTGATGCATCCAATTCTCAAGGCATGTCTAGCATTGTAGAACTTCTGCCAATACAGTATATAACAGTAAGAAATGGCTAATCAAGCACAGAGTGTTTGATTTCACTTATTCTATGTACTGTCTACAAATATATTTTATTCAAGCGCATATGTTTATATAAAATATAACTAGTTTATATCAAGAAACCATTATTTCTTTTTTTACAAATTATTATTTGACGTTTTCATATTCTAAAGACTTAATTTTGTAATCGATTTTACCCTTTTTTAAAAATTTATACACTTGTGTGTTCTTGATTGCAACGGTCTATTTTAATATTTTCAGAACTTAATTAGCAGTTATTCAATTAATTTATTTAAATATTGATTCAATACTCGTCGCACTATGTGGTTGAGAATCCGAGATAAAACTGGTTTGAAAATTTCATAATATTTATAATAATGAATTATAAATTACAAACCAAAATGTAGACAATAATAAGAATTTTAAAAATATATATATTATAATACACTAATAAGAGTGTGTTTTAAAATACTGTTTTTATTAAACTTATTCTTTTATATGTCGATCTCATCGTCAGAAAATAGTCCAAAATCACTCGGTATGTTGCAAAATAGTTTTTCTGTAGCTTTAAAACCTTAATTGTTCCGTCAAATAACCAATTGTTTTCTTTTTAGGTTAGAGTTTCTTAAACTTTCAACAGTTGAGATCCATTGAGCAAGGAAAAAAATGTGATTTCAATTTTGCCTATCATATTTTGTAGCTACACCAAAATCAGAAAATATTTCGGAAACTAAAACACACATTAGTTTTAAATAAAGGAATTAATTTAAATAGTTATAAAACAGCATTCCTAGAAATATTTTGAATCCCGATGATTTTTCTAAATCCCTTTACTTAGAAATAAAGAAGTTTTTTAAGAAGTTAGGAAGTTAATTTTTGCACGAAACCTCTAATACTCAAAAAGAAAAAAAATGGATTCTTAAACACAGATTGAAATTTCCTGATATATATATTTATTCTATTTTCCAGTATTAGATGGCCATGTGACTCAAAATCACTAGAATAGATATTTCAGTGGCATAGAAAAAAATCATTTTTTTAAAAAAAGAAACTCATTACTGAAACCAAATCAAGAAAATAATATGTTTGTGATTATTTTTTATTTATTTGAAACTAGGCAAGTAACTAATTATAAAATTACAGCATAATAAAATAGTTTGAAGTAAAATATTTAACCTTAAGGCTATTGTTAAGAGAACTCTACTATCTCTTCTTAAACTTGGGTTTTCATCGGAGAATCCGGAATTTTTTTTGTCTTGTAAAGTCATTGGAAAGCAATGCTTGTTGACCATTTACATCGCCTCGGGAATATAAAGAATAATGTCTCTCCCTTATTATCTATATATCATAAATTTCTTGATACAACAGTAAGGGAAGTAAAATTGGCATAGAAAAGTGTCTAAAGAAAAGCCTGAAATTCCACAGAAATAAAAGGTAAAAAGAGAAAAGAATAGTTGTAGTTAAAAAGAATGTAGAAAAAAATTCAATAAATATCCATAGAAGGATAAGCATAAACAAATAAATAAATAAAAATGAAAAATTGGGTCCAGCATGTAAATGTAGGAAAAACACTATCTTTAGATCAACTGGCAGAATTTAAAATATTTTATAAACTTCAATATTTGCCACATGACCTTTAAATTAGAATAAGACTTTAAGTAATTGTTATTAATTACTGTTTAGCACTATTACTTGCAAGAACTGGAAAGTTATTCAATCATTCCCTTAGTTTGATTAATTCGGATTCAATGACTATTGTATCCTTTCATTCTTTTTGAGAATTTGAATAATTACAAACTACCTGAAGTTGGTATGATGATAAATCGCAATCTTTCACAGCATAACTTCAATAAATGGAAATTCAAACTATGAATCGTTTCAATAATACAATTAGAGCATATAAATTTACCTGTCGTTTCTAGTGATTTAACATTAAAAATAATGTCACCGAAAATAAAGTTCTTCACCGAAGAGTAACTAAAATAAGTCATAAGAGTAAAATAAGTTACTGATGTGTAGCTCTTATCATTTATTAAAGAAGGTTTTTATACAATTAAGCCAATTTTAATGTAGGGGTGAATTTTTTAACTTTAGCGCATAATGAAAATCCAGATATAAATAACAAACTGTCATCTAAATCTCCTAAAAATGCCAAATAATTTATTTCAATCTGCGTTAAATAGAAAATCCTAACGTGTATAAAAATACTAGAGCATAATAAATTAAATATGATTTATTACTTTAATTAAAAAGGACAAAGAATGGGGAACAGATGAAAAGCTACATTTTTTAACACTTTGGAAATTAACACTCAAGTTTCTAGTTATGATTATATAGGAGAAAACTTTTATAAAAATTTACAACGCAATTTTAATTGCTACTGGTTACGTTTATTTTTGTTATTAACTACTGTGCGGCAAGTAATAACACTTCTGCAATTGTAATTAGTTTCTTGGGGATTTACATATTTCATATTAGTATTCAAATACAAAGGTTTAATTAGTTGTAGGGAAAAAGCGGAATAATAAGTATGTTTCTATAATCTCATAACATAACTAAGAACCTTTAATAATAGTAATGAATAGTTTAAATGTCTTACTTTAACGTTAAGCTTCTTTTATTGGAAAGATCTTCATTTAGGGCATATAGATACAAATGAAATTTCAACCTACCTTTCTATATTCGGACCTCTAAATAAGACCTTTTTTCCAGCAACAGCTTTGATTACTTTCCACACGTTCCTTAAATTTGATAGATACAGCTTTGCTTTTAAGAACTTTTATTACTCACTACATTTCTTTTAATATTTCTCTATTACTAGAACCAAGCTACTGTGCAGAAGAGATATAGAAATTTTGTGTGTTATATGAGAATTACTTGCATATAGTGAGCTGAGTTTTGCATTTTTTTTTTTTTGACATTTAAGTTGCTTTTGGAATTGATAAGTTAACAGCTTTACCGATTAAATCCAAATGTAAGTTTCAGTTGTGAAGTAAAGTGAAATTTCCTTCTTTATTCATAGGTAATAGAAATCATTTAGCATTCAATATTTGACAGAAATATTTTGGCTTATTCTTATTATAATTATTAATAAATCAGTGGCTTTAAGCAAGTAGATTAGTGCAGATCTCATAATCCTAAATATAATGTTACTTTTCTAATGTTTCAGTGAGGACACACTTTTATATAGCTATTCGGAACGAAAAGAATAAACATGCGAGGGAGAATATAATGCTTACTTTATATAAGTAGGCATGCCAACAAGGTAGAGAATAAATTTATTTTTAGCACATGGTTGAAAATAAGAAGTAAAATAAAGTTTGATGCAATGGTTCATTCTCATCGGATTTATAAGTAAATGTTCAAAACCATTTATGCGTTTATTTGGCAGTACCGAAACGATAAAATATAACAATATAGCCGATTAGTTCTCATTAGTCTACTAGGTTAGTTCCTAAATCATGAAAATGACTTATACAATCATTATAATGCTTAATGTCCTTATTTTGCACCTCTGTTGCACAATATTTGGTCAAGCAAAATATTGAATGTCGGTAGCACCAGCCAGACAGCTCGTATCTAGCTCCAACTGCCGTCTTATTAGTTCTCCAGTTTTAAATCGAAACTAAAGCCAGAGATTGTACTGACGAATGCCAATTTATAAGAAGGCAGAAGCGGTTCTAAAGTAGATGGTGAAATTATGGAATCCGGCATGCTTTCCGGAAGTGGCAGGAATGCTGAACCAACTGTTTAAAACTCGATAAACACCATATCCAATTGCACTATATCTAATATATTTTATGACTATCAGTATTTTCATTATTCTTTGACTTGCATTCGTATTTGTTCAATCTTTAGCTCTTGAAATGATACAGTAAAATACATCGATTGCTGCATAATTCAAATCACGTCTGACTTAAATTCTGCAAGAAAAAATCATACGATAATGTAGTTTCCTTTCTTTATTCTAAAACACCGTTATTTATTTTTTCAGCTGTTTTCATATTAAAACAAAAATAATCGAATCAACTCTCACTTTCAACAAAAATAATGGTATTCAGGATTAACGAAAACTATTTTTCTCTATCGTAACTCCATTCATTTAGGACTGAAATTATATACAAGTGGAAAACACTACTTTCGATTTTTTGAAAGAATAAAATTTGCAGTTTTCGAAAAAAATGAACATTCTCTACAGTACTTGAATCTTTTTTGTGCATCTCATACATCTGCTCCAGAATTAACCAAAAACGTCGAGTGGCAAATTGCATTACTTTAATTTAAATGCAAATTAGCTAAAACGTTCCGTTTCTGCGGAATTTCCACCGGAACACAAGATACTTTTCCTCAAGGGGGCGAGTAAGCAGATGCAATGATCGTCTTGTAATTCCAAGAAGTGTTTTCGTATAGCAAACATTAAAGTTTTCCTCGTTGTCTCTCTCGTTTGGAATTTGAGAAGACCGAAGATTCAAGAAAACACAATTTTGAGAACGCAGCAGAAGTTTCTGCTTTCATTCTCATTGTTAATTTGAATTCTTAGATTCCTCTTGCATGTAATAAATGATTTCGGGAAGAAAATATCTGCGATGAAACTAGTTGATGAGAAACCTGTGTTAAGTACTCATGGGTGGGGAATGGTTGTAATTCTTCAGAATTTGGTAAAATTGAAACAAGAGGATTAAACACACTCTTCAGAAAATGTGCTGCTGTCGCGTGGAATCATTTTGAGTTTATAAAACTTGGGTTTATTCATCCAATTGAATTTATATTAAAATATTTCGCTAAATATATTTTATGCTGTAAACATACTACGGATGCATCCTGTTGAGATTTGTTGTTAGAATAAAACGATATCTCTTCAAAATTGCTTAATATATTTGAGCTTCATGTGCGTTTGAATAAAACTTCTCATATCGGGTATTCCTAGTAATGAACGTCCTATGAAGAAAACGTGTTTACATTTATTACTAAACTAACATTATTACATGGAATCTATGTATCTTTCCAGAATTCGATAGAGGAAACTAACCCCAACTCTAAGAGCAAAATCACAGGAAGACCTTCACTCCTTAAAACGAAGCCCAATACTGTGGTGGTCTGGTAGATAGATATCTGTTGTTCTTTAGAAGAGCATCGTGGATTCGACTTGAGTTTTCATCGAATACCCACCGTTTATGTGAGACTCATGCCAATTGAATAGTCCGGGTCCCCATTCTTGTTTATTGGTGTTGGCGAAGTATACCTTCTTCATTATCTCATGATAAAATCTGTCAAAACGGCAAATTAACCTAAAATATCGAATCGACTTTTCCATTATTTTATCGATAATTTCTGTGTTATATGCATCCCTATTTCAATGAGAAATAAAACGATGATGAGGAAAAATAAATATTTAATATTCATTGTACATTAGAATTTAAATAATTTAGTCCGTATTAATCAAAACTGTTTATGAAAAATTATGATTAACTAGAATTATCAGGTTGGAAGTAAATAATAGCCAACAAAATATGTAAAGCGTTCCATCGCATTTCTGGATATTTTACAGTGGAAGATGGTGATGAATGATTAGTGTAGCGCTTAAATATCTTCATTTTAAGTTAAAGGTAATTGTTTATTATATAATAAATCAATAGAAAGTTATTTATGACCAAATGTTTGGCATAAATTTGTCTTTAATGGAGTTCAAAAATCCTCGAAGCTTGAAAATATAGAAAATAGCCCACTTAGCATGCTGATATTTGCAACTTTCTTTTGGAACAGCAAAATAATTTTTTGAAGAAAAGTTACAGAGAACTTACTTAAGAAAAGAAATAAAATATCAATGCTAGTGCAAATCAAAAAATAATTTAAAAATTGAATGTTATTGGATAAAATATATTTTTGCCTGAATATAGATATTTCCACTTTTAAGCGAATCTTTGGTACTACGACACATTACTTCGTAGAGTATATCAGAGTATGAGGATGGCTAAGCAAAAATAGAATTATTGATTCATTTTATTTTTTATCAGCCTGCATATTATTCATAGACGCCTTAATAAAATATATGAACCAATGCTGAAGAGGTGGGTTTTCTGTTTCAGTCGTCGTCGTCGTAATCGACATCTGAACTTGATTCAAAATTACATGGTCAGCCCTGAAATATCCCTTTGGCAGCTTTGAAGAGGAATGTAAATGTTATATGAAGTAATCGATTAACCTTTTTCCTTTACTGCCCATTTTTATTCCTTGGAAAAGTAATTTGCACCTGGAATGAATATATAAATGAAATGAATAAATAAATAATGAATAATAAATAAATGATAATGAATAATAAATAAATGATAATGAATAATTCATTTCAAATATGAAATTAATAAATAAATAGCATGGTGCCTTCCATAATGATATATAAGGAATAAATCAGATTCAGATTCATGGAAGCTCAATTTTCAACAAAATATTCTCAATCAAGATTAGTTCTCTATACTCCATTTTCTTAAAATATTGTAAAATTCGTTAGAAAAATTGAAGGTTCTTAGAAAGTTTTCAAGACCCCAATTTTACTATAAATTACCCCATTTGGGATTGTGGCTCATATTTATTAAAATTGTTATTCTAGCCACTGGAGTGCTATACGAACTGACAGAAATGTTGCACTTTAAAGTTAAAGAAATAAACATCTTATTAAGATAAAAATAATAATTTGATCACATTTGATTAAAAATCCAAAATTCACAAGAGCGAGAACAACAAGATTGAACAAAAAAATCATTCAACGTTTGCATAATTGAAACTAAAGTAACAAGATTTCCTGAACATCATCCTAGGACACTCTGGATAATAAAGAAAGAGGTACATGCCAAGTCGAAAATCGGGCCGATTTCGGCTAATCAGAGACTCTGATAAATACAATTTACAGCAGTCATAGTACAACCCTACACAAGGAATTTATTAGTACTTATTAAAAATTATGATGTGGAACCTGCATTGTTCACTAAAATAGGGCGCTTCATTCTCTACATAGTAAAAGTTGGGATGAAAAGTTCTTTGAAAGCAACTGTTTTAAATTTAAATCACCAATCAAACTTAACAAAATTATTATTTTTTTAAAAAAAATTGATCTAATCACGTAAACTATTTACTTAAAAGAAACATGTTAAATCTTGACATTTCATTCTAATTCAGGACAATTCCGGGTAATGTTTGTCAATCAAGGACAAACACCAAAAGGCGGAGGGCTTTCTATATAATTCCGGACGTCTACTTACTTCGTCAAACTGATATCAAAAAATCGGTCCCAGACACTAAAATGTTACAAAAAATTCAGCCTTGAAACAGTTAATGAAATTAAGAAAATGATATCCTTTCATGCCTAGCACATGGCATTTATATAAGAATAAAGTATTCGTCCGAACTGCACAGTAATTAATTACTGTTAAATGTTGTTATTTCATCATTTCTGGCATTGCAAGAATCGGAAAGCTACTCATCAATCATTTTGTGGCCATTCCTCTGATTAACTGAGTTTTGAATGAATGTTATATCCTTTAATTCCATCCTTTAAAGGATTTGAATGAAGACAAATTACACGAAGTTGGTAAATGATAAATCACTCGCATGTTCACACGGCAGAATATCAGCAAAAACGCAAAGGATAATGAGATCCAGATAATGATTCAAATCAATAATACAATTTGAATACACACATTTAGCCTTCATACAGAATACTTTTGCATAAAAAGTAATATCGTTTGAAGTATAAGCTTTCGAATGCCAAAAATGGTTCTACTCATTAATTAAAGGAAAATTTAATTTAAGGTGGTTCATATAGTTAAGCCAGTTTTAAGCTTAAAGACAATTCCCTTTTTTTATTTAAGCATGCAATCAAAATCCCGAGATAATTAAGTATCTGTCATCTAAATCTCCTAAACAAGCCAAATGATATATTCTTAGCTGGGTTGAATCGAAAATCCTAAAAATGCAAGAGCATAATAAATTAAATATGATACATTACTTTAATTAAATATGACTAAGAAAGGAAAACTGCTTTAAAGTTCTATTTTTTTTAACTTTTTGGAAAATAACACTCAAGTTACTAGCTGATTACACAGAAAGCTACTTTTAAAAAATTAGAAATCAATTTTAATTACTACGATTGTCTTTATTTTTATGTATGCTAGGGATAACATTTCTGAAAGTGTAATTAGTTTCCTCAACAAATTAATTTGTAGTTTATAGAATTAGGATTAGAATAGAGTTATTAATTAGTAGTCGAAAATTGTTGAATAATATAATACATATATCATCTAGTAACGTAAACTAAATATTTATTCTTAAAATTAGTACTTTTTAAAAATTTTATTAGTATTAATGTAATACTTCATTATTGAGATATAATAAGTTTCAAATTTGATTCCTCTCAACTTATATACAGGGTGTCAGGCTAAAAGTATCCGAAGTTAGAGTTTAAAATTCCTGAATTATTCCTTAGAATGTAATAGACTGATCCTACTCGGATTAGAATCCCTTCCGAATATTTTTAGGTATAGACTGTTCAACCACGCTTGCATACAGTAGACAGATATCAGCTATCAAGCGGAAATCATGTCCACAGGATCAGTCAGATAAAACAATGAGTATTAAGTACAGTCTTAGCAATCTGTACGATCTTGTCGGATTATAGTCCCTACACAGGGGAGAAGCAGACATCCTGCCACGTCCTCAGGATAGCAGGACAACAAAAAATGTAGCCTGGAGATAATTCAGTCTCGGGACATTGACTGCAGTGCGAATACGTTCTTTCGCCGTCAACATCTATCTTCATACTTTTAAAGTGGGTGGTTTTCAGTCTTGTACTTCGTTATGTTTCTATCTTCAAAGATCCCAAAGATTTGAAAGCTCTTCCCATTGATGACTCTCTCAGCTTAGATTTCACCATTGCATTTACGGCAAGAGGTATTGGATGGTATGGGAGTGCGTAGAGTTATAAGCACTACCATATCTTGACATGTTGGTAAACTTTGCTGTTCCACAAATTCCATCGGTCAATCGAAAATCGACTTCCGCAGGTTTTATAAGGATTCGTTAATTAAGATGTGAACGCCACAGCGAAAGATGCAGTGTGCGCTTTGGTTAAAGGAATTTAAATCAATGATATGTGTTCTGCGGTATATGCGAATAGAATGGATTCCGCCAACTTCGAAATCTATACAACAAAGAGATAGAACTTTAAGAGAGACGGGAACTTTGGTATTGCAAACTGGCAAACATCCTAATGCTGTATTGACGGATGATGCTATTGATTTGTCCCTGATTCATTAAATCCGTTGCGTATCTATGAAAGCTGAAATGGATTAAGGCTCATGTTAGTTACAACGGTAATGAGGAAGCCGATAGTTTGGCCAAACAAGCAACAGGAAAAAGTATTCCATATGCAGATATTCAACTCCCAAGATCTTTCGTCAAAGAATTTTTAAAATCTCTTATGCTTAACAAATGGCAAAATGAATGGACTGAAGGTATCACTGGAAGATATATGTATAATCTAATTCCAAGAGTCAAAATACTTTTGGAACCATGGAGAAGAGAGGAAATCTTCTTTACTGGACACGACCCCTCTTCAGTCCAGAACCTTAAAAAACAGATGCTCTCTTCTGCTCCATTCTTTCATTGATTTAGAAGTTCAATAATCAACACCAACATCCAAGTTTGAATATTTAATTCTAATAAAAGCATAATAAAACGAGCATGGCCAAAAAATAGACTCTAAAAAAAATCCCCAAGGAAGAAAGTCTTTATTGTGACCATGGACTCTTTAAGTTATTATTTCAGTTTTCTTATTTTAGTTATATAATTTAGTTGAAATTTTTTTTCTTTTTTCTTTAGCTTGCTAAATTGATATTTTTTTCTGGTTTGCTTCCTCTTCATATCTACCTAAACCGATTTTAAAGAATCATAATGAATCGAGATAAGGGACATGAAGTGGTGTTATATATAATACCTGAAACTGTGGATGAGTTGAAAACCTGTATCGTTCAAGCAATTCGTCTAGAAAGTCCTGATGTGTTACGAAACACTTTGCAAGGACTCAATTAATGTTCAGACAATTGTCGTGCTACAAAAAGTGCAAACATAGAATTATATCGATATTAAAAATATAAAGTTTGTGAGATGTTCTTTTATTTCAGTAAATATTTTTAAATTCTGATGAGTAGTTCTGTAATTATAAGCTTTTACTTCTCAATACATTTATCCCCGATATTATGTATTTTCATATTAGAAAATAAAATGAGAGAATGTTAAAATAAATGATAAATACAGCATAGAAAGCTTTAATCTAAATTTAAGTTGAAGAATAATTATATATATATGGTAGCAAATTTAGAATATTTTGAAAAATAAAACTAAAAAACACACCTTCTGAAAAAACCCGTATTATATAGATAACAGAGCTGTTAAACTCGGAAATGATACAATGTTATACAAATCTGTGTTAAATAAAACAAGGAATTAGCGCTGAAAATGAAATGAAAACTAAACGAAATTACTATTCCATTTTTTATACCTTAGAGAAATATCTTTCAGAAAAAAAAATTATCTCAAATCGTTTAATGCTTCATGCCTCTTTCGGCACCGAAATCAATTTATTGTATTTTCGTAATAATATTTTATTACAAAATTAATAGTATAATTATAATTTTTGTATTTGAATTTCATCAATTGGAATGATAGATAAGATTCAATAACATTGAATTGTATGGTGTATAGAGTGCGCCAGTGTGTATGTACCAATAAGCTAAATAAAAACTATAGAAAGTGGAGAGATCACCACACCTCTAACCTGGAATTAACATTCCTCCAACTTGCTCTGATAGTTTGCATTGACATTGAATCAGTCAGTTCGGTCTGATTGCGCTAGAAAGTGCTTGAAACGCTCTCCATAACCCACTAGCTATCACGAAAGGACGGTACCCTACAGAGCAATATTCGGCTGTTTTCAAAATATTAAGCAAGGGAATAGCAGCTGAGGACGAATAAAGTAAAGAAATAATTTCATTTAAATTTATATGTTTACTATTATACTGATGGTATGAAAAACAGTAGAAGAAATTGACCTTCATATTCCTGGGCCAAGTCTTACTTTTTTGCATGTTTTTTGGGGAAGATCTACATTTCTATAGCTGTTCCTATGTAAAAATAGAAAATACCATAGGCATACATAATGCAACTTCCATATGTTTGTTTAGTCTCAAGCTCTTCGTATGCTACAATGAACTTCTCACTTAATACATAATTCAAAACGCTTCTGAAATAAGTTTCGCAGGGGAAAAAATCTTTGGAAATAATACTGTATTTTCCTTTATTCCTCCATCTATTTTATTCTGCTTCTTGGAATTTTGATAACATCCTTCTTTATTTTTTTCCTACTTTTTCACATTGAAACTAGAAATCCAAGGAAACTATCCCCTTCATCAAAAATCAAGGTATTCAGGGTTATAGAAAAGTATTCATACTATAGTATCCCTATTCAATTGGGAGAGTAAAACATACAAATAAAAAGTTCTTTTCGATAGTTTTCATTTTTTGAAAGGAAAGAATGCAGAATTTTTTTTTAAAAATGAAGATTCTAATGGGAGGGGATTTTTTTCATTCATCTCATCTATGTACTCCAGAATTAGCCCAAACAGCTGAGTGTCAAATCGCATTACCTTAATTTAAAAGCAAATTAGATAAAGCGTTTCGTTTCTGTGGAATTTCCATCGAAATACGAGATGCTACTTCCCCTCAAGGAGATGGATAAGCAAAAGCAGTGATCGTTGTGCAATTTCAAGAAGTGTTTTCGTGTAGCAAGCATTAAAATTAGACTTTCTGTCCCTTGTTTGGAATTTGAGAAGGCTTGTTCATCATGAAAATACAATTTTGAATACATAGCGCAACTTTTTTGTTCGTTCTCGTTGTTAATCCGAATTCTTAAGTTCTTCCTGCATGCAATATGTGTTTTCAGGAAGAAACCATCTGAAATTAAACGAGTTGACGGGAAGTGTAGCCATGTCAAGTATTTTTGGTCACAGAATCCGGTTACTTTGAAATTCAGGAAGATTAAACACATTCTTCCAAAAATGGGTTGCTGTTGCATGAAATTATTTCAGGTGATGTAATTTCTCGTACTATGGATGTGATTAAATGTTTTTGAATTTTTCTGGGGGTTGTTGGTTTAGAATAGTGGTCTTTCTGCTTCTATTTAATCTTAACACTCTCACGATTTTTCAACAGTTGCTAGGAATTGATCTTCTTCCTTAATAATGGACATTTTGAACTTCGCTGCCTTCTCCAAGTGTTGATATGTGTAGATAGAACAAAAAGTAAACTTGCCTATCTTCAAGTCTTTTCAATCTTTAGGATTGTAACCAGTTTAGCGTAATGAATTAGAAACTTTAATTTCTTCTTTAAAATTTACTTAAGATTAATTCAATTTAATATCAGTTTCAAAGGCTGCTAGATCTTCATTTTTTTAATGAGATCATGACAACGCAAAATACTCAGCACCCGATTGCCTGCCAGTATTAAACGGTATTGCGCTTTCACATTTGCGAAGTGTATTTATCAACACTAATTGTTCTATAAGATATAAGCGAGTTTTTTGTAAGATTCCAATGTTTTTTTCATTGGAGCTTAGTTAGCACGGTCAAGCTTAGGATCACGTCAGATATTTCCACAGCACCTTTTAATATTTCGATTACAGCTGGGAATTAGCTTGAATTCCTAACCCGAAAATGGAAGAATAATTTGAAAGTTATTTTTCCAATCGAAGAAAAAATCAGTATTCAATTAGACCACTACTGTTAGCTATTCTTATTTTATCTCACTAGTAATAAACATCCCATCATATATATGACGGAGACAAGGTAGTGAAACTATCTACAAAATTATTAGAAGAGAGCCAAATTAGTTCCCCACGAGAGTAAAATCATAATGTATTTAAGGGTAAAGCATCTAGACCGCAAGTAACGGAAAAGTTTTGTAATACAAACGATATATGCATATACTGATTTACTTTCTTTTATTGATGCCAGAACTCACTAAGAACACGAATGTGTCTAGCTCACTTCGATTATGAAAAGTTCTTCAACTTTAATTCCCTAAAGCAATCTTTTCTGAGAAATATTTTATGGGAGAGACCAATTCCCTTATACAATGAAAACAATCAATAATTAGGAACCTTGTCAGCAGGAAAACTGATATAAGCTAAGCTCTTGATTATATATATATTTTTTATCTAGTAAAAAGGAAAAAATGCCATTTCGTGTCATATAAGATTGCTTAGTATTACAGAGTAAGCCTTTTGTGCTTCGGATGTATTGCTGAAAATCCCAGTGAGGATCAATATAATAGGCTATTGGATTTAATGTTGCAAACAGTTATTTGAGTTATATCGATGGAAGAATTGTATCGCTTCAAGAAGGACTGAATTTTTTTATTAGTATTTCCAATAAAGCTTAGCTCATTCAATAATGCTACAAATAAACAAAATGAATAGGAGGGTATTACAATGATTGCTTTTGTCTGAAATATAATGAATTGTTCGGAAATATATGGCCAAATACACGAAAAAAATATTTCCTTTGAGATATCTAAATTAAAACTATTAAGAGCATTTGATGTTTTAAAAACGCATGAATATTAGTAATTGTAATTGATCTTTTTATTTATTAAATTGAAAATATTAATGAAAATAATCTGAAAACGAATGAAAATGAAATTAGCTTACATATATTTCAATGAATCATGCGACATACTGAATAGTAGGAAAGGATGTCTGATTAGCATACTGATAATTCAAAAACCCCACCATTATAAATCAGCTAAAATCATTTGTTTTCTTTTAAAAGTATTCAATCTGAAATTAAATCTGAAAGTGTTCCATCCACTATGTATGCCACTTTTGAGAAAATATATTTATTAGAAAAATTCGTAGAAGCTTTTTCTTTGTAAAATTCTGTTTTTAAACAACCAAGACGTACTAAATTAACTATTTGCTTTTGGGTAAATTTTTGTATCGGTCAAATGCTATGTAGATTTTAAGACTTACGAATAAATAATAGAAAATGAAAGATATTAGCATGATTGTCACTGTTTGACGAAATATGTTCTGCATTACAGCTCAGAATTATTTGACATTTCATTTATAATTAGACTTCAGTTAATTAACAACTAATCTATAGTGAATGGACTTTTTTCTTTCCAATATAATTTTTAGATTCCACAGCACTATAATAATCGTCAACAAACATTTTACACTGAAAAGAAATTTTAGGAATCAGAATTCTGAAATTTTGGTATTATTATTAATCAGTGAAATAACTTATTATACCAAAAAATGGAGTTGGGAGTTGGTATGCAAAGCGAAGATAGGTCAAAGATTCCAAGTTACTGAGATTCAAGAAATAAAATTATTACATCTTCATAAAAATGTTAGACAGAATAATATTATATTCAAAATTGTGCCTCTTTCCATATATACTAGGTTACTTTATGGTGTCATTTTCATTAACTTATTAAAAATTCTTAAAGAAAAATAATAAAAGAACCAATGTTAAGTTCAAAATAAAGGGAATTTCGAATCTCCACAGTCTGAAAATGTTAGTAAGATAAATGATTTAGGCTTGTTTCGTTAGACTTGAATGCATCATCTGTTGCCTTCTATGAGTATAAATTTTATATCATGCAATTTACAGAAGTAATGTAAATCTAAAATCATTATCGTGTCAAAAAATGTCAAATATTTTCAAATATAAAGCATTTGTTAACAATAAACTGAAAAGTCTAATATTTATTTTTGCTTAGTCGCAAGAGATCTATTTAAAGACTAGAAAATGACCCGTCATTGTATGACGTGTGCACAAATTTGACGTGTTTAAAGAGATATATATGCGAGAGAAATGTTTAACATTGATTGAAAACAAATAAAATAAATATATGATTTATGACAGGAGCATTTTTTTTATTTACATATTTCTTTGTTCAGAAAACCTCTTGGTGAACAATATTCCGTGTGAAGTACTTTTTGTTGTTTAACAATTTTATTATAATTCAATAACCCTGAAATTCTCAGCTTCTCTCACATAAGTCAAATTTAAAATTGGAAAGAAATTCTTTTTCGAAATTCTAATCAAAACAAAGCACTTCTCTACTTGTCACACGCTGCCAAAAAACATTATCAAATTATATCATCACGATTTAAATAAATAATCAGATGCATCGTGGAATCCAAACTATATTACGCGCTTGATATACCACTGACGAAATTAACTACTTTCTATTAAAAAACGGAAATTAATTTGAAATATATGATTAATATAATTTAAAATTTCTCGGGAACTATTGGTCATAGCGAGATAAATTTTATATCAATCAATAGAAAATTTTATTTCACTATTTTAGAACTAATAAATTTGAAATTAGAACGACAATTACTCTTTAAAATTTAAAACTACTGAAATTTAGGTTCTCTAACAATGAAATAATGCTGTTTAACGTCTCGCAGTGCTATGGCTCAAGTTTTATTGTTGGTGACGTCAGAGCGTTACCGAGAGACAGATCTGGTTTATTATATAAGTAATTCGCACTGTTTATTCCTATTCTCATTGATTTGTTGCACGCGGTTTCATAAAGTAAAATCATTATTGCAAAATTGTATTTAATTTCGAATTTTCGTTTTAATTTTAAGTAAAAATTTCGCTAAAATAAAATTATTATCACTTAAAAGCTATTCCATTTTAATCTTAAAGTGGTATGAATATGGGTTTCGTTTGATAATATGCTATAAAATTAGTAAAGGAAAAAATTAAAATTTCGATTAATTTTGAATTAATTAAAAATTTAATTGAAATTTTGAAAAACCACTTTCTTAGTGAGTACCTAATATCCCAGAAGTAACTACTTGTTAAATTTAGTAGCTCTAGATGGAATGGCTTTTGGAATTATCTGAACAAATTTTGTATCATGCAATTTACAGATAGCATGCCAACCTTAAAAATATCATCACATTAAAAAATTGGATTCATGAATCCACTCGCTTTTAACGAAAATCCATTTCGGTATACAAGCATTGTCTTATTTTTCTTTACTCCAGGCATGAGTGAGCAAAATTGTTCCAATCTGAGATGACGGATGAGATAAAGAATTATCAGCATCTTCCTAAAAATATCACCATTTTCGTAAGAAATTAATACAATTTTTTCTTTCTTTTGACAAACACTAGATTCATTTTTTTCTTTTTTGCTACTTTAACTACGAATTCAAAAATGATACTTATCAAAAGACGGTAAAATATCGATAGAAAATTTAGAAAATAAATTGACTCATATTGCTTTTCATCCATAATGAAATCCTCCGACTTGTTATGACGGCCATCTTGTTTTTCTTCACTCGATCCATGACTGGGAAATATGTTCGAATCTTAAACGAAAATTCTTCTTAGGAGTATTTTTTTCCTCAGTTAAAAATGAGAAATCTTATATAGAAGAATTACCCAATATTTCCCAAAATATCAGCATATTGAAAGAAAAATTGATTTAAAATTGATTCTCTTTAAGAAAACTAGATGCTATTCTTTTACCAATTTGAATTAGGAATTCAAAATTAATCTTACCAAACGATAATAAAAAATAATCGATATCAAGCTGAAAGCGAAAACGATTCCATAATGAAATTCTCCAACTCGCTATGGACGCCATCTTGTTTTTCTTCACCACATGCATGAGTGGGAAAAGATGTTCCAAGCTCAAATGACAGCTGAAATAAAGAGTTTTAAGTTTTCTTTTAGTGCTGTTGCCTTTCCGTGATATTGACGCCTTAACGTAAAATGGGTTTCTCGTTACCTTCTCCGCCAATGTCGAAGAAATTCTCTAACTTTATTTAGACGTCGTATGTTTCCTTCTGGAGGAGGTTCAATCTAATTTGGAGCCATCAGAAATGGATAAAACAAACAAGAAGAACGCCACGTTTGATTCTGAAAGAGTCTTGTAAAAGCTGCTGTTCCTCTGAACTAGGGTTAGTAGACACGCATCTACAAAGAAAATTGTTGCAATTTATGGTCTGGCTTTTTTGTGTTTTCCTTTTCTTTTCTGTTCTGTCTGGTTGGACTATGAGTGAGGAATTGTAATAAGGGAGATGTCTCTTTCTTTATTTAAAATATAGAGAATTGATTTCAAGAGGCGGCAGCTTCTGCGACCGGCTAAGTGACCTAGAAAGAATTTGTTTGACTTAAAGTTTCCTATATAAAGTCGTATATTAATAGATTATGCATTAATTCCAAACAGTATAGAATAATACTTTAAGAGATGCACTAAAATATAGAATTAAATCCTTAAAGTCAAGAGTTAGAAGTAGAATTAAAAATAGAATAAAATTAAAATAAAGAAAAGGAAAATATTTAATGCATTTTTTTTGTTTCTTCGTCTAGTTATAGTTGTAATATTTTGAAGGGAACCTTTAGATGTTTATATGAAAGATGATGTATTAGATGGAAATAATCAGCACATATGAGAGATTTAAAGATTATATTTATTGAAAATACCGTAGATAGTTAGTTTATTCACATTCAATCTGAAGCTAATGCAAGAAATATTTTGGTATGAATACGAGTGGCTCCTCAGATCAAAACAAGGATCGCTGCCACTAGGTTTTTGAACAATGATTAAATCCGGCATAATTCTACATACATTTTTTATATTCAATTTTTCGCTCAACGAAAGCTGTGAAAATGCGATTTTTTAAAGGTCTGCAACATTCAGCTTTACTTAGAAATCTCTAATAATAATAATTGGTCCTTCTTTATATAAAGCTTTAACTGAATAATATTTTCGAAAATTATATTTAGAAAATAATTTTGTTTTCGAAGAGTGATTTCTAACAATAGGAAACGAATATTCAATACACCAAATAAGTTCTTGTCGAGGCAGCATGAAGTAAAATATAAACACATAAATCAAGAGTTATTCAAACGCAATCATCAGCTGTCAAAAATTCTGAAAGCGAAGAAAAGACAAATGAGGAAGGGAAGGGAAAGACGCTCGCCAAACACGGTCTGTGATGACTGCAGCTCAAGTGCTTCTAAATTAAAATGGAGAAAGGGTTGCTTTTTTTCTTCTGATTTATTGCTCAATGCGCGAATTTTGATCCTTCGGAAGGGGAAAAATCTCTGCAGCTCAAGCCTGTATAGTTCTTACTTGTTAATTGTCTCTCCGTCTTCCTTTTACGTTTTTTTATTCCTTTCTTTGCCATTTTTATTGATTATTGAACTCTCAAAGTGGAAGAGTAATCAAATGAGAATAAAAAAGAAAATGCAAGCTTTTAAAATACTTTCAGGTCCGCGGTGGCTTAGTGGTAAGGTCTTGGCTTTGGGGCCGCAGGGTTACAGGTTCGAAACCCGATTCCACTGAAGATTCGCCGTGTATGGGTCCTGTTACACGCTAAATCATACGTAGTGACCAAAAGTCCTCCCGTGGGTGCGGCGGGTAGATTGGAGAGGGGGTGCCAGCACAGGTGTCGTCCTCGTCATCTGACCGCGGTTCAAAATTACGAGGTCCGTCCCAAAATAGCCCTCGTGTTGCTTCAAAACGGGACGTTAATATAACTAAACTAAACTAAACTAAAATACTTTCAGGGATGACTGCAGCTCTGCAGCCCTAATGTACCAGACGCCACTGGGTATGAACCATGTTTAGATTACGAAGGGATAATATCATATATTATCTTTTTAAATCAGGTATTTTGGAGTTAAACTTGGCTCAAATGCATGGAAGTTAAGATCTGCACTTCCTTCTGACCAATCATGGTCTTCCTATTCTTACTTTCTCTCATTAATAATGAATTTAGTCTTTTCACATGAGGTGATGCAATTGGACTGCATAGCAAAACTGGTCAGGGAATAGACATATTAGTTCCTGGTAATAATACCTTTATAGAGCGGCATCAGTATCGAAGGAAAATGATTTACTAGCACGACATGCTTATCACCCACCAGGAAAAGTTTAATTTTAATCGATGGAGGAAAAAGGTAATTTAAATCAAACTTACAATTGATTAAATGCTGTTATCTTTCCAAGAAACATTCCAAATGCATGTATTTCAATAAAACGTCAGCACTGGAAGACTAATGCCTCTTTGGCGTGTCCAGATGCAGGAAAATATTTTCTACTCGTATAAAATCTGTACCTACATTGAGAAAATTGTTAATTTTTGAATGGGTTACTTCTCCCCTCTGGTGTGGCACGAAAGTTTGTAGAGGAGGTTGCGGGTTTAGGTGTCTTCCTCGTCACCTGACCAAGACTTCAAATTTCGATGTATCTGCCAGAACAGCCCTCAAGTTGCTTCAAATCGGGATGTTAGTTTAGATTGAACAAAACATTGAAAAAAATTTTGAGAAGTAATGGATTGAACCAATCTTCTTATTGATTGAAGTTTCTAATCTTCATAAGAAAGGCTTTAAACACATATATTTCAATCAATTGTCAGTACAGGAAGACTGATGCTTTTGTGGTATAGCATCTGTACGAACTTGCACACAGGACGAAATATTCTACTGGTTCAGCATTTTTATTACCCCTAAGGAAAAGGTTAAGTTTAGAATGCTACAGGACAATGGCGAATTAAACTAAACTTCCCACGGATTAAACTTATTCTTTACAGGATACAACTTAAATGCATGTTTTTCAATCAAACGTCAGTGTTGAGAGATTTCTTGTTCATTTGAAAAGGCATATTTGAACCACTCTTGCCAAAATCCACTTGTCACGCTCCTACAAACGAAAGAAAATGTTACATTTCTTTTTCGTTGTGTGTCGGAAGGAACGGTGTCATCTGAAAGCTTTCTTTGTTGAATTTCCCGACACTGGTTTTTCAGTTATCCAACAGCGAAAGACTCTTTCTCAGCTTTATCTAAGTGGTGTGTTCTATCTGTATTTACACTTTTTCGAGCGGAAGTCTTTCTTTTGGTAAAAATGGAAATGTCTCAGTTAGGTGACATGGTCAAATGGAGAGAATGATTTCGAATGACAATGGTTTACGTGAGGGCCTATTTTAAATTCAAACAATGTGTGTTTGGGGAGTCTAAAGTATTCTGGGGAAAAGAATTTCCACTTTATCATGGGTGAGGAATATCTTTGGGATAGAGATACGCGTTTAGGGAAAAGTGATGTATTACTTGCATTCAGAAGTCGAAGGGGAAAAGTGGGTTTTATATATATCCATTGATGCTTACTTATGATGTAAGATTATAGAGACAGTAGTAGTAAATTGCAAATTCAAAGTTTATTTATATAGTGATTGGTCTTACAGTTGGAAATTTTGTTAAACGCTAGTATTTTATATTTAAATTTGCGACATAAATTTTAATCCCATTCTTCTCAATTTATATGGAATTCAAAAACTAGAAAATTAGCGCGGTGTTCAATACTACGTGGGGAATAATATTTTCGTCAGAAGCCTTAACAGGTGCAATGAGTGTAGTAGTTTCAGTCGATGTATTTACTTTCAAGGTTGAAATGAGCTTTAAATTTAAACCATGAAGATGCGGATCGATGATATGTGTTATTTCTCCCCTGGTATGGGTTGTATTAGAGACAAAAGATGGTTTAAGAACTTAAACATACGATAGTGTATTCAGAAGAGGATATAATTATGAGATTACTTTTTCGCTTCATCATACGGGAGGTTTTGTTTCACTTTTGCATCTGAATCTTTTATTTGACAAAACACTGAGGCTAAATAAGGCTGAATTGACCGAGCAATCTAAAAGCGCTTTAGCGAGGAGGAAGAAGATTGTTTTCATTGAAGATATGATCTGAATAAGTAAATACCCATATTTAGTTCCTTTACTGACGTAGGATTTCCTCCTATGCTATTTAGATCTTTCTGAATTTGCGAAGGGTGAAAGGGTGGCTCGCTATTTGGGAAAGAAACAATTAAAAATCGGCCATATTTCTAATGAAGTGTTTGTGGCCATTTGGAGTGAAAGGTTTTGACCTCGTCAGGGGATAAATCAACAACAACTACGGGGAGACAGATGGAGTTCATTTCAGCGCCATTGTGGTACTCATGGTAGGAGCACCACAATGGAAGACAGTTTTGATTTGGGCATATCCAACTTCTGCACTAAACTGTAGGGATGGCATTGGAGTTCCGGTCTACAACTTCAAATTGTGATCCGTCAGTACACCCATTTAAAGTACCTTTTCTCTAACCCTGAAGCAGTATACTTTGTTTCCCATTTAGCATATCACAAGTTCATTGACAGATTCAGGCTTACTCCTACTGCTCGACTTGCAGAGCAGCCTGGGCCGAAGACCCTCAGGATTCCGTTTTGTTCCTAACGGGTCGTCATTCGCTGGCAGCACATGGAGCTAATAAGAGTTGAAGAAAATCTAAACTCCGAATGAACGGAAAATGTTACTTTAGAAGCAATTCTGCATGTTGTTTTCACTTAACTGCATTTAGTAATTTACATGTTTATGTAAATTATTGTTAATTACATGTTTATGTAGTTCGTATCAAAGACAGTAATCAAGAAATTGCTAAAATCTCTTATCTTGACAGGTAAACAGGTATGGAAGAATATTGTTAAAATGTTCAAAGGATTGCTAATATAACCGGAAGACCCTATACCCGTATTTACCACAGACAATAAACCCCACAAGAAAAAAGGGCCGCGGTGGCCTAGTGGTAAGGTCTCGGCTTTGGGGCCGGAGGGTTCCAGGTTCGAAACCCGATTCCACCAAAGATCCGGCGTACATGGGGCCTGTTGCACTCTAAATCATACGTAGTGGCCAAACACCCTCCCATTGGTGTGGCGTGGAAGTTTGGAGACGGTATGCCAGCTCAGGTGTCGTCCTCGTCATGTGACCGCGGTTCAAAATACGAGTTCCGTCCCAAAATAGCCCTCGTGTTGCTTCAAAACGGGACCTTAATATAACTAAACTAAACTAAACCCACAAGAAAAATATCTTTGGACATCTCGGGATTATTAGAACGCCCCCTACCTACCTTACCCTTACTATGGTGAACCCCTGATACGTTGAGGATTATGACAAAATGGTATCATTGAAAAAAGTATACACGAAAAATTTTATTATATGAAACTTATTCTTGAGTGGTGGATCGTTTTCATAAGCACAATGGAACAAAAACAAGGGTCTTGGTGGCTTAGTAGCAGAATTACATCATTAAAGCTGGGGGTCACGGGCTCGAGATCATCTTCCTCCACAGATCATCATATTTCTGGATGACAAATTCGCCAGTGCGTAAGTTTCTAGATTATGTTGTCGGCTGAGATTTCGTCATATGACCACTGTTGAAAATTATGAGGTGTGTTTAAAAAAAACCCGTCAAGAGCACCAAAATTGGACGTTTATCAAATTAAAATAAATGAAAAGTAACATTACTTTTTCAACTTGCATCTTCGGATCTTGTTAATCATGTATTTAACAATATTCACTATCAAAAAATAACATTCAGCATATTATTTTATAACAAGCTCCGAAGCTAGCTCCAATAAAACAAAACAGCGTAGTTGCGTAGCAAATAAACACTTTCTTTACTTTTATATATTTATTATATGTTTTTTTCCTTTCATACAAAATACACAAAATAAATATCACAGAATTTCTTCTTGTTGCGTAAGCCCCAGTTTTTCAATGAACCATTCCAGATCAAACGATTTAGCCCGAAGGAAAATCATCCAAAAATAGATCTTACAAAGAATGTTTTAAACAAGCGCTGTCCAGAGAGGAATTCCGGGTTTTTACTCATTCCATTTTTAGCTATCCATCTGCGTAGTTGCATATTGATATATAAATATAAGAAGAGAATAGGAGAGAATAGACGACTACAAAAAATCTCCCATCTTCTTGCATTTCTATTCAGATTTATATCACATACTATAAAAAGAGAAATATGAATATCATGTGGGAGTTATAAAAGGCGGGAAGCTTGATAGAACACAACTTCTTAAAGGGTTCCAGAATCTGCGTTCAGTGTCTTAGCACATTTGTATGCAGTTATTCAATTCAAACAACACTATGCGTTCATGAATAAAAAATTTTCTAATTTCTTCCATTTAATGGTCTGTAACTTACAGGTTTAACTCTATCAATACGGGACCGTCCCATACGTCCCTTCAAGCAAAAGATGAGAGCCGTCCGGAACGTGAGAATGTCAATCGAGTGCTTTCTGGTTAAAGTGGCTCGTCCAGATGTGTTTGGGGGAAAAGGGGGGTTTTCGTAGAATTCTGACAATGTCAGCTTTCATTGTGGTTTTTAAAGTGGAAGTGAATTTCCCTTATCTTTGATAGAGGAGCTCGGGCGTTCCCGTATTTTGAGGTCCCTTTATTCCAATGGTCTTTGGAATGAGAGGGTTAATCCTTTATCGTTGATAAGAATTTCTGGAATCGTGTTGGAAAGTCAAACCTCTGAGAACTTCATTTTCCCTTTCAGGATAATATTAAAGCATACGAAGTTTTGCTAAGATGATTTAAAAAATTTTAATTTTAACAAAAATTATTATAAGGTCCATTAGTTTTTTTCCAATAACTGTTTTTTAAATGTAAATTCATTTCTGTTCGATGAAATATATTGGATCTATCAAATTTTGTCAAACGGAGATTGGGAACTTTCTTATAACAAAAACTTAAATAGAAATTTTTTAAATCATACCGCGTTGTATATTAAAGACAACGAAGAAAAAAATTCAGTTTAATATGTTAGATCCATTTCTACTTTAAAAGTTTTAGATGTGAAATTAAATAAAACAATAAGCTTTATCTTCAGATAGACTATAATTTGCCTTAAAAAGATGCATTATTATTATAACAAGATAAATATACCTCTAGAGAACACTTGAATTTATCATCAATTGTAACTAATTACCAAAAAATATAATTTGGAAAATATGATATTTTCCATAGCATAATAAAAAAATTTGTTGCATCAAATAATTATCTTAATATAAAAATTGTGGCTATTTATCAAAAAATATAATATGTAAACGAATATGAAATTTTCTAAAATACATTAAAAAATTATGTATTCACGCGTGCTGGTGGCCCTGGAGGTACAATAATTAAATATTTTGTGGAAAGCCTAATATAGGAAGTTCCATTCAAATTCCTTTTCATTTCGGGTGGAAAAATCGCAAAAAAACTTTATATCGAAGGACATTCATAGGTTCAACGAAAAAAATAGTTCCCAATCTTCAAAATGCATTGGCAATGCTAAATATAACTTTGAAGTTCGTATCAGTCGTTTGTCTTCTCACAAAAAGTATCCGTCGATGATTATGTTTCTAAATGGCACCAAAAAACACTGTTGACGACCTTTTTGTTCGTGAGTATTATTTCACAAAGAAAGTGTTTTATAAAATTCAACTAAAAATTTTTTTAAATTTTCAATAAATATTAGCTCTTCGGATTTGGATGAAAGAAAATATTTCAGATCGTGATATTTCAAGCAAGTTAATCTATTTTTCATTCTTCTTTCACATTGAAAGCTTTAATATTTTCTTTCAAACGAACTTGGCTTCGATCTTCGTTTTTTCCTAAAACGTTTAGCCTAATCAGTTAAACAGCTTTCGCTTTGTTTCTTATAAAACAAATTAAGAGGCATTTTTTATAAGTCTTTAAATAAAAGCCATTTTTCTCAATAAATATCAGGGTATTATAAATATTACTTCTTTTACTTCAAACAAAAAAATTATCATTTTTATTAATTATCAGTTATCAAATTAAATTATCATCAATTATCACTTATCTGAACTTTTGATAGTTCAAAAAAATTGTAAATAGGAACAACATAGAATCGAAAGGGAAGCACAACTTTTTTTCTTAAACACAAAAATATTTACTGATTTTATACATTAATAAAAGTTATGTAATATTATTCTGTCATTTTTTTAAAAAATAACATGAAAACAGTTAAGTCGTCATCAAATTTAAGACTTCATTCTCGCAATGTGTCACTCATGATATTTAGATAGGAATTTAAATAAAATTTTATATTCTATAAAAGGAATTTTTCTGTTCATTTATATATGTATACAACTCGCCATATTTTTATTATATAATATTTATGTTTAAGAAAATTTTGAAAAAATATTTTGGATCTGAAAACCATCTATCGTGCTGATATGGCTATTAGTAAACAGAAAGATGTTTCTAATTTAGAAAAAAAATTACAAATGATATTCCCTCCATCCCAATTTATTTGTACGATTTTCATTTTTTCCCCTCTTGATTCAATTAGCGACAAATCAAATTCAGGAAAATTAGATTTAGTTAGTTGGCTCTGCATTTTTTATATATGTGAGTGTACATCATGTTTTCTAATTTTTAATGACAATTTTTTCTCTATATTCGACTTTGTCTTCTCGCTAGTCAAAAAAGTTTTACGGGTGCGATACACTTCTATAACATTGATTGTGCAAACACTGAAAAATGTATAAAGAAATGTATAAAGAAATGTATAAAGTAATGATAATTTCAGAAGAAGGGTAAACTCCCTTCAACACTATTCTGTTATTTTGACTTGACGTCTATAACTCAACATATCACCGGTGTATTTAATTGTTAGGCTTAATATGCAATATAAGATAAATTAGTTATATTTTTCGTGTTTCTATGCATTTCGAAATAAATAAATAATGGTTTCCTAGAGTTTTTAAATATCGGACTTCTAATTTTGAACAGGACAAAATATCCAAATTGGGTAACTAAAGATAAACGGAAGGAGTAAATGGTTTTAACAGGTATTTGGAGTTTATAACATGGAAAAAGTGTTACTTGTTATATAACATTAATAAAGGAATAAAATGCTGAGAATATTTCGAAAAATGATAAAATCACTTTAACCTTTTCCTGTTAAGAATTTCCAATTCGAAGCCACAGTTTAAATATCATTTTTCTCTCTCCGACGAAGTATTCTGTATATTTAGTATAATGAAATAATTAGCCGCCTTTTAAACATTTAATATTAAAAATCTTTAATACGAACTGTTTTAATCATTATTTAATAATTGATAGCACATTTTTGAAAATTTTAAACAATCAAAGAATAGCATCGCTTAAAGATATAATAAGACAAACACTATATGACTCAAAAATAATCCTAATGGGGCTAATAAATACATGAAAGTATTTCAATGAAGATTAAATCGAAGCGTAATAATTTCCTAACAACGACTATTATCATTAATTATTGCAAATCAAATAATTCGAATTAACACCACTAATTGCTGAAGATAGGAAACCACTTCGATATATTTAAGTATTTACGCCACCGCATAAATTTGAAATATTTTGTATCCGGAGTCTTTATTTCCGTCAGAAACTCATTATCTGCTTATCGAATTAGCCTCCAGCAGGTAAATTAATCAACTCTTGATTTCAGCGTAGGAGATCTGTTTTCTTTATGCACTCCACCTCAGAATTTATGACAATAATTCGTAACCAAACTGACCCTGTTGAGAATTTATCATCTTCGCTATCGCTCCTGATTTTACTAAGTATCACAAACCCAAACCTACCAACTAAAATTTTCGATTTTATCTCAAAACTCTTGTAGGAAAAGAACGTTGCGTTCATCAAAGACAGAAAATGTTTCGCTAATTTCGTTAAAGCAAACTAATTTAAAGTTATATGACACCGGATATTCATTTGTGATGGGTTCATCAACGGCGTCAAGTGCAGAAATTATGGCGAGGGCGGTTTCCAATATTTTCCACATGTGTTATCTGCCTGTAATTAATTAACTAGATACGGCAGGTCAGCTGTTCAGGGAATAATTTTTTTCCTTACGAAAATTCCCTTAAATACTAGATAATGATATAAAAGTATAAAACTTCCACTTCGGATGGTTTTAAATGTGTGCTTTCTGTCCATTTTTGTACAGTTGAGTCATGAATTGTAAGCTCTAAAGAACGTGCTTTGGTAGAAGTGTATGAAGTATCATTTTGGTCACATTTTTATTACGATGCCTCTTCCAAATAATAAAAATGGCTTTTACATTTTTAGAGGATAATGCCTTTCTATATAGTTTGAAAATACTTTCGTATGAAGAAATTTTCCTATCCATTTAAATATACACTCAATGATTTGGGATTTTTTTCTTTGTTCTCTTCGTATAAAGAGAATATGATTGGTATGTTGTATACCATTCGGACTTAAACGAAGGAAAACTTAAATATTTCACTCCTTTTTTGCTTTACTTTATTAGCAGGAATAATAAATAATGAGCTTTCGTACATTCGCATTGAGACGATAATTATTCAAATTTCTCTTCTTTTAAGGTGGAAAAGTCAGGGGTAAAATTTGTTTCTATCGACTTTTATTCATACAGTGGATGTTTTTCTTCCAACTTCAAAGGCATATGTAACATGCCAATGAATTCTGAATTTCATATCAGCTGTTTCGTTTCTCTCAAAAAGTATACTTTGAAGTATATGTTTCTAATGGAACTGAAAAACATTGCGGATCATATTCCTGTTCGTGGTTTTCTTAAATGTTCAATAAATATTTATTTTTCGGATTACTTTAAAGAAAATATTTCGGAATAGGATATTTTTATGAAAGTTTGTTTGTTTATTCTTCTCTGTGATTTAGAATGTAAGTTCCTTTTAAATTCAAATCAGTGATCTTAGATTTTCTTATTTATTTTCCAAACTGTTTACTTAGATTATTTTTGTATCGTGAAAGAAAACTCTTAAACATTGAAGTGTCCTATCATAACAAGTAATATTTTTAAATACAAAATATTTTTCAGTTTTGTATACCAAAATATAAGTGATTTTAAAATTTAAAAATGACGCATTTTTCTATGCACTTGAATTGAAAACAGATTTCTTTCTCAGCTACTGGCAACATTTGAATTGTGTTCAACAGAACAGAAGTTTTCGTTTTAAAACAGATATCGCGAAAAAAAATAAAACATTTCTTTAGCAGAATAACAAACTTTTCTGGAATTTATTAAAAATAATGTGCTTTTTTCCTATTATTATTTTCTTGAGATTGTCACAGAAAAAAATTCTAGAAGAAAAATATTATTAGGTAGGAGAATATCTGTAAGTTAGAAGTCGCAAAATTTAAAAGAACTTTTACAATTAAATTGGTAATTGTAAATTGATTTTCTTTAAAATGCGGGTTCAATATTTAGTAAAATTTGGGATGAAGAATTTTTCAAAAGTAGTATTTTTTTATAAAAAATCATAATTGGTTTTTTAAAAATTATCATTGATTTATTGAATTAATAGAAAGAATGACGGTCTAGGAGATGTTACTAAAAATCGGATATTTTTTAAAACAGAGACAAAGAATCAAAACCAGATATATACAACTGCATCCAGTTCGCGGTGTGTAAGTGTGCCGTATCAACTTCGCAGCAAACTTCCATTGCAAGGGGGTGATCGGTTATGCTATGTTACTTTGCGGGAGTTTCAACGCAAATTTGTCGAGGCAAGTTTGTCATGACA
The DNA here is from genome assembly GCA_013235015.1 of Araneus ventricosus. NCBI lineage: Eukaryota > Metazoa > Arthropoda > Arachnida > Araneae > Araneidae > Araneus > Araneus ventricosus. Next base: position 814,953 of record BGPR01000105.1, on the reverse strand, counting down.
AGATAATATCCAACAAGAATCGCACTTGCTGCAAATGTACATGTCATCTGGGATAAGCCTCGGGAATGGAATTGTCTCTCCAGCATTTAATGCGATATCAGACGGAAGGTGTTTCTTTCATGCACCGTATAGTTGCAGAGGACGGAACGTGGATGCATCATGTGACACCTGAAACGAAGAAAGCATCAACACCCTCGTCTCCTCCCAACATTAGAAGTTCAAAACAGTGCCATCCGCGAAGAAAGTTATGGCCACAGTCTTTTGGGTCAACCAGGGTTTGTTGACAGTTGATTTCCATACGCGTGAATGCTGCCAGTTATTGTGCCACGCTAGACTGGTTGCACAAGGCGTTTCGCAAGAAGCCACCGGGACTGCTCTCGAAAGGTGTTCTGTTATTGAACGACAACGCCCTGTTGCATATGGACTCAGTTCCACGTGACTTGAAACAGTATTTCCGATGGAATGTTTTCGAACACCCTCTCTACAGCTCGGATCTCGCGCCAAGTGTTTTTCATCTCTTCGGACCGTTGAAGAAGCACTTGGCAGATCGTCATTTCAGAAACGATACCGAAGTTCAGGAAGCCGTCGTTATGTGACTCCGCGACCAAGACGCTGATTTTTTATATGCATGTATTGAAAGATGAGTTTACCAATGGCACAAATGATTCAACAACCATGGTGACTATATGGAAAAGTAACATAAACTAGTGCCTTTCTTCCTTTGTCTATATCTTTGATTTCTTGAATAAGACTTTTCTCTTAGAGGACTTGTTACCTAACTTTTTGATCCACCTACGTAGTTTTTGCTGTTAAGCAAAAAAAACGTTCCATGCTGAATCATGGTATCTGCAGATGTACAACAAACTATATTCTATTAAACCAACCAATACTTTGCGAACTTTTATCTCAATACTTGGTATGGTTTAAAATTGAATCGACTCTGCACTGGTCAAACTCGTTTCACACATAAAATATAATATATTTCACATAATAAAATAGCTCATCGATTTTACTGTTATTCATATTGTGATCGGATGGCCTGTGTTTAACCATCGCCAATTCGGCATTTTTTAAACTCATTGTCGTTGGAGATGAAGAAATTAAAGGGGAAACCTCATTTTTTTAAAATTTTTACATTGCATTGATATTTGCGTTTGCTTTGGTGCTTTTCATTTATTTTGAGTGCCTTCATCACGATGGATGTTTACAATATTTCCGACCTCTTTAATTTTATTTCCGAATTTTATTTTTTGACTCTGGTTTGTTCCATGTTTTTTCTTTGTATCAAATGAAACTTTCTTCAGATTTTAAGCCGATTACTTATATTAACCACTATTCTATAGGCGTTGCATGAATAAAATGGTTTAGAGACATTGAAACAATACCAACAGATGAAAAAAAGTTTCAAAGCGAACTGATATTTCCTTCATTCTAATAAAAACACCTATAACGTTGATCAAGCTGCTAGTTAATAAAAATGAATATGACTATAATATAAAGGATAGAAATATGACACTTAATGACTTAACAAAAAGGATAGCAACGCTTTTGATATATAATTAATTTATGAAAAACAGGATTAAAGCAGAGAGTGTTCTTACAATTTGAGTAAAAATTTCTAACATTAAAATTAACATTAAATAAAATATTTCAATTATATCTAAATTTATATTTCATATGAATCTTGAAAATAAAATATTTCAATATAAACAGCATGAAATGAACGTAGTATAGATTTTTTCTGTAATCCAAGCATTTATACTTGATAAATAATATATTCGCTTTTTTTAAATATAATAGAGCATATAGGCTGGCATCCTGTTTAAAAATTGCAACATTCCACGTGCATTATGCAAAAAAACCATTCAAAACTGTCTTCAGGGCAGACCATTGCACATAGAGCTACCAAATTTAGCACGTAGATATTTTTTGTGTAGTAAGTGCTCATGAGGAAAGATATTTTTTTCAAAATTTATTTACATTTTCAGTTAATTAAAAATATATGAAATTTTAAAGTTGTTCCTCAATAGCTCCATAAAGTAACATTACACAACAATCATTTTTATATCACTTGAAAATACAAAAAAATAAAGAAATTTCAGTGTTATCATTTATAATTCGAACGAATTTTTCACTAATTTTAATAATTTTTTTTAAAATTTGGTTAAACAAAATTTTGTAAAAATTCTTTTCCTTTATAGCGTTCCCGCGTGCAACAAAATAGCAAGGCTTTCAATTACAATTTGAATACTTTAATAGCTCTTGCGCGAATTTTCAGATGATTTTTAAATATGCTTCACCATATTTTAGAACAGTGGATGTTTCTTTTAACATGGCAATATATTAGGCTGGCATTCTTTCTATGAACTGCGTGATAAAAAAATCGTTACGCACAGAATTCAACGGTTATGCAATCGAAGAGAAGACAACCTAAACAAGCCTATTCAGCCTGCTTCGAAGTTTCGGACAAGAGATTCAAATCCCCTTTGATATTTTTCTTATAAAGTCATGCATTCTTCATTTTTACTTTCTAGTATACGAAGTATACAAAGAGAAAGTATTGTAATCGTCAAAACATTCGAACTCTAGATCTTGATGATACTCCACGTTTTAGACCTCCCTGAGTCCGAAAAGCACAACTTCGGAATTATGTCTGTCTGTGAACACGATGCGTCAAAAACGGTTAGAGCTACAGGAGTGAAATTCGGTATGTGATCTTTACATAATTTGTAGGTTTCTATCAAATTTTGGACAAAATCCGGCGGCGGGAAATCTATCTGTCTGACTGTCCATGTTCATGTGAACACGATAACTCAAAACCTTAAATAGCTAGATGAATAAAATTTGGTGCACAGTTTTGTCATCGGGTATGTAGGTCCGTATGAAATTGCGGACCAAATCTGTCAAAGGGTTGACTGTCTGCTGGTCTGTATAATTGCGAAACTGTGAACACGATAACTCCTAAACCCTATGACATAGATAAATAGAAATTGATTTGATGTCTGCCGACATTAATTATAGATCCGTGTCCAATTTTATTTTCAATCGATTGGAAAAAGGCGTTTAAATTGCTTATTCAATTTTCTTTCTCTTACGCAAGGCCATATTGCGTATTGGCGAGTACCCGCCTTTCGCCTTGGTGCGCGTTAAAGGAAACTCGTTGGTATACCGTTTTGCTTATTTTTTCTCCTCCTGTGTTAGGGACGCTTGATGCGTTTTACTGCGGTTTGCCTTTTTCTTCCTCCACATGTATTAGGGAGCATAAGAGAAAGTTTAGAGGAGATCACTCCCGCTGGTTTTCTAGTTGCTGCAATGTTCCTAAGAAAGACTTAAAACTGGTTGTTCACTATCTGGATCTTATAGTTCATGTGTTGGAATATGTTCGTATCCTATATGATAAAAGGCGAAAGAATAGCACGATGTATGAGTACGAACTGAATGGCTTTTACTATTATTATTTCATTTTCGTTTGAGTTTTTTTTCTTTCAAGTATACATGTGGTTTTCTGTATTTTATGTGATCAGTTATTGTTATGTTTTTTGCTTTTTTGTTTCTCTCCTCTTTATATTGTCCAATTGTGTTTAGTATTACCCTACTAATATTAACTTCCCCCTTACATTTCTTCCTTTGTTTTTAAAATTGTCATTTATCTTTATTTTTTTCAATTTATCGCTCTTTTTTCAGTGTAAATCCCGTTCAGAGTTCATGTACTTTTGTGTTTACAGTGTTTGCTTGCGTATTTTTATTTTCAATGCGCATGGAATGTATTCTTTTCATCTGTGTATCCTCGGCACTTAAAATAGCCTTCTCTGGGTTTTTTTGTGATCCTTAATAAAGGCGACGTTTTCATACCCATTCAACCATTCAGTATCCATAATGGTTACAGGCAAGGGGGTATGAAGGTGGTGTTCTATACTATATAATATCGTTACAAAAATCGTTCTGTGGGTGTATGGTGTAAACAGTCCAACACGCAGGATAATGGGAAATGAAGGTTTATTCATAAATATGCAGAAAAGCACGAAGCACAGGTAACAGGAAACAATAGATCTTGCACAGATTAGCAACGTAAACAAACAAAAATTCATAGACAATAACAGTTCAGTACTTTGAGATTTAGCAACACAAACATTCAGAAAATCACTAATAACGACAATAACAGCACTTTCAATAGCGCTTATCTCACCAGCTTTCTAGCTCGCACTGCATACCAAAATCCAAAATCGTTCCAGTCGATCAACACTCTCCTCTCTGATCCAAGCGCGGCCCTTATATTGTCTCCCCGACAGGCCGTGGCGTCACATGGAGTTTTCTCGTACATTCAAGCGTATTTTCATTCCTAATAGAGATATCTAGAAAAGTGTCTCATTTTCTGGAATCATCGATTTGTCTCCAAGTTCGCCAAATTTGTCGCCGAGTCGCCAAATGGTATCGAAGGTCAGGGGACCAGGCCCGGCCATCCCATACTTACCCGTGTAAAACTCTCTTCCCAAACATAAGACTTGTCAGGCAGGAAAGCGACATTTCATTTTTGCAACAATATTTAAAATTAAATTCATATAAAACGCACTTAATACTTAATTACAAAAAATAATAAAGATTTAAATATTTTATTCATTAGAAGATAATTCATTATTTAAAGAAAATAAAAGATCAAATGTCCCTTCATTGCTTCTAATGACACTAATAAGTATCAATAATTATTTAAATGTGTAATAATTTAGACCATGCTAATTTCGAAGCAATAAATACGAACATTATCTCCTGCATGTCACATACAGTTTCATAGCAATAATTGCGGGTGAGAGGAAGCCGCTTCGCCATTTTTACATACTTTACTTCTTCGTATAAATTTTGAAGCATTTTGTGTAGAGAGATTTAATTTCGACCAGCAATTGATTATCAACATATAATTCGTGGATTTCAAGAGAAAAATTCATTTTGTTTACATAATAATTTATGACTATAATTGCTAACCGAACTGCCACTATCGAGAGCATCTCGCTTTAACTTTTTCATCCAGTTTAATTCAGCATTATCAAATCAAATTTTTTAACCACGTATCATCAGTTTTATCTCAAAACTTTCATGAACAAAGAAAAATGCTTTCCACAGATATTATGGAAATATTTTTCTAATTTCTTTAAAAGGAAATTATTTATGTTATAATGATATTGGCTGTTCTTTAGCGATAGTTTCATCATCGGTGTCAGCTACAGTGTTAATGATGATACCGGTATCCAATATTTTCCACAACACGTGTTATCTGCCTGCGTTAATGAAGTAATTAATTAATTAGAGGCGATAGATCAGCTGTTGAGGGGACATTTTTTATACCTTCGAAACTTCTTTTAAATCTTCGTTAATTGCATAAAGACATAAAACTATCACGACGACTGTGTTTAAATGTGTGTTTTCAAGTCCAATTCGATCCATAAATTGTTGAGTCATAAACTGTAAGCTCTTGAGAGAACATGTTTTGAAAGGAATATATGACAGTGCCATTTTTGGAAAGGAAGTTTTGATTACGATTCCTCTCCCAAGAAACAGAAAGGAATTTCGCGTTTTTAAAGGATGATGGTTCTTCGTATGTCTAGAAAAATGATTTTGTATGAGAAGAGTTTCTCATTCATTTGATTCTTCGTATTTTTCCTTCTGGTTGTATAAAGAGAGTATGATAAAGTATGCCGTATTACATTTTTACATGCATAAGAAATATGTGTATCATGCAGAATAAATTCATTTGGGTATTTTGGAAGCTGTAGCGTGTTAAACTGTATGAATGCGACACATATTATCGGTAATTTTTTAGGCAATATTTTACTATTGATATTCTGCAGTCTGTGGTATTATTTAAGCTGTTAGATGTTATTATTAATTATTCTATTAACTTAAGATTTTAATTTTTTTATTCAGCATTGAAACATTTTCATATAGCAGAAATAACCTATCATGCGACTCAGAAATCTATTTCCAACATATTACTTAAACCTGCTAATATATTAAATATTGAGTTTTCATTAGAATTAATTTTATTAGCATTTTACACAGAGAAAAATAATTTTTCGGTAAGTATAAGTATTTGATTTAACTTTTAAATATATCATTTAATTTTAATGTTTCATTTATTTCTCATACCTCACATTTTTTCAAGCACTAATTAATATTTATAATCTTGAGATGACTAATGAGAGATTTACATTATTAAATCAATATTAAACAATTACTTTAACAATTACATTACACCCTTTCAAAATAGGATTTTTCCGAATATTTCAAGATAAATATTAAATTTGCTTTGATTTCCCTATAGCCGCTAAGTAACAAAAATACATTTATAATAATTTAGCCTTTTTACTTAAGATTTTTAAAAAAATATCTTAACACAAAATTAAAACGAATACTATTCTAAATGTATAAACCCGAGCTCGAAGTAATAATTATCTTTTAGAAATCGAAATATAAATGTTTAGAAGATTATCTTAAATTATAAGCCCTTTTGATCCTAAGCCGTTAAAAACTGAAATATTTCTTTGTTTTTTGCTTTTACTTGTTAAAGCAATAGTAAGAAACGCCCTTCTTCGAATTCGCATACAGATAAGTTTTTTCTTGTATTCTTTCTCATTCGGAGAGGAAAAGAAATGAAAAAAATATTCTCCTTAAAATATCTATAGATTTAAAGAAAAAAAAACTATTGCCCCAATTTAAATGTATATACAATATGCTAATGCATTGCAAAAAAATTTATATCAGTCACCTCTGTTTGACAAAAAATATCCTTTTGCAGTTAGCTTTACTAATGGAAACGATAAAATCTTCCGTTGTTCTTTCTATTCGTATATTTAATTTCAAAAAGGAAGAATCTCAGAAAATATAAAAACATTCTTAAAAATACTCAATAAATATTTACATTTAGGACTTCTCAATGAAAAATATTTCTATGCATATTTATTTAATTTTTATTATTTTATTCTGCTATTTATGCTTTTTGCGAGCATTTTTATTTTTACCTTGTTCCCTTACGTACAGAACGTGAGTTTATTTTTAAACTCGACTTAATGGCCTTATATATTTTCCTATTATTTATTTCTGAAAATGTTTATTTTGATTAGTTCAAGTGCTTTAGATTTGTGCATTGTGAAAGAGCTTTTGAACAACCTAGGCCTCTTTTATAATAAGCAAAATTTTTATCTAAAGAATATTTATTTTTAATCACGCATACTGAATGACAATGATATATTTGAAGTATGGCATTATTCCAATGACTTAGAAGGAAAAGAAATTAATTGTTTCAGTTCTTGTATTATTATAATTTTTTCTAAAATTGCCCGAGATTTTTGCTTCTTGAAACAAAACTAAAAGAGGCACTTCGTAGACCGAATTTTATTTCTAGTCATTAAAGTATAGGCTTTGAAATATTAAAATTAATAAAAGCAATTGAATTTTTTATTATTTACTGAGATTTCAGACCTGATCTTAAATGAAACATATATTTCCTCTTTTATTGAAAATAAATTTTAATATTTGATTTTGAAATTAAAATCACAATTGATGGATGGATCATACAGAATTTATCTGGTATATTATATTTCTATGTATAACGATTTTAATCAATGGTATGATATGTGATGGCTTAGATCGCTGCATTATTTGGGCGAACAGATGTAAAAATAGTAATACTTTGAGAATGTGTATCTTTTATTTTATATTCTACAAAATGAAAGTTTTAGGTATGAAATTGCCTAAGCTGAATTATATTCGAATGGATGATATTTTATAAATCATTTAAAATGTAAGTGGTTGGAATGAATAATAAAAATATTAAATATTTCATAATGTCAAAGAATCCACACATCCGATGAACAGAATTTTAAAGGCTTCAAAATTTCTTCTGATAAAACTGCGAAATAACTAAAAATTTCTCAATTTTATGAAATCGGAGATTAATACCATCGAGTGTTAAAATTACTTATAGCAAATGAAATAAAAAACCCTAGCTTCTATAACTGCTACAAAGGAAGACCAATTTAATTTATTTAAATACAAATTTTGGGATACAAATTGGAAGTTTTTATCATAAGTAATCTTTATTTCACTAGAAACTGATTATGTACTCATCGAATTACATGTGCCCCGTTAAATAATCAAGTCAGGAATTCATAACACGAGATCAATTTTCTTTACATACTACACTTCATGCTTTATGATAATAACCTATAACCGAATTGACCCGATCGGAAATTTATCACCTTCACTAGCTCTATCAATTTAATTAGCATCTCCAAACCAAATTTATCAGCCAAAGATTCTGCATTTTATCTCAAAAATTTGAGTATAGAAGAAGAGTGCCTTGCAAAGAAGGAAGAGAATGTTTCACTAATTTAGTTAGAGCAAACTAATTTAGAGTTATATGACACCGAATATTCGTTTGTCATTGTTTCATCATCGGTGTCAAGTGCAGATTTTATGGTGAGGCCGGTTTCCAATATTTTTCAAAGCATAAATTATCCTTCTCAGCTAATTAAATAATTAATTAACTAGACACGGTAGGTCAAATGTTGAAGGAGTAATTTTTTCGGTTTCGAAAATTCCTTTAAATGCTCATGAATTATATAAAGCCGTAGCATTAAATATGTGTTTTCTAGTTCGTTTTGAATTGCTGTGTCATAAATTGTAATCTCTAGAGAGCACATGTTTTGATGGAAATTTATGACAGTGTCATTTTGTAAAGGCTTTTTATTACGATTCCTTTTTCAGAAAATAGAAGAGATTTCTGAATTTTTATAGGATTGTATTTCATCCTTTTTCTCGGAAAACTGTTTAGTATGAGAAAAGTTTACATTTAAAACTATACATTTAAAACGCACCATACAAACCATTTAAACCATACATTTAAAACGCACACCATATTTTGATTTTCACTTAGTTTCTTTTACTTCCATATGAGAGAAAGGATTATTAATTTTTACTTTCGCTTATTATCTTTTGCTTATATAAGAGTAAGGATTAGTATTCTTTATAAATTTATGACAATTTTCAAGATACAGTTTTCTATTTATGCTTTAAAGCATTAAATTTTTAAGCATTATAACAACGGCATAAATTTTCAGCGATTATTGACGAAATGTCCTAACCATAATTTAATGCAGCTTATAGAGTTATTGCTCATGTGTTATATCACATATTTTCCTTAGAGTTGCATTATTCAACGGATAAAACAGTATTCAGCACTATTTTTTCAACTATTGAATCATCGCTACTAATAAATGAAATTAAAACATTCTATGTATACATTTTCTATTTAGCTCCATTACTTTTATCTTTTTCGGTATAAATTCTACTTCAAATTCAATTTTTCTGTTTATAAACTCTCTGAAATCTCATACATTTTCCATATTTAAACTCCTATGAAAATAATACAATTACCATAAATTCGAAGAATAAAATATGGCGAAATTTCACAAGATTGGCACTTTCTTGCTTCATCAAACTGTCCAATCATTTGTATATGATTATTTTATATGTTTGATTTAATTAGAAAAGGAAAGAAAATCACAATAAAATTTTGCGATTAAACTTTTCCTTGCTCCTTTAATCAAATTAAAAATTTTATTTTTATGCATTTTATTTCAACCGTAGGGAAATTGTTTGGTATCAAGCCTAGTAGTTATGTGTTCGATCTCAATTAAAAAATCTCAATAAGTAAAAAATTAAAATTTTCAATTTACTGAGATAAAAAATATTCTGTGAATCCGCATTATTAAAGACAACATGTGTTTTCTACATATCGATATTTGGTAGTAAATTAAATTGCACTTTGTACCATACCTTGTGTCAAGTGGAGATATGTTTTGCCATTGAATATAAAGCTATATTTTAAATATACTTTTTATATTATAGTTTTATATTCAATTTCATTATTATAATTCACATATTCATTTGCTTCCTAACAAACATTAATTAATATAATCTCTAAATAATAGATATAATAGATACAAACTAGTAATTTACAATTAGACACCCCTTTATCATTTCAGAATGTGCACATACTTAAAAACGCTTCTTCGAAGATATTTCATTAAAATATATTTAAACAAAATCTCCTCTTTGCTTTCATCTTCATGCGACAGCTAAATATAGATTGTTCAGAAACTTATAAAGTAAGTTTTGTTATATTGAATATTATATATGTTTATAAATAGTATCAGAATCAAAATGTATAATGAATATTTTCAACAAACATATTTACTATAAATATATTCATATTTATAATTCGAAAAAATATTTAGTTCAAAATTTGATATAAAAGGATTTCATTTGTTCAAACAATCGAAAAATTTAAAGTTTCAATGTGTTTCAACTTCAGTTTCATTCAGAAATTATAGGTAACGTATTTTTTACACTTTACTTATTATTACCATACATGTACAGAGAAAAGATTTATTAAAATTCCATTTCGTTTCGAACGGAGAACTCGCAGGAAAGAAACACAACGAAAAGATTTTCCCTAACTTCAAAGGTATACATGAGATGTCAGAGCATTCTGAAATTCAGATCACTCGTTCCTCATCCGAAAAAAAGTATCTTTTGAAGTTCCTGTTTTTAATGGAACTAAAAAGTCTTGCAGACAATCTTTCTATTCGTGAATTTGAGTTGATAAAGGTGCGTTTTATAAACATTTTTACACTATATTTAGAGTCGCTTTTTATTAATATTCAATAAATATTTATTTTTCGGATAAAAATACAAATTAAGGGAAGTTTAAATTGTGATAGAGGTAAAAATACAATAATATTCACAGAAAACGAATGAAAAAGAACGAGGAGGAAGAAGAATCTGATGGATGATGTCATCAGAGGCCTTCATCCATGCAGATTCAAAATTAGAATAGGTTTTCCGTCGAGGAAAAACGACTTTAGGGTCTAAATTTGAATTTTCCTCTAAGGTCTGACCCTATTCCGGAACAAATTAAAAAACATATTCTAATTTTGAATCTGCATGGATGAAGACCTCTGATGACATCATCCACCAGATTCTTCTTCCTCCTCGTTCTTATTCATTCCTTTTTTGTTAATATTATTGTATTTTTACCTCTATCACAATTAAAACTTCCCTTAATTTGTATTTTTATCTTTGTACCTCGCAATTTTTTCCTGGATGATGCTGCACTTGCTCGCATTAAATAAATTGCTTCTATTATTGTTGTTTTGTCTTTTTAGATACTTTTCTATTTTTTCTATCTTTATTTTTCGGATATCGTTAAAGGTGAATCTTTCAAATCAATACTTTCAATATTTGATACACTTTTATGTTTTTTTTAGATTTCACTCGCATGTTCAAATTTTAAGTTTATTTGTAAATTTTAATTAATATCTTCCATTTTTTTTGCAACTGTTTATATTATCTGATGAATTGTTTTAGTTTTGGATTCTTCGTAAAATTTCAGAAATATCGAATAATAAATTTTCAATTTGAAAAATCTTCGACAATTTCTTTTTCACGTTTGCATTTTAAATAATATTTTTATGCTTGAATTAAGCCGAACACTGTATTCATTAAAATGAAATAAGATAAATCATGAAATTCCCTTATATTATAGTCTTTAATTAGCTTTATCTCGGCATCAAATGATTTTGATTATTAAAATAAATAAAATTATATCCTATAATTATGATCTGTTCCTCTTCTTTACAAACAATGCAGCGGTGTCAAAACAATAGAAATAAAAATTTCATGCAATATTTCCTATTAATTATTTGACAAATTACTGGAAAATAATTAATACGTTTTGAAAATTTAGATTGAGGAATTATGTACAAAACGCAATATTTGCAACATTAGAATGCTTAACAGAAAATAAAATATTCCATGAAAACATTATTCAGCTATACATGACCAACTCAATTTTAAAAATGCAGCTTATGCTATGAGTGAATTCATAAATACAAAATCCAATGCGTAATAATAAATTCAAAATGAGTTTAAGACATTTAATAAGGAAGAAATATAAATACATATCACAAACAGTAAAAACAGTGTTTCTCTAAAGAATTTTTTACTTAGGAAACCTTTAAGCATTCTGATATACGACGGTTACTTTTTAGATAGTGTTACAGAAGTCGATAAGTCAATGATATTTTATTAAAAAAGAAACGACGAGATAAATTAAATATATGACTATAGTTTTAAAAACTGAAAAATGTGTTATTAAATACTAACATTGAAATTATATTTCTGATTTATGAATAGCTGCAATTGGATGCAATACATAAGTTACCTAAAAGTTAAAAATCTGCAATCTTAAAAAAATTGCATCCGTTGTGTTTCGTACATTGATATAATTTTCAGACAGACTTATAATAAAAATAACCACATGTTCATTATTTATATCTTTTATTTTTTACTAACTGCCGGACAGATATATAAACACACATTCAATTTTTATTATAATTAGATTTATGTTGCAGTTCCTTTTCTCGAACTGAATCTTAATCACTATTCACACACCAAGAAGATAATAAAACATTCCTTGAAATTCAAAAATTTAAAATTTAAATTTTTTAAGTTAGCAATTTTTGTTCTTCCTTCATATATCTATCTATCTTCATAATTACCTCTGGTTAGAAAAGTTTGTTCTTCCTTAATGTATCTACCTTTCATAATTGTTCTTACTGTGTGAAATAAATACTGCTTTGAAGCATAAATCGGAGCGTGATAATTTGATAACCATCATTGTTAGCATTAATTTTTTGAAATCAAATTCACGTTAACAACAATAATTGTATTAGGTAATCCTATAGCGATTACTTAAAGCTATCGATATTTAACCCGTCAGCACACGCACAGGGTCTTTTTGACCTCACACTTTCTCTTTTCTTAAGAAATCCTAGGAATTTCTAAACACTTGCCCCTGTTACTTCATGTACCTTCACCGGGGAGCTAGAAGAAAAAGATAATAGCAGCAGAAACCGGTGAAAAGGGATTTCTAACTTTTTACTGGGGGTTGGGGTCAAATTGACTCGTGCGTGTGCTAGCGTTTTGGATTCATTTAACGTTATGGTTAAGACAGCGTACGAACATGGTCAGCAGAGAAGAAAAGAATACAGAAAAGTTATGAAAAAAAACGAAACAAGTACAACTTTCATTTTTCTTATTAAGAATCGCATTTGTGTCTTAACTACAAGTAATTTATACGAAAAAATATTCTTATACTTTGAACATATTTTACTATTGTACAAATGGCCAATGTCCTAAGGAGTAAGCATCTAACAATTTGGGGTCAAAATGGCTCCGCGGGTGTGCTAATGCTCCAAAAATGGGTGCGTGTGCTCAAAGATTAAGTAGCCGCTATCCAAAATAAATATGAAGTATTTGGAACCTGAGCCGTATATATTATCCTTATCTGGTTTACCGAATTCCTCCAAGCTTGCTAATTAGTCAATTTCAATTTCGTGGCATGATACATACTTTCTTCAAGCTCTATACCTCATGGTATATGACAATGATTCTTAATCGAACTGACATAGTTGTGGACTTATCGCCTTCACTATTTCCCCCAATTGAATTAAGTACAAGAAATCGCTCAAAAAGTAAGGCTCAATCCTTACCCAGATAGCAAAGAAAGCTTGCATAAAAGGTTTTGGAAACCTCGTCGTCGGCAAGGACAAAGGGTTGAACCTTTCGGCAAGGTAAGCCGAAAGGTTCGCTAGTCAACAAGAAACAAGGTTTTTAATAAGATTTCCCCAAGCTTTTTTCAGGCCTTTCAAAAGGTTGTTAAGAGCTATCCTTCGGCGGACAAAATAGAACTCCCCTCTCCGAAGCCGTTCTCCTACAGAAGGGTTCACCCCCTCTTCAAAGCCGTGCTCCTACAGAGGGGTCCATCCCCTTTCTTATCCCCCTTCTGACGTCATCTTAGAGTTATCTGGAATGTCAATTAATTAGAAATCTTAATTATCAATTTCAATAATCCAATTTTTAATTAAACTTACTTGTACGATTAGATTGTAGATTGTGACAAAACTTCAAATTCCTCCAAGCCGGGGATCGGACACGCATTCCTAGAGTTGGAGGGCAAACGCAATAACCACTATACCGGGCGGGGCTATACACGAGAGGAGAGGTGTTTCATAAAAAGCTTCCTTACGTCAATTTTGCGGGAATGGTTTCCGAAACGGTTTGTGCGGAAATGCTTTCGCAGACTTGTCGTTCAAACCTTTTCGGTGAGGTAGTTCATAAAAAGCTTCCCTATGTAAACCTTGCGGCAATGGTTTCCGAAACGGTTTGCGCGGAAATACTTTCGCGGACAGCCTATGGAAAGTGAAATGGCAACCTTCTTTGCTATCTGGGTAGTAGCTCGGTAAACGTAGCACAAGAGAAATGATATTCGGTAGGTTGAAAAACTAGTCCTACTGTTTTTTCAGAAATAAGTGTATGAACTATTTGCTTCACTGCAATTCAATTAACGGCATTCGTTTCCAAGATACGAATGCGAATTCGTAAAGCTCTTGCGGTTTGTCATGATACTGTACGATCCCGGTTAACCGAACTGAAGGGGGGGGGGGGGCCGTTTCGGATAACCATTTTTTCGGTTAAGCTCTGAGCATTTATTATTATTTTGTATCTAATTACACAGTGTAATTCTCAAATGTTTTGATTTTTAGACGAATTCAAAACTGTCTTTTTAGTCTGCACTCATGTTCTTATCCCCTCCTTCGAGCGCAATATTCGCACCGGCGAGTACAGACGCAATGCGTCTGACATGCACAGATAATGAATACCGTAATTAGTATTGTTAATACCCACTAATTTAAATCTTAGCCTCAAAAATTAATCAACGACTTTTATATCGTTGCAAAAAAAGTCTCGCCTTCGCGATTATTTCCGTACAGTATAGTACGTGTTCTTTGGGTTCACGATTTCAGAGACATTTCGGATAACCGGGTTTCGATTAACCCGAGTTCGGTTAACTGTCGCTTACAAAAGCAATGAGCTTGTTGGTAGCTCGAAATTATTACCCACGCATATACGAGTTCAGTCGCTCATTAAGATGGAAATACGTCAACGCTAGGTTGGTACTATATGGGATTTGTGGCACCGATGCCCATCCCAGTTGGCCAATATTCTAAACTGTGAAATATGCAGCATGCTGTTTTATGTTATTGGACGCAACTTTATATCCTCTGTAAGCAACTCTAGCCTCTTTGCTTATAATATACGCTGCAGCTTGTCTGAGAACGAAAAATATTGTTGTTGAGTAATGGTCGTCCAACGTCTAAGACAGTCTACCACTTGAGATTCCAAAAGAATATAGCCATCAATTTGTTGCGTAACCTGAAAAACTACGTCTTTCCACGCTAATATCTATAATAGATCCATTCAGGAACTACATAGAAGGAATTCGGTCATTGCACGTTGGAGTAGTAAATAGTATCACATTCATCATCCAAGATAGCTTAGAGTCTAGAACAGGAAATAAAAGTTAGATATAGGTGAGGAGGTAAAATGAAATGAAAAATGAGGTGGGTCTACCTACAAAATTTTATTTCTTTTGTCGAGACATTGCGGATTGTGTGCTTCTATTTTCACAGCCCTATGTATCTCCAAACCAACTTTGCAATCCTCAAATCCTGATGTTTATTCATTAACTCTTTATTGCGATACAAAGTTTCTTTTTGAGGAAAAGAACATGTTTCACTACTTATTTCCTTAAAGCAACCTGTGATAATTTAATGTTATATCACACCGGACATTCTTTTGCGATGAATTGATCAGTATCGTCAAGTGAAGGGTTTGTGGAGAGATCGTTTTCCAATATTTTACTCAATTTGAGTTATCTGCTTATTATAATCAAATAACTAATTAACTACGCCTTGTAGATAAGCTGTGGAGAGAAAATGGCTTTTTCTTCAATTTAAAATTCTATGTTTTGATTAACATAAAGCTATAAAACTATCACGTTGGTGGAGTTTAGTTTAGATGTGTTTTTCACATCCATTTTGAAAAGTAGAGTCATAAATTATAAGTTCTTTAGAGCTGGTTTTAAAAGTAATATATGCCATGCAATTTTAGAAAAAATGTTTTTATTGCATTTGTTTTTCCACAAGCTAAATTGTTTCTGCATTTCCTAAGAATAATAGTTCTTCCTATAAGGCCGAAAGTGATTTCCCCTCAAAATTTCTCATTAATTTATGGTAGAAATCCTCTAGTTCTTTTCGAGTTATTTATTTTTGTTCCTGAAGGAAGTTTTATTTAAAAGCAATTTAATGGCTATAATAAATTATATAGAATTTTCATATATGGCTTATATTTAACCGATGACTGGATAATTTTTTTGAATTACTATTTAGATGCAACGTTTTAAAACATGATCAATTACCGTCAAACCAAGCTAATTATTATTTACCAGCAGGACTTTATTAATATAATATAATTCAAAGTTTTAAAAGTAATAAGTAAACCCATTAGCTTGCGAAAATCGCAGGATGCAGCAGAAAACAGACGAATTTCCAACCCGCGGAAATCACGGGATATGCAGTCAAAGGGTTAATTTGCCATATTTTATTTAATATTCGTATCAAATCTTCAGATAGCTTAAGAGTATCAACTTCCCGAAGTTATTGAACTCCTTCTCTAGCTATATAGTTATGTTGACTTGAAAATCATTTATTTTATATAGCATTGATTCTTTAAAGCAGTGTGATTAATAAATTAAATAGCTGTTAGATTGCAGATTGTAAACTCATCAGTCAAGTTTAGTTGAGAAAACTGTGACAAAGGATATTCCATCACCTTCTATGTTTAAGTGTTACAGAAAAATAAAAACTACAAAATCGAATTATATAACTAAAATGTAATCAATCAGTCATATTTTAACATTTTTAAAACTATAAAACTTTTCAAGTTGTACTTGTCTTTATGTTTTAAAAAAGGAACTAGCCGCCTTCGGCGATCAACTGTTCACCATTAATATTAATAGCCTGATGCTGTGCTTGCAACTTGGCGAAACAAATTGGCGAATTGGCGTTTGTAGAGGCTGAGGGACTGCCAAAGTTTTATTTTGATATATATCTCATAAATAGAGGGTGGTGGGTAGCAAGCGATCATTGATGGCATATATAGAGGTCATAAGCTTACATATGAAATCAAATTGTCGAAATCGGTACAGTTGGTTGTGACTGGGGGACTGTATGAATATTCTTCCTCATAGAGAATGTACAGTAGAGAATTTTTTTTCGATTTCTGTCTAAACTGGTGGGTGGTGTATGGCAAGCGACCATTGATGGCATATCTAGAGGTCATAAGCTTTAATATGAAATAAAAAAATTTCGAAATCTGTTCAGTGGTTTGGGCTGGACTGGTCCTCAGGTTTTGCCAATTATTTTAAATAAATAGATTATGCGAAGCACTAAAGAAGAAGAAAGAAGAATCTGCTGACGTAGGAGGCGGCGAAGTGTTGCACTTCCAAATTTTTTTTATTTTTGTAACTTGAAACTGTGAACAAAAAATAATATTAACCCTCCGTTATTAAAAAAAGAAATAGACGCGAACTATCAAAATATGCATAATTATAAGTCATATAAAAGTCATAATGCTTCAAATTATTTCTGAAAGAATTCTGTTCCACGTGCTTTTAAAACTTGGCCTGTTAATTTTGTGCATGTTACTTATTGTTCTCTAACGTATAAAAATGCATTAATATGAAGAATGGAGATATGCTGCTTGCATTAAGAAACTAAGCATCTATGCAATAGCTCTACTGCATCATAAGGAATGTTTGCTTTATTTGATAACACATAACTTTTTAATGCACAGTGAGAGAGCAGTAATTTTAAGAAAATATAGTAACAGAATTTTTGAATTTTTTTTATTTCAAAATAATGTAATTAACCTTTTAAAAATGCACTTTAAAGTAGAAGAAAACGATTTATTAAAATGGTATCACCAGTGCAACTGAACAAACTGGTTTCCCGATTTGGACTAAGAATTTCATTACGCATAATTTTTCATTCCCTAACTTAATTCAATAAATAAAAAAGTAGGACATATTATGCACTATATCATTTCTTGTCTCTTTTTTCTTCTTATATGATTCAAAAACATATAGCCTTAGATTTCGTTCTGTTTGAACCAAAATTTGATGTTATTACTATCCGGTAATTCGTTTTTCCGGTTCTTCTAAATACAGCTTATGAAGACTAATATTTATTATAACTTATTTCTATGTAATTTTTTTAATTCGAGAAGTCAATGATCCTGGCTTGGACCAATATATGACAAAGAAAGGAAGCGTAAGGAAAGAACAACGTTCAATTCACACAGTCTCTTTCCGTTATTGAGTCTCATTCCACAGTCTCAATCCTCATACCTAACAAGGGTTTAATTATAACTCATGTGTATATATGAATATTTTAAATGTATCTTTTATAGAACTAATTATTATTCAAGTATCTCAATCGATTTGTTCCTAATTAGTAAACATTTTGCCGTTCAAAATTAAATTTATAAATTTATTTCATATAGGGTTACTATTTCATTCACTTATGTTTATTTTACCTTAAGAATTTATGAGAAAAATAATAACAAAACGATATATTTAAATTTAAAAATAACTTTTTTTCATACATAAATTCTCTGAAAATATAACAAAAATAAGAGCGCTATATTTCACGTAAATCACAAAAATATCGTTAAATGAAAACAGAAGTACCAAACAGGAAGAGATCATAAAAATTTTCCGCCATTTTGTCTCTCTTTCAATAAGCTCAAAACATATTTCTCAGAAATTCACTCTGTGATTATCAGTTCTACATTAGAATACGTTAGCACAGCAACGAATTTAGTGATTTGGTATCCGAACCCAAACTTTCCACAAACTATTCCAAAAATATTCTGATAACCCTTCGACTGCAGCTAACTTTTAGCTTGCTTGACTTGTTACTTCGGGGACTTTAATTTCCAATTTTATGTGACTGCCATCAACTCAACGACTGCAGCGAAAGTTAAGGGGACACCAAAAATTTTCATCTCTGGCCCATGCCTCGAAAATGCGTCTGCAAAGTATGGTCAACCCATTAACTTGCAAATCACCAAGTTTCCGTCGAATCGACGTCATTTGGCCGTTTCCACGTCATCAGCGTCACGTGATGTCGTTTGGCGTAATCGTGTGGCAGCAGTAACCACTCAACTCTCCTTCAAAATGAGAGTTCTTCTGATTTGGGGTTGGGTTTTATGAAACCAACTGGGAGTAAGAGATCGGAACTCTCTTGGATCAGCTGTTCCAGGCAACTTGCTCTCCAAGAGCAAGATTCCGAGAGTTTTAAGATATTCTGATAGTCCTTTCGAGGAATATTTTTCTGTATGGATATCGTTTTGGCTATTGCTTTTGTTTGAAAAAAAGAGTTGTCTTTGCTCATACAGCTACTTAATTCATGCTAGAATAACCAAGTTATTTTAGAGTGCATGTTATTAATGCCAATATAATTTTCCGTTTTCATCTGCCACATGTGTTCAATTGCTTTTTAACAAAGACACACAAACACGTTCTGAGTGATAGCCAAAATTCGAAAACTCAGTGTTAAAACCATTATAGAACGGTTGCTATAAATGAAATGAAATTGTAGGAAACAATATTAATTTGCACGTCGCTTTTCATTTTTAGTGATATTCCACAGATAAACATGATTTAAATTTTTTCGTTTCTGATGTATTTTTAAATTAATCCATATGATTTTATCGCAGGATTTATAATCAATGAGATTTTAGGATAATATGACTAAGTATAGCCCTAGTGTAAACCCAACAAATAATGTACTACCTACCGTATGCTATTCTACAATAAATGTTTGATGTAGAGTAGAATTTAAAAGAACAGAACAGTGAACGAATTTATTTTGTGGTTTTAAAAATTCTAATGAGATTTTATTCATTATTTTATTTATTTGTTGTAGCGAACTTATTCTTTACAACTGTGGATAAGGATCTAAATCCACGAATAATATTTCAACTGATATTGTTACTTTCGGTAAATCGTGCGTTTTAATCGATTAATGTACGTATTTTGATTTTTTTAAATGTTAATTATATATTTGATTATTTCTTGCGACGAAATTTAATGGTAAGGTTACTTAGTTGTGAAGAATATTTTGTAATTGTCATCTCCAGCATCGGCGTATATCTGCAAAAATATCTCTTTGAATTACTTTTGACGTGGAAACGTCTTTCAACTCGTAACAGTGATAGTCGGTCGAACTTCCTTGTGTGACAAAATACCGTCAGATTTGAATCGCTAATAACTACGAGACTAATAATGCGAAAAGAATGTTTGACCCCACAACGGCTAGATCACATCTGAAAGAGTTTGTCGCATAGTATTTGTTTTGCTTCTGACGTTATCGTACCAGTGTAGGCGCATGCGAGTGATTGTTATGAATTAGGTTTATGTAAGGTTATAAAAATGTGTAGCGTGGAAACGCGGAGGTTGATTCTAGTCTCATTTGAAAGACATTTAGGAGTATAACTAGAACCCAAAGTGATACAATAAAATTATTTATCAGAATATAAGTAAAAATCGGTATTAAATTGAAAATTTCAAACTCTGCATGTTTTTTCATTATAACATGCAGAGTTTTCTTTCGAATTGTACGAAAGTTACATAATAGTTGACAATATGTAAAAGAAACATTGTATTAAAATTTGAATTCAAACATTTTAATATTACGGGAGATATGAGCATTTGCAGTGAATGATGCTTTACTGCGTATTCGCGAAATGCCGTTCTATATACTGTCAACAGATAGCGCCATCAAAAGCTATTATAAATAAAACATAAGAAAAGCGCAGTTCGGGTTCGCGTCGTAGAGTTTGCGTGAAAACGTCCGAATAAAATCATAAAACAAGTATTTCGTATTAATATGTAATTTAATTATCAATTTCTTGAATACAATATTCACACAGAGTAGTATAATGGTTACAGAATAGATAACTCACAAGTTTATCGCATGTAGCATTGGTCTGTGGTAGCCTGTGATTTAACAATTTTGTAACCATTATACTAGTCTGTGTAAATATTGTATTAAAGAAATAGATAATTAAATTACATATTAATATGAAACACTTGTTTTATGATTTTATCCGGACGTTTCCACGAAAAATCTACGGCGCCTACCCAAACTGCGCCTTTCTTATGTTTTCTGTTGGGATGATACTTATCTCTTTTCATTATCTAAACATTCATTTAAGAGTGATGCTTTGGGGAACTTGTTATGTAAATACAGAAAACGAACTTGTTGGAATGTATTCAATTTTTTTAAAAATGAAAGGTAATAAACGCCATATATAACTTCAAATTCTTAAAAGATAGTGATAACTGTATCTGATTTAAGTTTTTTTTTCTGTTACGTAATTTTCAATACTTAATCATGTGTTTTGTAGGCTTCTAGAGAATACAAAAGAAAAAATGATCTTGTATGTCTTACAAATTAGCAAAAAAATAAAAATTAGAAGAAAATGATAAATAAATAAATTTCGCGATTTCCAACTCTCTGAGTTATTTATTTTACAGATGTTTCCGTAAACAAATTGTAATTTAACAGAAAATTGATATAACACTAATCTAGCTAAAAGTATTGCCTCATTTTTATAGAATAAAATAAAACATTATATTTAATACATGTTACTTACATAATTTGTTTATTACGTACATAATTTGTTTAACATATAAATCGAAAAATATTTCTCATCTGGTATTTTTGCTTGTATTAGACATTTTGATATGTAAAATGATCCAGATTCAAAAAAATGTAAATAAATTAAAGAAAGGAAGCAATTAAAAAAATAAATAAGTAAATTTTTAGGGGATTAATAAACGTATTAATAGAATCGTCTTCATAACCGTTTCTTTGAGAACTATGTAAAAAATAAAGAATCCTTCATAAAAATATAATGCTCGGAAATATTCGCTTAACTAAATTCAGAAAGTAAATATTTATTCAATAGTAAATAAATTTTTGCTTCTGTTACATAAAACACTTTATTCTTCAAATTACATTCAGGAACAGAAATATCGTAAGCAATGTTTTTCAGTTCTTGTAGATATATAAACTTCAAAGGTTACTTTTCGTCAAAAGAGAAACGATTCATAAGAATTTCAAAATACATTGATATGTTATGTATAGCTTTGAAGTTTGGAAAAAAATTTGTATTTTATTTATGTTCATCTTAAAAGGTAAAACATTTCCCATGATTTATTGACTAGAAGAGAAAGTGGAGATGAATAAAAAAAATTTATGTGCGAATTTGAACAAATTACTTTTCTTATTATTCCTATAAAGATTTCAAAAGGAAGAAAAATATGGGGCTATTTTTTTTCGAGTTTGTGGAGTAGTAAAATTTTGTAACCTCAAATCGTTTGCTAAATGTTTACTTTTCGAATTGCAACAATTGAGTAAGCTATCATGTGCGTTATAATAGCAGCAGGTAATATAAGAGCAGCAGGTGTTTCACATTAGAAATTCAGAATCTTTCGAATTATAAACAGTTTTCAAAATAAAAATTGATAAATTTAAAATAACTAGTATAAGCTACACTGTAAAAAATATCCGTTTTTTTCCCGGACTTTTTCCGTATATTTGACGGTTTAAAGCTGTTTTGTTGACAAAACGGTTTTTCACCGTTTTCCGCTTTAGCCATAAACGGTTTAAAATCGTCAGTTCAAATTCTATTTTTCGTCATACGGTATTGCTTTCCGTACGATAACGTTCTCTTTTCTTAAATGTAATTTTATTGCATTAATTTCATGTTTTTAATAGGGTTCCATCTCCGCTATTGTTTACACATGTTGCAGTAACCTGTTGTCACTCATGAAAGCTAACCTTAAAACACGTGTTCTGGCAATTGTTGATTTTTACACCACTAGGTGGCGCCACTAGAGGTATAGTGACTTTCAAACTCAAATAGATTATTTTTACTTCATTTTATGAAGTCTCCGGTGGTCTAGTGCTTAGAGCGACTGCCTTTTATTTCTATGAACGCGGTTTCGATCCCCGGCCCGAAGGCGTTAGAAGTTTTGTCACCATCTTGCATCGAAATCGTCCAAGTAAGTTCAATTAAAAATTATATTAATTAAACTATTTGAAATTAATAATTAAGCCTTCATTAATTAATATTCCTAATTGATAATGCACATTTCAACTCAACTCGAACAGAAGTAGAAAAACAACTCAACTCAGTCAATGACGTCACTTACTTCGATGACTTAATTTTTACGGAGAAAACTTGATTTCATACGGTAAAAAACCGTTGTGACTACGGATTTACTTCCTAACTTTTACGGGAAAAACTTGTTTCTGTATGGTAAAAAACCGTTGTGCCTACGGATTTACTTCGTAACTTTTACGGTTTTGCACAACCAACCCAGCTGCCAGTTTAAAACCGTAAATTTTACGGGATTTTTTTTACAGTGTAATCATTTTATTCTTTAGTCTTACTATTATTAGGCAAACAGATATAAAGGATCTTGAATGAAATTTAAACAATTACGTGCCTGAAATCTACAATTAGACTAGCAGAAATGCAATAAAACAAGTTAATGATATCATTATTAATCTTAGAATCTAATTTTCTTTCATTCATATGTACTATTTTTATCGCTCTTTATTCAAATAGCTAATATTTGAATTAAATAAAGTATTATAGAAAATTAGATAGATTTATTAATGTAATATGCTAATCATTTTTATGCACTTTTAATGTACAATTACCTGCCATCGAATGAGAGTAATATTTAGATACCGTTTTTCTCTGAAAATATAACTATGAAATAATATTGCAAGACAATCAAAATTTTCAGTCAACTAAATGTTATTAAATATGTATTTTGGTTTCTTTACACTGTAAAAAAAATCCCGTAAAATTTACGGTTTTAAACTGGCAGCTGGGTTGGTTGTGCAAAACCGTAAAAGTTACGAAGTAAATCCGTAGGCAAAACGGTTTTTTACCATACAAGAACAAGTTTTTCCCGTAAAAGTTACGAAGTAAATCCGTAGTCACAACGGTTTTTTACCGTATGAAATCAAATTTTCTCCATAAAAATTAAGTCATATAAGTAAGTGACGTCATCGACCGAGTTGAGTTGTTTTTCTAATTCTGTTCGAGTTGAGTTGAAATGTGCTGATGTGTATTATCAATTAGGAATATTATATTAATCAAGGCTTAATTATTAATTTCAATTAGTTTAATTAATATAATTTTGAATTGAACTTACTTGGACGATTTCGATGGAAGATGGTGACAAAACTTCTAACTCCTCCGAGCCGGGGATCGAAACCGCGTTCATAGAAATAAAAGGCAGTCGCTCTAACCACTAGACCACCGGGGACTTCATAAAATAAAGAAAAAATAATCTATTTGAGTTTTAAAGTCACTATAGCTCTAGTGGCGCCACCTACTGGTGTAAAAATCAATTATTGCCGGAACACCTGTTTTAAGATTACGGAGATGGAACCCTATTAAAAACATGAAATGAATGCAATAAAATTACATTTAAGAAAAGGGAAAGTTATCGTAAGGAAAGCAATACCGTATGACGAAAAATAGAATTTGAACTGACGGTTTTAAATCGTTTATGGCTGGAACGAAAAACGGTGAAAAACCGTTTTGTCAACAAAACAGCTTTAAACCGTTAAATATCCGTTTTTTTTCCTGTCTTTTTCCGTATATTTTTTACAATGTACCTTATAAGATATCAGATCTCTAACTGTTTAACAACATTGTTGGAAACTAATTTTTATATAATACTTACTATCACTGAGATTTTACTTCAAGAATCAAAAAATTACATCCTCTCCTACTGTGTAGAACATTGCTCATTTACATATATCCAGCCAATCCATTCTGCACCATATTAATATGGGCAACGGCATGCAGCGGACTATATAAAAATCCACTTGAAATCGCAGAGAAAGTAGCTAAGGAATCCAGATATTATGTTGGTATCAAATGAATTGGAAACTTTCCTCATACCGAACAATTTTCTAAAGCATAAGAACAAACAGCCTTAAAAAATGCAAAAGACGTTTCAACCTTCCAGGAAAGCATTCGTAATAAAACCGTTTCTCGAAATTGACGTTGCCATATATTCCTATCAAAAAGTTCTTTCTATAGTTCAGAATTTATGGCACGTTTCAAAATAAATGACAAAAAAGCACATTCTTACTCTACTACGTGATACTTTATGCTTTTATGTTACTCGAGAGCATATAGAAGAAGCATTTAAAGTAAAAAAAAGAAACCAAATTCCCTAAGGTCTGACATACGGCGAATAGCTAATTAATTACTTAATTATAGCAGGCAGATAACACATGTTGTGCAAAATATTGGAAACCGACCTCATCATAACCCCTGCACTTAGCGCCGACGATGAAAGTATCACCAAAGAAAATACGGTGTATTATATCTTTAAATTAGTTTGCTTTAACGAAATTAGTGAAACATTCTCTTTCCCTGTATCAGGCAATGGTATTTCCTAACGACAGTTTTCAGATAAAAATCAGGATTTTTAGTGGCGAAGTTAGTTTGGAGATACTTAATTAAATTGGGAAAGATAAGGCTGGTGATAAATTTTCGATAGGATCATTTCGGTGGTGAATTATTGTCATAAAGTACGAAGTGCAGGACGTTAAGAACTATCGGCACGAAATCGAAAGCTGATTAGTTAGTACGAAGCAGGTAATTTGATGCTTATATAATCGGTTTCACGTGGAATTCAGGAAACAAAATATTACGAACTATTGGATAGTAAGTGCTTAACGTTTACTGTCTACAGCATCTGTTGTTTAAAAATGAATTATTTGATCTGTTATAATTAATTTCAATAGTTTTAGTGATGAAATTAACACTCTTCAATCTATTCGAAATCGGTTATTTTTCCCTTTTGCGAGCAATTTTGAATAATTTAAAATGATTTTTCTTTCTTTACTTGACAATATGCCGCTATTAGTTAGAAGATTTCCTAATGTATTTATCTAACCGCTTGTATTCTTTGTAAAACTACTTTAAAATTTTATTATTCCTAATAACAATATTAAAGGAAAGATCCAGATATATAAATAAGTAATTATTTATATATCTGGAGGTACATATCATATAAATGAGTAATTATTTATATGATATGTACCTCTGAAATGATGCATTAATATAAAATATTAGAAATGGTTGCATTTTATAAAGCAATAATACATTGAGAGGATTTCTTGCAACTACATTAAAAACTCTGCAGACAAAATGTTCTTAAATTCAGAAAAAATATCTATTGTGTTTTGGATTTTGAACAATTATTTAGTTTAAATTTAAAAACCAGGTATGAAATTTTATATCAAATAAAAGGAAGTATTCTTATTAAGGTAGCTAAAAGGTTTATTAAACATGTTTTCAAAAATGCGTTATAAAAAGTTACTGCTATCAGTTAAAAAGTTCAAATATATTAACTCATTTTATTGAAAAAAATATAAAGAAACAATTTTTTTAGCATTTATAGTATACTGACTATCTACCTTTTTGCTTAATAATAGATATATCAATGTAAGTGCTTTTGTAATACCATTTTGCATTTATCTGTTACATAAGTATGCAGAGTACGGCTTTATTGCTCAAATGTGTATGGATATATACTTGCTTAAATTCTTTTAAAATAATATGAATGGTATTCTCAAGATTTTTTTTCTTTTAATCTTAAATTTATAAAATTAGAGTAAAATCCTAAATATTTTCAAAAAAGTTCCCGTGAAAAGTATAAATGAAAGTCATTATAGGATTTATTAATCTTAAATGTCCAAAAACGTTGCGTTTCTGCTAAACATCAAGTAGTCAATAAAATCATACAGTTTCATTTTTCAAATAGTTAAAATAAAAACAAGTTTAAAGTTATTAGTTATAAATAATCCAAATACCACAAGAAATTGTGAGATAAATCGTTTTTCATTTCGATTGAATTGATTAACACATTCTTTTTCAAAAATCTTTTGTCTATTCATATGGACGCGAGTTTACTGCTTTGTTTACTAAATTAAAAGCCTTGATTTTATCTGCTTGTATGTTGGACTTCCGCTTTGAAAATCCCGTTGACTTAGCATCACACCGGAATTACGTAGAACAGGCACTTAAATGTAAACAAACAAAGCGAAAACTCGTCCAATGAGTATTTGAAAACGATTTTTCATCCAACATGTTGCTTGTTATGAAAGAGCATTTGTAGATTTAAAATATTTTTGAAGTTTCAAACGTAAAACAGTTTTAATATAAAAAAAGCTTGGGAAAAAATAATACTATTCAATACGATTAAATCATGTTTACATATAGACTTACATTTAAGCCTTACAGAAGAATGTAAAATAAATAAACCTGTATGAAAATTCTATGAAGAAATATTTATTTGCATTGCGTAAAAATATCCTTTTTTTTCAAATCAAATATACGGCCAGAAAGAAGGTATCCAATGCTTTTCAGTTCCATTAGAAACATAAACTTCAAAGGACACTTTTTTTAGAAGAGAAACGACTGATATGAACTTCAGAATACACTGACATGTTATATATGTCTTTAAAGTTAGAAGAAAAATTCTTTCGTTGAATCTATGGATGTCGATGGAAAAAATTATTTTCTACGACTTCTTTTCCACTTGAAGATATTTGAATAAAATTCATCTCCATGCGAATTCGAGAAATATATTTTACTTAGCATATCTGAAAAGAAAGCGAAAGAAATATTTCAGTTTTCGATTGTTTAGGCTAGTTAAAGCTTGTGATCGCAAATCGTCTGCTAAATGTTTATTTTTCGAATTCTAAAATATGAATAAGCAACCGAATTCTCTTATAATATTTAAGAAAAATATTCGTTAAATTTTTTATACTCATCGTTTTTTAAAAGGGTCGATGATATTCAAATAAAAACGAATTTAATACAGTATTTTTAGAACAACGTTTTCAATGTATCTTATTTAGTTGATGTACGGAAAGAAACTCGAATTTTAAGATGTTCCTTTTATGCTTTTTTATGAAATATTCTTTCTCGAAATTCAGAAAATTATGCATAAAAATTGCAGATTTCTTCTTATCAGCTAAAGACCGATATAGAATTAAGCGATTCCAATACACATTTAATAACTCAATTAAAAATGATAGTCTTTTTTATAAAACATGAGATCTATATAAATTAATGAAAGCATTAAATGTCATTAGAAAAGCTTATATGAGTAATCCTTTAATTATTTGTATATACTCTAACTGTTCATTTCCTAATAATGTGGTGCTTATTATTAAATAATTCATAATTAATAATGATGAATATCATTATTAAATATTAAATAATTGTTTATTTATTTGTTTGCAAAAATTCTATATTAAACCTTTTCCAGTTCAACATTATGTGAACTTAACTTCTTTATTTATATTTAATTACATGTTTCATTTCGCAGCTTTATCCAATCTAAATAAAATTTTCTATTTTTTTTAAATCCACAATATATTAATTTGATGCAATGTTTGATTTCTTTATACTAGATATGCATTATTAAAAATACATGATGCTGCTTAGTTCTGGAAATGATTACTTCAACTCCAGCGAAAATACGTGTCAGTTTCCACTTAAACATAGAAATAATATTAAACAGCTAGATTCTTATCGACTCATTATTTTTCAAGATATTAAGGTTTGCTACCTCTCAAACTGTACATTTTAGATTTCTATGCATTGAGAGCAATTCATTCTTCTAATATTTACATTGCGATACTGCATAGTAAATCATATTCTCTTTAACCTTTGGTCGGGCACAATACAAATGGTACCGTGTTCGGGCGCAACTCATCCGAGTTAAATTTTTGTTTAGGCTTTAAGAAAAGCTTGTCAAACTGAACTATTCGTTGATACAAAGCGATATTTACGTTTTTAAATAATTTTCTTTGTAGTTTCTAGCAATTTCAACTAAAAAAATGCCCAGGAATTCAGAAGGGAGTTGACTTTTGTTTTCTCGTAAGGTTCCTTAGTAATGGCAACGGTTGTCGTTGAGGGTCTGAAATAATTCGACATTTTT
The DNA here is from genome assembly GCA_013235015.1 of Araneus ventricosus. NCBI lineage: Eukaryota > Metazoa > Arthropoda > Arachnida > Araneae > Araneidae > Araneus > Araneus ventricosus. The sequence continues at coordinate 785,873 of BGPR01000105.1, read as the reverse complement.
AAAATAATATATTGCAAATAACGATCAATATCCTTGAATTAAGGGTATACGAACTTTTGCAGGTATATGAAAAGAAATATTCAGAAAAAATTGGGAAAAGAAAAATGCATACTTAAACGAGCGCAACTCATCTTCCAGATTAACGTGCCCCTCACGTACATCAAAAGAGAATTAGAGAAAAAAAAGCATGATACTCTAGTGTGAGTGGTAGGGACCCAGGAAGCGACTAGAGGTCCCACATCTTTCTCGGAGAAAGCTGCAGTTGGGCATAAAAAAATATGGGTGCTTCATCCCACAGATTAGAAGCGCCCGACGGAAAGTTGAAAACGCCACGAAAAAATACGAAAATCCAAATGTTATTTTTGTCAAATAAATAGAAAATGTTCCGATACATGACAAAAAACATTTTTAAAAATTCAAAATCCTTTATATTTCTAGGAGAAAGAATCGTAATTAAAGTAACTTTCCAAATTTTAAACTGCTATATTTTCTTATCAAAACAAACTTTCAAAACTAAACATTTATGGCTTAACATTTCAAATTATTCTACGAAAACAAACATTTAAACATTATCGTGTTCTTTGTGTAATTTAAACATACAACTGGAACTTTTAAAGTTAAAAACAAAAAAGTCCATTTCACCCAGCAGTTGACCTATCGTACATAATAAACAATATGCTTAATTACAGCAAGCAGATAACACATGTTGTGCAAATTATTGGTAACCACCCTTTCGATAAAGTCTGCACTTGACGCCGGTGATGAAACCATCACAAAAGAATATCCGGTGTCAAATAACTTTAAATTAGTTTGCTTTAAAGCAATTAGTGAAACATTCGCTCCCCCTGTAGAAGCCAAAGTTCTTCCCTAACGACAAATTTGAGATAAAAATCAGGATTTTTGGTTGGTAAAGTTGGTTTCGAGATACTTAATTAAATTGGGTCAGATAGTGGAGGTGATAAATTCCCACCTGGGTTAGTTCGGATATGAATTATTGCCATAAAGAGTAAGATGCAGTGCGTAAACAAAATAGATTTGTAGTCATTAAATCGAGAGTTGTTTTACAGGGAAGCAGGTAACTCGATGAGCAGATAATCACTTTTTTGCGGAAAGGAGGACAATTTCTACAGCATGCCTCCAATCAGTACCGGATATTATGTACTTAATTATACTAAATTGATTCCTATGTGAAGCAATTATCGATTTTAGCGTTAACATTTCATTTGCTATAATTTATTTTAACATTCGTTGATACTAAATTACTAATTTCTGATTTAATCTACATTCAGAAATTTTAAGCATTTATCTGTACCATTAACATAAATGATGTATTCAACAAATATGTTTTTTCTTTACATTATCCCTTAGCTTATCTTCATAACTTTTAGATCAATTTCTATCTATTAGTTTGAATACTTATCAGGATTAAATTTGCTTATCATCGAAATACCTGATAATTATATTTTTTACATCTTTATCAACCTATTCACTTGAGTATTATATCGGGTTAAATTATTTCATCATTAAAATTATTTATTATAAGTTATTTATTAAAATTATTATTTATTATTAAAATTATTTCTATATATATATATCTATTATTTGTTAAAATTATTTCTATATATATCTTTTGTTGGATAGTCACTGCGGTATCTTCGCTCCTTAATCGCATCCAATAATATGTGATCCTATCTCGTCCACACATGTATCAAGGCTAGATTTCTTATAAAAATATTAGGAAAGAA
>BGPR01000105.1:753386-784118 GCA_013235015.1 Araneus ventricosus | reverse complement strand
TCGTCCACACATGTATCAAGGCTAGATTTCTTATAAAAATATTAGGAAAGAATAGTGAACCCATATTCGTTCCAAAAAAACACAACTTTTTTTTGGCCCTTTTCCATCTGAAAATTTAGGAAACACTTCTATATTTCACATTCAGAATTCTTAGTTTGAGATTAAATTTTGAGATTTCGAATAACCTTAAATTTAAATTCAGAAGTTGTCCCAATCTTGCTAAAATAATCTACCTATATGAAAAGTAGCTTAATTTGAGAGTATTTTTTAAGATTATAGTCTTCTTCACCAGGGAATTTATTGCATTACATATAACATCTCATTTTCTATTTTTATATTTTTCTGAATATTAAGTCAATTTATATATTTTTCTGAACATTAAGTCACAAATCAACTTGTGATATTTTTTAATAAAGAAATAGCAAGTATATATATTTACAATTGCTTTTTTTTTTTGCTTAAAAATAATACAGCGAGTAAGATTGAAATTATTACAAATACGAGATGGATACTAAAAAAGCTTACAAGGGGTAATAAAAATTATTTATTAACATTAGACAGAAAACTCAAAAGGGAATTAAGAGGCATACTTGCTAATAACTTTTCAATTTAATCGCCAAATCCATTTAGGCATTTATCTGAACGTAGGACCAACTTGATTAACCTGGCTTGTTAGACATCACGCCCTTGCTGCCCATTGAGCCAGTTCCAGTCAGCTTTTTTCACAACACTGTCTGAAGAGAACTTTGTTCCAGATAAGTGTTCCTTAAATATCGGGAGAAGGAAATATTCTCTGGGCCATTGTGAAGCCATCCGACGCGAACGCACGGGGATGTTGAGTGATAGTTTCATCCTCCGGCATGACAATACCCATAGTGCTCGCAAAACTCGAGAATTGCTGCAAAAGTTCAAGTGGGAAGTCTGGAGCCTACCCCCATAGAGCCCAGATTTGGCACCTAATCAGGGTTCCAAACACTTATCTAGAACAAGGTTCTCTTCAAACAATGATGTGGAAAACAGCTGCCGAGAACTGGCTCAATGGGCAGGGACATGATTTCTACCAAGCCGAGTTAAACAAGTTGGTCCTGCTTTCAGATAAATGCCTAAATAGATTTGGCGATTTTGTGGAAAATTGACCGGCAAGTATGCCTCTTAATTCCTTTTTTGAAATTTCTGTCTATTGTTAATAAATAATTTCTTATTACCCTTGAAAACTTTTTTCTTTTATCCATTCTCGTATTAAGTGAGACAATGTCATATGAATCATTCAAGAAAATTTTCTTGTACAAACAACCGCCTTATTTGTCAATATATATGAATGAGAGGATGATAGAATTGCATTTATATTTCTGTTTTTCGTGATCACACATATTTTTTCATTCATCTACAAAATAACACAATATAAATTTTTCAATTTAATACATAAATAGTTTTCCTTGAAATCTTTTTTTTCATGGCAGACATATTTAATGCATTTTTATATTTTACTTTATAACTTGAGTGGAAACAGAGAATATATTATTTAACCATCAGAATGTGTTTACCATTTCTTGTTTCAAAATAGCATTAGTTACTCTATAATATTGCAGAGAAAATAGAAACATCACAATATTTAAGTATAAGGAAAACAAATATGCTTTCCCATAAAATTTAATAAAAATGCTCGCCGAGAAAAATATCTTAACATTAAACTTTTGTCAGGTAATATTTCCAAGCATGAAACATATATGGTATAACTGATATGCTATAAAAGCTAGAGCCAACGCAATTTCTTCTAGCGTGTTGTTATAAAATACAATTAATTCTACAAATTTGCGAGTCTGGGGATGAACGAGTTATAAATAATATGCTTATATTTAATATATTTATTGCTTGTTTAGTGGATTTGTTTAATTAATTTAAGAGGTATTCATTTTAGTAAGAAACTCTGGTCATGTTTATAACACTAGTATATGTTATTAAATAAATTTTCTGTTTGTTAAAAGTCTGTTAGTTTATTACAGGAAAATATTTACTTTATAGATTTGAAGTACTTATATTTCATTAACATTTATGGATGATATGAAGAAGATAAGTATAATTATGAAATTAGAAATTAAATTAAAGTTCAAATTAGAATTTTAAAATGCAAAATATATTTACAGTTTTCAATGTTTTTCATTGAAAATATTTGAATTTGTTCATGCAACTTTAGAAGAATAGACATTTGATAGAACTATATTAGGTGTATCACACAAAACGAGTAATGACATATCTGAAACTCGGGTTTTAAGCCCATTTCTAAAAATTTCTGGAATGTCAAATTTCAAAGCTGATTCGGCATTTAGTACTTTGTTGTGTGTTGTAATCTGGCCAATACAAGGTTAAAAAAATTAATTTTATTTTTATTAGTTGTCTTGACATTTGAAACAATTTATATTTATTTCTTGCTTAGTCTTCATTTTCGATGAAAAGGCTTCACCTAATTATAATGATGTGCTGTCGATGAAAGAAACAATGCAACCGAAATTAAGGAATAACTGAGAAAGAAACAATACAGATTCTTAATATAAAATAATTACATATTCCTAGGACGGCACAAATAGTGGTGGTGGTGGGTCTAATACCACTTGGCCTAACATGGCTAATAAGTTTATGAGAAATCATAACAAATAGAAAGCGTACCATCTTGTATTTATCAAAACGACATTGAGGAAAATAGGCATTACCTGAGGTAAACATTTGTCATAGTTGAAATACGAAGAGTGGGTTTAGATTAGTTATATTAACGTCTCATTGTGAAGCATTTCGAGGACTAATTTGGAACAGACCTCGTAAATCTCACTCGCGGTCAGATGACGAGGAAGACACCTGATTGGCTCCCTCTCTCCAAACTTCCACATCACGGCAGCGGGTAGGAAACCTTCCTGGGTGATTTGTAAGAAGGAACTCGTCCACATTTTTGTTTCTCTTAAAGGAAAAGCATGAAAAGGTCGAGCGGTCAGTCAGACAACAGCGAGAACCAGTGTTTAAATATTGTTGCTTAGGAGCATTCATTACCAGAGGGTATAGCCCATAACATTCTACCTCCGATTCATGTATGGAGGGGAACGCACATTGTGATAATCGAATTTTTATCTGACTCTCAACTTCTGGATTGGATTCAATTTTCGATTACTTTATGGGATGGAAGACATATTTGGGTGTACTCTGCCTTATACGTGGTTGAAAGTATTGTTTCAAAACAGAACGTGAAATTTAAAATTAGTCTAAGAGCAGAAAACAACAAAATTTAAAGTGAAAGATCTTTGAATTTCTTAAATAGACCCATAAAAATGACGCGAAATAATGAAGAGCAGAATAAAAAATGTTAAATTCTTAAGAAGAGAACTGAAAATGTTTTCATCGTTTGTACTGCTCTGTAGATATGATAATGAGATAATACAGAATGGATATTTAGTTGATCGAAACACTTATCTTAACAGAACTTTGAGCTCCTCCAGAAGTATTTTTGAATGTCTCGCTCATCTTATTATTCTAAGTTGCCGAATCCAATGTTTGATTTTACAAAAATGTTCATTTAACACTAACTAAATTAGAATATCAATAACGGAATTTTTAGAATATATTTTGTAAATACAAGCATTATTTTCCTCGATGTTATATAACAGTTAACACCATCTTTATTTTCCGTTCCTTTCATCTTTCCATTTATTTAAAAAGTAGCGAAAATAATCAAAAAATAATATATAAATTTAATTATTGAGTTCATCATTAAATATCAGTGAAATTGTGCTTTTTAAATCCAACTAAAAACGCAACAAAACAAAAAGCATATGCAGCAAATACTGAATATATATTTAACAAATATAATATTTTTCTGTTGACTTTTCAAAATGCAGATACATAGATCCCTTATACGGTTAATTTATTCATAGAGATAATGAACTGCGTGACGCAAACTTCCATCTTATTTTATTTGGATCACATTTCCATGAAGCTGATTGAATAAATTAAAAATGCTTTGATGTCAGAGTTTAACGATTATGGCTAATTAGATTAAGATGTCTGGTGCAGCCAATTTTATTTTATTTTAAAGTTTAATAAACTCATAGAGAGTGCAATGTCTGAAAATTACTGGGTGACTTGTCTAGTTTAATTTCAAAAATTAACAGAAACTTTGCGGGATAATTTCTGTAATATCACTGCAGGGATTTTGAAATATTCTTCAGATAATTTATGTAGATTATTATTAATATAGTTAACTATATTCGATGTGAAGAATGATTCTTTAAATTTTAACTTCATTTTTAAATTTACGCTTAAATAAAAATATTTTTAATAATTATTTGATAAATCACGAAGAAAACTTTTCCTCTTTCATCTACATCCATTTAACTTCCAGTAGACAAGTTTATTGTGGGATTTGAAAGCCAGAGATGGATAATGCCATGCAAGTGGCAGAAAACAATCGGATACCTGGTGCAATAAAAAAATTAGTTTAATAGAAATATTTTTTTTAAACGCACTTCTATAAGTGTACTAAAGAGTATATATTTTTTATTTTCGTTATTTTCCACTTTTTCCTCCTTACTTTATAATTCATTATTAAGAATATTATGAAATCTAGAAATCAGTTTTCCACAAATTCATTAACAAAAGCCTCCAGGAGCACGAATAAAAATCTAATTAAATTAATAGATTAAGTAATAATTAAATTCAGAAAACAATTAAATAGTGTATTTTCATCAAGAATACATAAGTCTGAAAAATTTCGGAACTCGAGCACATAAGGAAAAATCGATTACGGAATTTTATCTTTACAAACAAGAAGCCTGCCAATTAAATAAAAATAACGCCAGCCCTAACAAAGACTATGTTAATAATGATGGATAATAAACAAATTCTGAAATATGATGTCATATACATCTTACTTCACATGTCATATCATTCTCCACTTTAATAGTATAAGAATATTTCTCTATTGAAAGACCCAATTGTTTATGAAATGAACCCAATATCCTTTACAATATTCGTGAAAAATATGTCGCAATGACAAACGTATAGCGGCTTATTTATGAACCTCATTTTTCATCTTTCGATTCATCCATAAATTATCTTCTATAAAGAATTTCGTAATACTGATCATTTGCCCTTTTCATTATTTTGAAAGCTTAACTCGGAGACAGTTTAAACTCGAAGAGAAAATCTCAACTCGCATGTAGAAATTCGAAAAACTTTCATATATACGTGTGGCTCGTTTAGAATTGAGCTTTATTTTCAAGCTTCAAGTCAGAGACGGTTTAAACTCGAAGAGAAAATCTCAGTTCGCATGTAGAAATTCGCAAACGTTTCATGTATACATGTGGCTTGTTTAGAATTGAGCTTTATTTTCAATTTGATGTTAATGGCATGATACTCCAGGCCTAGAAATGTAAGTGATTAACTCTTTTCCATAATTTCACCATATGTTTGGCGCAGCATGGCGAAGTCTTGCTTTTACTTCAATGAATTTCGATATTCACCTCATCTCATGACCAGGAAATGTGTAGTAAAATATTAATTTCAAAGGAGTGTAGTTTATTGGTTTCTCACTCTATACGATTATACAGGTGTGACCAGTTATCTTTTAGAATAGCTTCCTTTTATTTTTTAAAAATATTGTCATGAGAAGTAGACAAACTATTTTGAGATTGGTTAAGAAATCGTTGCATATTTCCTGAATTTAATATGTACTGCTGTTAGGATTGACATTCCAGCTATTAACCATTATATCTTTTTAATACTTATCCAATCATTAGCACATTTCCCCAATGATAAGCCATATTTATACAGTTCTTATTGGAAAAGAATTATATCAATTTAATAGTGAGTAATCTACTATAGTGTATAAATGTCATTTACCAATTATATTCTAGCAATCATGAAAAAATATGTCCGCTATATTTTAAGATTTCATTTTTCTATAGCATAAAACGAAGTACATTATGTATGACAAATAAAATTTAGAAATAAGGAACTTTATTTTGTAACGCAAATATTTTTTGTGTGCCCCATTTTATTTCATCTACATTTTAAGTTATATATATATATATATCATTTTTATAGTACATAAAACTGTCATTCCTTTACATGCAGCCATGAAAATGAATGTTAGGTATATTTTATGTGGTACTGACTAAAGGCTGTTTCCATAAATTTTATTAAGCGGAAACAAACCATTTCTGGAATATAAATGACAGATTTTAATAACTGTTGAAAACAGAAAATGGAATTTAACTGTCTATTTTCTGGTTTTTGTAGAAAAATACATATGAGCTGTGCATTGAAAATAATTTACCAATTGCAATAAAGCTCATCTTTAATTTCATTCCTTATTCTCCCTTAGAACAAACTATAAAAACATACAAAAAAATGTTGGATTAATAAAAACTGATAGAAATAAGCAACAAAAGAGTTAAATATGACTCCTAACAAGTCATTGGCTCTTTTATTTATTTTGCATTCGAAATCAAAAACATTGAGGCAGGTTATATTTAAGACAAATATCATAAATTTAACACATATGCTAGAAAAAATTACTCTTTTTCTTGAGGCAGAAAATCGACAAAAGTTTTATAACTTAGTTTCTACTGGAGATAAGATACTTAATACGTCCTTTCTAAAAAAACGTTTAGGCACTTTGTCACCCACTAGAAGGCCTAGCATGCAGATGACTCATCTTAATTCATTTATGTAAAACAAAAACTTGTTATATTTATGAAAAACTTTCGTTGAATAAAGAAGATGTAATTAATAACAGCAATCCCGCTTTTGAGCGTCATACTTAATATCGTCATACATACAACTTCATTTTAAGCCAACCTAACATAAGCAGTATTTTTGATTAAGTATCTATTTCCTTTTCGTATGTTCTAGAAATAAGGCCAACTCATCATCACAGACGCAGATGGTGCCATTTTCTGGCAAGAAAACACTCCAAAATATTCACGCATTGCTGGAATATTCGAAAACGCTTCGTCACCACTTGGTGTTTAGCGTTATTATAAGTATCTTTTTAGTGGAAAATCGCAGCTCAAATAAAAAAAACGCAGGGAAATAAAAAAAAATAAAAAATAAACGAAAAAGAAAAGGGGAAAACTCTGTTCCGTCTTGGAACGTGGAATAATGGCTATGTTTCCGGACCTTAACGATGTTTCCGAAAATTCCGGAAGACATTACTGGATTGAGGTGGAGAATAATCCGAGGGGTCTTCGAGCAGGGGGTGGTCGGGGAGTGGACGAGTGGGATCGTTTGATAACTACCTCCGCGTTGCACGGGTTGGGAGATGCTGGACTAGAAATTGATCTTCACCGGAAATATTATGGAATAGCACAGATGGGAAATTCTTTCGTTTAAAATCAGTCTTTTTTTATGACCTCCCAGCAAAAATGGATCCGCGTATGGATTTTTGGCCAATCGATTTTGTAGTACGTGATCCTACCAACAAAATGTCAAGATGGCATAAATCCGTGAATCGCAACGATTTATTGTGGGTCAGCAGTTAAGTTGTCATGGATGATGTTAATTATGATAGAATGAAAGTTGAATTTATGGATACTACGTTTGAAATGGATTTTTTTAATGGCAATTGTCTCCATTTACAATTGCAGTTAAGAGAAAAATTATTGTTCCGAATTTCATTAAGGAAATATAATTCGCATCCTTTTATTAATGTACAGTACTGCGTTTCTGTTGTGATCTAATGTGTTTTAATGCACCTGAAGTTGTTAGTTATTGAAACGATCATTTGAATTTGATATTTTCGAAATCGTTTTTGGTTCCTTTTATTTGTAAGAAAAAAAGAGGAGACAATCATTTTCTAGAATTTTTTTTTTTGCAAATTTATTTATTAATGTGTGAAAAGAAAAGTCACTAGAATTTCCTTTAAATTGATAATTCTATTTTTTTATAAATTAAAATGAATTATTTAACAATTCATTTTACATATTATTTTCTGTCTGAAATTTTAGGATAATGTGAAAATCCATCTGAAATTTATGATATTAGCATTTAAATGATAATTGCGTTATTATTTTCAGTGTATCTTTACTTTTAATTAGAATTTTTTGTGAATATTATTATATATAATGTTAAGCGTCTATGTCATGGAAGTTTATAACGATTTTACTTGGGTAGAATCCTTTTAAGAATAAAGATATTAAGATATAAAAGGAGTGAATAAAATTTTTATGGTCATAAAGAAACTTTACATTTTCAAATACGAATGGATAATAGTTAATACATTAAACAGGGGAAAAATTTGGCTTAAAGGAATAAATTCTTTTTCTCTTAATTTATAACTGGAGTAGGTATACAGTTATTAACCAATATCAATTTCATAAAATTCAAGGAGACATTTAGAAATTGCTCCTGTATAAGTAGCTTGCCAACTAAATAAAGATCTATGTTTCAAAATGGGCATAAAAAGTAAAAGAGTAAAGTCCGAGTAAAAGTGGAATCCGAGTTCTCTGACTTTTTTATCCAAGAGGAAGGTGTTCCTCAGGGAAGCGTTTTAAGTGTGACTCTTTTTATTTTAAAAATTAACAATATTTTAAAACAATTGCCAACTTCTGTGAGAGGTTATTTATATGTTGACGACCTGTACATTTCTTGTTCAGGGACTAATATGAATTTTATTCAAAGACAATTACAAACTGCTGTAAATAATATTACACAATGGTGCAACAGTAACAGTTTTAGCATCTCAACATCTAAAACAGCTGGTGTACATTTTTGCAGAAAACGGAACTTGCATCTTGACCCAGAAATAAAATTATATGGTGAAATTATAGCATTTGTAAATGAAATCAGATTTTTAGGGGTTATTTTTGATAAAAAAAACTCACATTTCTCTCCCACGTAAAGCAGTTACGAAAAAAATGTGAAAGTGCCTTAAATATTTTAAAAGTGTTATCAACGACAGCTTGGGGAGCTGATCGACTTTCAATGCTAAAAATATATAGGGCAACAGTACTCTCCAAGCTTGAGTATGGTTGCACAATTTATGGCTCAGCCAGGAAAAGCGTTTTGCAAAAACTAGATCCCATTCACCATACAGCTCTCCGTCTCTGTTCGGGAGCTTTCAGAACATCTCCTGTAAAAAGCCTTTATGTTGAGTGTTACGAACCGGCCCTTGAACTGAAAAGACAAATGTTATCACTGCATTATTATTTTAAAATTCAATCGAATGCGAACCATCCATTTCACGATTTTAAGCTTCGCCCATTTCTTCTTCGATTACAAGATGCAAGAAAATCATTCATACCCGTGTTTTTTACAAGAGTTCATGTCTTTCTTTCTGATTTAAACCTGCTTTACCTACATGTAACCCCACAACCGGAAACTAATTTTCCTCCTTGGGGAATTCCTGTGGTCCAATTTTTAAATCCTTTTCAAACTTTTATCAAATCCGACACGGCTGATATCATTTATCAACAAATTTTCATTGAACATAGACAGGAATATAATGATTCCATTGCAATATATACGGACGGTTCAAAATCAGCTGATCATGTTTCATTTGCCGTTGTATTCCCAAACATAACTTTTTCTTTTAAACTTCATTCATCTTGTTCAGTTTTCACAGCAGAGATAGCTGCTGTTTTACTTGCTTTGGAAAACATATCTGATTGCATGGAAAGAAAGTTCATCATCTACACGGATTCACTAAGTGTTTTAGAGTCTCTGAAATCATTTTATATTCATTCTCATCACCATCCTTTGGTTTTAAATGTTTTACATCTTTTAAATAAACTTGCATCACGTGATTTTAATATTTTATTGTGTTGGGTGCCGTCTCATGTTGGGATTGTGGGAAATGAGGAAGATAAGGCTGCCAAATTGGCGAATACTATAACTCATTCCACCGTCCCTTTGAATGATTTTAAAAAATACATTAAAGTACTCCTTTATGCAAAATGGCAGAGACAGTGGGACACGGAGACGGATAACAAGCTTCACTCTGTTAAACCCCACGTGCAACCTTGGTCTTCTCTAACGACCAGGAAAGCGGATACGCTCCTCACCAGACTACGAGTGGGTCACACTCGATATACCCATCGCCATCTACTGTTCGGAGAACAGACACCAATGTGCTCTCATTGCAACTGTAGTATGTCAGTTAAACACATACTTTCTGAATGTCCGAATTTTAACTCACAACGTTTACAATTTTTTTAAACGAATTCTGTCGATTTATCTCTTTTACTTGGCAAGACTCCACATGTGAATCTTTTTGCTTTTTTGAGGTCAATTGGTTTTTATACACATATTTAAGCAGTGCTCCTTGTTACATTTCCTTCCCATTAATTTTTTATACATTAATTTCATACTTTTATCTTGACGGATCTCCACATAGTTTGGCGCAGCATGGTCAAACTTATGGCTCTTGCGCCACAAAACCAAACTCAAACTCAAACTCAAAATGGGCATAGGGGTTGCTTTCCAATTGTAAAGGTGTTTCCAATTCATTGATATTCCCGAAAGCAAGTTTTTCTTATGTTGAATATAGAAATAATTAATTAATAAAACGCCTTATAATGGCGAGGAAAATAAATAAAGCAGCATTAAAATACTTCTTGGATAAAACTTTTCACACGTATGAAAATGTCAGAGCTCTGAATGATATGTACTTGCACTATTAAAAAAAGAACCCAAATAATGTCAGATAAATAGAATTGTTCCCTAAATATCTATATATGCATACTGATTTCAAAAGAAAACTTTGTATTTAATGCGGATGCAGTTATAAAGTTATTTTGTTGCTATCTATTTTGTAAAGATTGGCAAGGAAAAATATCAATATAAAAAGTTCCAGGTAAAAGAAATGCTCACGAGCTTTTGATGAATCTTGAAATGAATAAGAATGATATTAATAGCGTGAACTTTCTTTGAAAAGATGCCAAACAGAAGCGTTTGCACCAAAGTCGACTGGATCAATTCTGTTTTTCTAATCATTTTTCATCCATTATTTATGAACTCCAGCAGATACGCCTCGAAACAGAATAATTCCATTTTAAGCTTTTTCTAAGACACGACCTTCTTTCATCCAACTCAATCAAAATGCAATATCCTAAAGGAAAATAAAAAAATTTTTATGAAGAATAATAGTGAATATTCAGCTAGTCTTGCTATTCTTTGTTATTTAAATATCTATATTCCTTATATATCCAAAAGATAAGAATTACAATCGAAAACAAGCGAATGGCTCTCATACACATGAAATTGATTCGCTCTAGTTTTTGTCAAATTCAGATGTTATGATGATGCCAATATATTTTTGTGTAGAAGATTGAAAACATCTAGAAACTTGCTTGAATAACAAATAAATTAAATCTCTTTATGACGTCACCCTCTAAACGCCCACTTTTGTTTGGCATGGAATTTTAGGCCCTAAGATCTAGGGATCTGAAAATTAGATCTAGAATCATAAAATAAGATCTAGAAACGGCTATCCAATCCCCTTTGAGCGGCCGGGTTAGTCGCCCTTCCAATTTCAATAAAATACATTCTTTTCATCTCTTTGACCGAGGACCTTTTGTTAAGAGAAAAAGGAGGAAAAAGAAGAAAAAAATTCATACACTCAAAATAAACATAGGAAACAGGGCAAAATTTTCCATAAGCCCAACCTAGACCATGGCATAGGGCGCAACAATCGGAGGGCGCAAATATGACAGAAATTACATTAAAATATTTATAAATTTCTGAATTATTTTGAAAAGTCCATATAAAATACTGTTTTTAAAGCCCTCCCATACACATGAAATAAACACTGTATATTTAAGTTGCCTATCTTTATAGTTGCGGTGTGTGCACGAAGAGAGAGGGCCTAGAATAAAAAGCTTTGGCCTATGGCGCAGAATCAAGAACTTTGGCCTATGGCGTAAAATCAAGAGCTTTGGCCTATGGCGTAAAATCAAGAGCTTTGGCCTATGGCGTAGAATCAAGAGCTTTGGCCTATNNNNTAGAATCAAGAGCTTTGGCCTATGGCGTAGAATCAAGAGCTTTGGCTTAGAGCGTAGAATAAATAGCTTTGTACTAGGTCGTAGAAATGTATAAATCCGGCCCTGATCGTAAATCAGATCGAAATTCATCATTCCTTCCCAGTTTGGAGAGAAAAATGAACTTCAACCTTTACAAAAGTTGGCATTTCACAAGTTCATTCGTGCCTTTCAGGCGCTGATTCGGACTCTGACAAAGAAGCTACTGATATACGCAGAATACGATCATCAGTAAATGAAACTTTCAACTTCAAGAAAAAATAGCTGATATTTTGGCCAATTCTTCATCAATTAGTGTGAAACGACTTTGGGTTAATTTTTTACGATTAAGAAACACTGAAAAGTGTTACATCCGAAAAAGCTGAAGGATCCAAGGAAACACAAATTGCGAATTCAATTTTCAAATTTATGAAAAAAAAGGAAATTTCCGAAAAAAACTGTTTGCTTCTTTAGGTGATTCTGAAAATTCGCTTTATCAGAAATAACGAATTAATTCATCATTCCTTCCCAGTTTGGAGAGAAAAATGAACTTCAACCTTTACAAAAGAAAAACGTATTTAAAAACGTATCGTATACTTCCAAACACGAAACCCCTTTATAGGGGCCGTTTCTCCTTGGATCAGTTCGGTGGCAGCTGTAGTTTGGTTTGACTGTTAATTAGTTTTATAAAAGTCCCGTTTTAAAGGGACACGACGGCTATTTTTCGGATAGACTTTGTAATTTTGAACAACTTTTTAGAAAATTGAGGCTCACTATTATTTATAACTAATCTTCGGTCGGGCGCAATACAAATGCTAACACGATCGGGCACAACTCATCTGTGAGGATAAATTTTTGTTTAGGCTTAAGGAAAAGCTTATAAAATTGAATTATTTGGTCACACAAAAATATATTTGAGTTTTTAAATAACTTTTTTTATGATTCCTTGCAATTTCAACTAATAAAATGTCAGAAGGAGTACACGTTTATTTTACCGTAAGGTTCCTTAGCTATGACAACTGTTATCGTTGAGAGCCTGAAATAATACGACATTTTTGATACAATATATTGAAAATAACGATCAATATCATTGAATTAGAGGGTGAAACAGGCAGAACGACTTCTACAGGTATATAAAAAGATATGTTGAGAAAAATTTGAGAAATCAAAAATAAAGACATAATCGGGCGTGTTGGCATGCCGTGAGTGTAATGTTGCAGAGTTAACGCAGATACCAGGCAGTTTAAAATACAAAATAGCTTTAATCCAGTTTACTTAAAAAAGAAACATGCTGCTGTCTTGCAGCTTACACACTCACTGACAGCCATCCATTCGACTGCTTGTCTTAAAAACACAAATGAACAAAATATATATAGATTGTAACAACCAATCAACTTCGACTAGTGCCGTAACTTCGGCTACGTCATGAAATTAACCAATGAGATGCGTTTCATTCAGTGACTGAACAATTTCATTTGAATTTCCAACAGGGCGCAACTCATTTACCAGAGTAAAGTACCCTACACATCAAAAGAACACTAGAGGAAAAAAAAACACGATACCCTAGTGTGAGTGGTAAGGAGCCAGGAAGCTACTAGAGGTCCCACACCTTTCTCGCTAAAACCCGCACTTAGGCACAAACATTATGGGTGCTTCATCTCACAGATTAGAAGTGCCAGAAGGAAGGCTAATTTAATTCGGAACTTCAATTTATGTTAATATTGAATTGAAACTTACAATGGTCCGTTGCAAATGAATACGAGACCTCAATAACACAAGACATGCAGAAGAAATTTGAGCAAGTGGTTTCATCACCAGATCTATAGTTCTGAACCACACTTCCAGTCAAATGTGTGTGTTTATTCGTATGTATGCGAATAAGATGACTCTAGAACGCAGTCAACTAGATAAAGAAAAGTTGATATATGTTCTTGACACTAAATTGGAATTCTGTATTAAATTTTAGTGGAAATCATTTGAATGAAGAGATCCGAAAGGCAAACTCGATTTTCTACACGTTACTGAAAAATTAAACACGAAACCTCCCGTATTGTGTAAGTATAAGAGAAAGTAAAAGGAGAACACTCCCACTCAATTATTAGCATTATAAATTGCTCTGAAATTTCTCTGAATTAACCCATTTTAGAACTCTAAATACAAGGTGTACAGGCTAAAAGTATCGAAAAATAATAGCTTACAATTAGCGAACTACTCATTAGAATGTATTAGACAGTTTAGAGTTCCCTCCAAGATATTTTAATTATAGATATTTCAATTGCGCATGCATACAATAGTCAGAAATCGGCAATAAAGCGGAAATTGTGGAGCATGCAGTTATAGGACACGTTTATCTTCATATGTTGGAAAATCTGCTGTTCAACAAATTTTCTCATGTTCTCTGTTCCAAGAGGATGATGCTCCATCGCACTATCATGTAGATTTTGTAAATTGACTCTATCGATAAGGGATGGTACCAAACGTTTCTTCAGGCAAAAGAGGGCGGCAGTCCGAAACGTTCGAATGTCAGTGCGAAATTTCCACCCCCTTTCGTTAAGTGTGATTGATTTCACCCTGCGGTTCACCTATGCTTTCTTCGTCAGAGTGGCCCCCCCAGATGGGTTTAGGAAAAAGAGATGTTCTTAGAATTCGGACAGTGCCAGCTGTCGTAATGGTTTACGAGGGGGTAGGTGAATTTCCCTTATCTTTGAAAGAGGAACTCCGAAGTTCCCGTATTTTGAGGCTTCTCTATTCCAATCGTCTTAGGAATCAGAGTGTTAAAAAAGAGACATTTTCAGGACTTTGGATCGAAACATTGGACGCAATTGCCTGGCCCCCAAGTTCCCAGGATTTCAGTCCATCCGACGCTTTTGCCTGCGGATTCATTAAGCCATTGTGTATTAACAAAAACAAATAAATGAAACCCTGGAAGAGTTGAAGATGCCTGTCATTCAAGAAATTCGTCTAATAATTCCTGATATACCATAAAACACTTGGTGGAAACTCGATAACCGTTTAGACATTTGTCATGATACAAAAGGTGCGTACATCGAACTGTTCTGATGTTAAAGAAACTTATTGAGATGTTCTTTTTATTTAATAAATATTTCTAAAGTCGAATGAATAGTTCTGTAATTATAAGTCTATTTTTTCCAGAACCCAGTATTATAGCATACTATACTACATTTCGCTAAAGCAAGTTAAAACACTCTTATTCTGGACTTTTAATTAGTGAAAAATAACTGCAAAAAATGGTAAAAGAGTGCATTAAAAGGTACTTAAACAGAAATCAAAAGGAAATCCTCGCTTTTGCTTCGCACCCGTTCAGAGATTGCAATTAAACTAATGTTCATTGTCCCTGCATTATCGTATTAATTAGCTGGCTTCAAGACTCTCATCAATTCTGCATTACTCCACAGCCATACCGAAAGACAGAGTGATGAGTAATGGTCAAATAAAAATAGAATCGGGGTTTCCAACTCTTTGATCTGGCTTATCAAAACCATAGATGATTGATGACCGAGGGAACGGCCCCTACATGGTCTTGTTGGAACCAATTTTTTATTCAGTCTGTCAGTGGGTACAAAGGATTTGAAGAAAGAGCGATGTTTGTTTTTTCTGATCAAACAGATAGTGGATTAAAATCAACCCAGTTGCCATGACGTCAGAACTGGGTGATTGACACGCTGACACTTGGTATTTATAATGGAAAATGCTGGAATGGATGAAATGCTGGCGCAATATGGTTTTTAAAATTCCACGAAGGTCTTTGGTTTTGGCATTCATATATTACGGTTCTGCCCTAGATTAAAGTTTTATGAAGGATGTATATTGCATCTGGATGTAATTATGAAATCTATTGTGGCAAATATTTTTATAATGGATGTTGATTAATTACACTTTCCAGAATATAAAGTGCATTTCAATAAGCAAAGGATGTGATAACAGAATACATAATGTATCAAAACCATTCAAAGAAAGTATGCAGCTGCAATTGCGTGCTACTTAAACATTGTATGATTTTTATTGTCTGAATTTTATGGTTTAAATTTTGTTGTTTCTGTTTAAAGTTTAAGTTAAATTTATTTTTAAATTTTTCTAGTTAATTGTGTTATCTGTTAATAATGTTATTTATCTATATAAATACAAATCAAAATTCATAAATAATATATTCGCTGCAGAACTATTTATTGATTTTTTTCCTTCAATTTTGCTCACATATTTATGAAATATAAGGAAGTTTTTAGTGAACGTTTTCTTACAATTAACTAAAAGTTATTATTTATTATTCAAATACTTGAAATTGTTTTCATCTTTATCAACGGTGGGTATATCAGCTAGAAGAATATGAACATAAAAAACACTAATGAATTGGATATAATAACGAGTTGAATGTCAATAAATATTTATACTTTATTAGGACGCTATTGTCATAAATGGATTCCACTGCATAGCAAGATAATATATAAACCCTTGTGTAAATTGCATGATGCGATAAAATTAGTGATAAATAAAGTACATATTTTTAAAAGAATATACATGCATTTATGTATCAAAGTAAATTTACGAATCATATTTCATTTACTCCCTATTTTATTCTTCAAACTGAGACCCCAACTTTTCAAGCTTAATACTTTTTAAAAATTGCAATTTTTTTAAACGAAATCTAATAAGATATTTTTAAATTTTTGGAATTATCTGTTTCAATCTGTGCATGTGATGAACTGTCTAGCGTCAAAGAAGGTTTTGCACTTCAAATGAAATGCCATTTTAGTTCCATTTTATACCATATAAATAGCTGGAATTACTTTTAAAATGATTCCCTCAGTGAGAAGATATTCTAATACATATTGTGTATTAAATCCTGTTTATCTTTAGCTTACCAATTTTAGTTTAATAATTTAATGCTTGTTTGTTCATTTCTATTCATTTCAGAGAATCAATTGCCAGTACAAAAATAATGTATTCGATAGTTTACTTTAGCAGTTAATTGAAAATGCAGTTCACATCGTCGTAATTTCTTTGGGATTGCCGGAAAAATGCATGAAAACGATTATTTGAGTATTTATCCACTGCTCGAATTATTATTTACATTGTATGCTTCGTTTAATATCAAAATGAATAGTCTTATAAACTATTAATGACTTTATTTCAGCATGCGTTTCAAAATTATATATTTTCCTCAAAAAGATCATCATCTATTAGTTTCAAATTTGGTGTGCAAACAATCCAACAATGAGTATTCATATAATCATAGGAAATTATCTGTTTACTTTAGAAAAAGGAAGCATTTAAGGATTCAAAGACAGAATTTTCCTTTGTTTGAATGAAAGATGTCATATTTACTTTATTCTGTTAATAAACATTTTAAGAAATACATCGTTTTCTTGGATTAATACTTAAAATTCTGTCATCACACGAGAATAATGCTAACAATACATATTACTTACTTGAATGATGGTTTATACCTCAAAAATAATTTACCGATTCATTAACGAGAATTGCATCTCTGTAAAAGACAGAAAAAAAAATCAAATATAAAAATATTCATAAATTAGCTTACTTGTTTTCATCTCCTGTCAAGCACATAGAGAAATGTAGTGTAAAATAAATATTTTTTTATAATTTTAAAAGCTTAATATTTTTGTTACAAAACTTTTATTTTAAATTAAACTACGTCATTTTTCTAGTTAGAGCAATGATCAATACAAACAAGAAATACAAATATTACACTAAAAAGAACGTAAAGCCAAAGATGTGTATTTTGATATCTAATCTGTAATGCAGAAAAAAAAGAAATAAATGTTGATGCTCTTCTATTTTCGGAAATTTATTATTTCAGCCACATACTGTTATCCGAAGTCTCCTGTGATCCGGGATTAGGCGTGATAATCCCTACTATTTTTTCACTCTGTCCCGGATTCATCTAAGTTTTGAATAATATTAATCTTTTACTTTCTTTTTTAATTCTTATTCGATATTTTTTTACTCGTTTTTATCCGAATTGTCCCGGTTTTTTTACTTTAAAGTAGATGTTTTTATACTAATAAATATATTTTCATAGGAATAACTGAATTTAATTTTAAGATATTAACTACGAAAGAATATCCCTTACCAACATTTAAAGTACAATATTACGCTTAATTGATTAACGCTATTAACATTAACACTTATTTTATTAAACGTTATTTCAGGATCGTTGACATATCGCATCTGTATGCATTTGACATTGACAATTCACGAGGTAAACGTCTGCTATATAGTAACACGTTCGACTGTGCTGTGACGTACTATTAACACCAGCAAAGAAAATAAACTCCATGGATTCGAAAACGGTGGATATTACAAATATTTGTAATTCAAACAAGTCCTGTTCCTTTTACTATCTTTTAATTAATGCATTTTTCTGATATGCACAAAAGACAACTTTACTTCGCGTCAGTGGTAATGTGATCAGACGAGACCAGGATCAGTATGGATGGCTTTCATTTCTGAATCCTTCCCCTATGCCTTACGTAAAAAAAATATCCCGAATCGAAGTACATATTTCCTATACTTACGCTTAATTCGGCAGGTATTAAGGATGAGATACTAGCTAGGGTGGCAGTGGATAAAATAAAGAAATGGATATAATTAAAAAATATTCAGGAAAGGATAAAAAATTAAGTAGATTAAACGCAGGAAGAAGTAAATGAGCATGAAACCATATAAGTTACTATTTCTTGTATTATTTTACCATCAAGTTCATTCAACTACAATGGTCATATTAGGATGAACATATTCTGCATGTAGTAAAAGTTAGGTAGGATGATTCTACAAAAGACAGATTTTTTTTTAAAAAAATAATATTCCTTTACAAATATGAGGTATTTAATCATAAGTAAAAATTTGAGCAATATGTGGAACTTATTTAATCATGGACAAATGCGTTGAAAATTGAGCGTAACATGGCAAATTGCAGGAGCTCTGGTCACATTTCTAGCATAGAAATGACTGGAAATTTAAAATTAGTTTTTAACTACCCTTTTAAAATTAAATATAATTACTGCTTTTAATTATCCGTAGATTTGATAATCCGTAGATTTAATCAAAATTTGGGACAAATTTCTAATCCAGGAGAAGCATTGGAAATTCGGGTTGTCTGATCGCTTTATCCATTACCTGAATATTCAGATTAATTCAACTCAAGTTCAGAAAATCTGATCAGTTCACCTTCGCGTTAAAACAAATTAAGACTTTTAAACGTTTCTGATTAGACAATATTAAAGAACGTTATTTATTTTCCCATTCAATGCCCTTTAACTGGTAACATAAAACAAAACACTAGAAAACATCAAGCAAAACGGAGAGATGCGAACAGATTAACATTGCAATAACAATTCAATACATGAATACATGCTCAGCCTAATTTACCATTACTTCTGGCCGGCCTTCTACAAAACTGGGTAGTTAATTGTAAGAGGAAGGCAGAGCAAACCAATCATTTATTTATTTTTTTCTTTATAAAGCAATGTATGCCATTACTCCGGAAATGTTTGTGCTTAAAGGCGCATGTTTTGGCGACGCAGTAAATCAACCAGTCTGCTATTGGTCGCCAGATGGAAACAATTTCACCAATTCAAATGACTCGCGTTGGGGGGAAAATTTACTGTCATTTTGTTATCGTTTTAGATTATTGCTTTTGCAGGATTCTTCTTTTCGTTTTGACAAGATAATTGCGAGGGGTTAGTTCGAAATTTAATTTACTGGAAAAATAACACGGAGAAAAGAAATGTTATTTCCTTGCAGTTTATCTTTAATTACAGCCATTCTCCTTTTTTCTGGAATTGTCATAAAGACTGTTTCAGTCGTACGCGTAGCTTCTTTATTTTTTTAACCATTATTCAACAGATTTAAAAGTTGGAATGTTAGTTCTTGTTACACTCGACTGTATTTTGTACTGATTTGTGTCAGTTAAATAAATAATTTTAATTGAACTTAATCGGAGAGGTGCCCTTGTAATTATCTTTTAATGCTCTTAAAATAATTACACAGCTAAATGTCCGATAACAAAACTACTTTTAATGAAAATAATTATTGTAAGTCATTGCTTTATTTCTTTCCACGTAAGTTCCTGACATTTGAAGAAAGGAAGATTAAATTATTGATACGAAATAAAAAGATAGGATTCATTGTCTGTTTTTATATTTTTGGCACTCTTTTTCTGAAATGCGAAGAAGGCAGCTTCTAAAATTTATCAATAAAAGCCGTGTTTAGTGAAAAATAGATAACAAATTCAAATGTCTAAAAAGAGACGCTGTCATTTTTTGTTCTGTTTTTGCCCAAATATCTACGTTAATTTTAATCGCACTCAATTTCCATCAATATTTAGAGTCTGCTTATTTTTTTCCTCTCGCCCAGGTGTTTTTTTTTTTTTGCTGTTAATACGTCGTAACAAGAATACACCCTGCACGAATAACGGAATTATTCAACATTTTAGCAACACTGTTGTCGCATCATAATTTTATCTTTTTCGTAAAAATTTTATCTTTCTCATAAATCAAAAAATGTTGTTTCAAATGTAAGTACAAATTGCATTTACTCATGTCCAGATTTTGTTTGGAATTCAGATGCTTCTGACTTGATTATGAGAAAATAAAAATAATCCGAGTTATACTGTGAATATTGCAATTTTTGAGATTATAATGTATTCAGTTCCAAACTAAATAGGCCAATTTAATTTTGGGAATCCACTACACATCTTGAAGAAATACAAAAGAGCCTGACATCACAACATAGGCAGCATAAGACAGCATGCCGTTAAATACCAGATTATAAGTGCATATCCTTTTGATATGTTACTCTGGTCTATTGCAGATAATTTTTTTAAATATGAAACAAAAACTTACCATCAGAAGAATGTGATATATTAACAAGCCAATCATTTGCGAGATTTTGAGAAATTGCTATTAAATGAGTTTTTTCTCTGCTTATAGGTAATTTGTTATTTTCAAAAAAGGCATATCAATAAATGTTTACTTTATTTTGATTTTAGTAATTGGCTTTAATTTTTTGGTAACATCTCTTCTGTGATATTTCTCTGTCTCTCAGAGAGTTAGCCCTATAAGTTAAATACAACTCTAAGAGAAAGACAAGCATATGAATTGAATATTGCAACGGAAATATGTAAATTCGATGAAAAGTAACTACACACCTTTGATAGATATAAATCAAGGAAATCCTCTGTTTATCTTAAAAAATGGATCAGATCTGAAAGTTGACTGTGGCAGACACCAAAAAGATGGTTAAGTAATTCTAAGTAGGTATAGTGAGGGCCGTGATTACATGAGAACATGATGTTGCTTTTTGGCAGATGATATTGGTTTATAGAAATGCACAGGTATAGTAAAACCGAGGTTAACCGAAACCCGGGTTATCCGAAATGCCTCTGAAGTCACAAATCCAAAAAATACGTACAGTACTGCACGGAAATAACCACGAAAGCGAGACTTTTTGGCAGCGATATCCAACTTTTTTTCTTTTAAGCCTCCACAAGAATGTCAGTGATTAATTGTAAAATGATAATCTTAAAATTAATGGGTGTATTAACAATAGTAATTACGATATTGTTCACCTGTGACTGTCAGGCGCAACGCGCTCGAACTCGCCGGTGTGACTATTGCGCCCGACGGAGGGTTATCTTTAATATAGAACGTAAGTGTAGCCTACATAGGAAGATTTGCGTTCAGTTTGCACTCAAACAATTTAAGAATTGCATAATGTGATTAGAAACAAAATAATAATAGTTATTCATAGCTTAACCAAAAAACATCGCTATCCGAAATTCCATTCCTCCCTTTGGTTCGATTAACCCGGTTTGTACTGTAATAAATAAAGTATTGTGACTTTTTGAAGTCAGTGATGCTTCAGAATGCCTGATGTTTCGGTAAATGTGGAGAACTGTTTTTTATTTATAACTAATTTATTTGGCATTTAAATAGTTTGTAAATTTAAGAAGAGCAATAATAATAAGAAGAATAGAATTGGTAGAAAATATTATATCAAAAAGCAACATAAAATATCCTGCTCCTTTAGCCAATTACATTCATTTATAATCAGATATAATTCTCAAAAGAAATGCGAAAATGGGAGATAGGATTATTCTTCATCATTTTTGATATTGGACAAGTTCATTACTAAATTTAATGTTCGGCAGCATTTATGCGGGCACACCATAACATCGAATTTGTGTCTTCCAAATTCAGTTATCGTTGTTATTTATTAATATTAGCTACTTGCTAAACAGATCGCCTTAAAGATAAAACACTGAAAGTCAAAATAAACATAAGCTCAAATATTTCTGTGTTCTCAAACTTCTTTTATATGCAATAATTTTTAATTTCCATCTTGATACTATTTATATATAAGAATACTTATTCTCTTCTGTGATTTGTAGTTTTCTCTCATGTTATTTTTTAAAAAATGTATTGTTAATGTTTACAATATATGTTATGTAAAAATGTATTTTTATTGTTTACTAATGGTGGTTTTTATTTCCTAGGTAAGTCCTCTATTGCATTTATTCTTCATCTTAGTTATTCAACTCTATTACGAAAAAAGCTGTAAGTGTTAGTTTTATTTTTAACTCAAACAGATGCACTAAAGGCATAAAAAAAATCTGATTTCAAATACAACTCGTTGTTTAATTGCGTATTTAGTTATACTCAGTTTTTTCATGTATACATGCTTCTGTAATGCGCAAAAACATTTTGAGGACACTACATCTCCTTTATTCTATAATCTGTGAATGGAAAAATATTATAATGGACGTGCGTGAATATGATTTTTCAAAGACATTCCCGCTTCTCTTAAGAAATTTGGGTAATAAGAATCAAATCTCACATAGATTTGGACATATATCTTTATTTGGTACAGATTAAAATCTCGAAAACATTGCTTTGAAATGCAGATCTATAGCATCCAAACTGTACCTCGGACAAAACTGTTGGCTTTGATTCAGAGGTCCTGTAAAATACCAAAGGCGCACAAAAAGTTTGATACACGTCTTCTTTTTGTTATTATTATGTTTGAACTTACGACGTATAATCTACTTTCTCGTATCACTTGAAGAAAATAACCTAAAAACTTGTTTCTAAGGCAACAGACAGTTACAAGTTTAAATTTTATCTTTATCCGCATATCGATTTCAGTATCCTACAATTCCATGAGCATCTGATCTCCAATATTTTAGTACAAATTGCCAGAAAGATCTTACCCTTTCTAACTGAAGGAGTAAAATTTGGTATATGTTTAAAAACAATTGTCAATCGTCATATGACCTGTTTGATTGCTTATTTCAAACAGATTTATGTTTAAAATCTGTTATTAAAATTAATTAATTCATATAAAACTACAGCGCATACTCATTGCTGTTTGTAAGTTAAGTTGCATTTTAACCCTTACATGCCAGTTTGCTTTAAAATTGATTTAAAAATGTCTTTTGACTTTTATTTCTTCAATAAAATATAGGAAATATACTTTTAAAAAATACTATTTTGTTTAATATATGAAATGCGGCTGAAAAACAGCTTGTTATTGACAACACTAGGATTTAGTTCAGAAAAAGATTTCCTTGTTAAAATTCTGTATTAATAAACTCAGAAGAATTTTAGGAACTAATAATACGGAAAAGGAATTTCCTTCAACATCATAGAATAAAATATGGTATTCTCCAGTGTACAATCAAAGCTAAAAATATTTATCCTCAAGTGGAAAACATCAATTAATTTTGATTTTTCTTCAGCACTCAGAATGCCATGAATATGTTGTAAATTGATTTAATAGCATGTTCAGTATGTATCTTATAGGCCAGAGGTTCTCAACCTGTGATACGCGTACCAGTACGCGAAGGACCAGTTGGGGGTACGAGAAATCAAAGTCGGTAATGGCGGACACAAGAAAATATAAATGATTAAAAAAAGTTAGAGTATTTTTTTCCCTAAGTTCGTGTGAAAAGTAAAAGTGAAAGTTGTGCTAGTCTAAAACCTACGCTCAAGATAAGAAAAAAGAAAGCAAAAGAAAACTTAGTAAATGATTGATATTTTGTCTTCACCAGCCCAGATTATGCATGAATCATCAGTGTGTTTGCAAAAGCTGTAGCTTAACAATCCGGAATCCTCTCAAAGATTCTCGTTCTGACGTTTTCATCAAAAGCTTGATTAAACGCAGGCATCATTAATTGCTCGATTGGGATGTATAATGAATGACGACTGTTCATATAACTCAAGCTTTGTGTTTTATGGGTGCTCAATTTGTTTAGTTTGGTTTGTGGCACAAAACTGTTGCTTGTAGGCTATGCGTGTTCAATTTGAAGTGCTTATCTTTAGAGTGACATGAATTCGATATTTTTGATTTCTCAAAATGGACAAGTGGTTGAAAACTTAAACTCTTAAGAGATCGGCATCTAGAATTGAAATTCGAACCACCGATTTGGCAACTATGGAGATAAATGTGGAACAGCAATTTGATAATCATGAATTGTAAAGGCCGACTGATTAGCCTGTTTAGGTACGAAATAAAATTGATTTTGTTAAAAAAAACCCAAACATCAGTGCACCTCCGAAGAAGAGATAATATTTTAATGAATACTTAAAATATGGATTTTCCGTCACTGGTGATGAAAATTGTCCAAAACCACTCTGCTTTGTTTGCGGAGAGATATTATGAAATGGCAGCATAAAACCATCTTTACTAATGCGTCATTTAGAAACGAAACATCGAACTTATTAGAAAAGAAATATTAATTTTTTCCGCCGACTATCCAACAGGCCTAATTTAAATTTTTGTTTGATATCCACAAGCAAAGCAAATGAGGCTGCGGTTGAGGAATAATACAGAATAAGTTATCATATTGCTAAAAATGGAAAAAAAATCATACTATCGCTGAAAATTTGGTATTTCCGTGTATCAAGGATACGGTTGAATGCATGTTCGGTGAAGACCATGTCCAAAAAATAAAAATATATATTCCTTTGTTTAACAGCACAGTTTCTTGGAGAATTAAGGACATATCTATTGACATTGAAGCTACTATAAATGAAAAGATTGAAAAAAGCCCCTTCTTTTCAATACAGGTGGATGAAAGCACTGAGATTTCCGATCTGTCAATTTTTCTTGTTATTGAAAGATATTTGAATGTTAACGAACTTAAAGAAAACCTCTTATTGTGTTATCCTCTCACCACAAGATGTACTGGCGAGGACATATTTAAAGCCATCAGGGTTATTTCTGTGAAAACGAAATTGATTGGGCTAAGTGCTGTGGCGTTTGCACGGATGGTGGAAGATCTATGTCCGGCTGTTATAAAGGTTTACGTGGTCGTATCAAAATAGTCGCTCCTGATGTAACTTGGAGCCATTGCTGCATCCACAGTCAAAGTTTAGCAGCGAAGCCTTTTCCAGACTCATTGAAAGAAGTACTCAATCAATCTGCCAAAGTTGTAAATTTCTAAGTTTAATTCAACTAACACCCGATTGTTCAAATCTTTGTGTGGAGACATGGCAGCCTACACGCTATGTTACTTTTGCACACAGAAGTGAGATGGCTTTCTCTAGGAAATGTACTCACAAGATTGTTCGAACTGAGACATGAAGTTCTTATGTTTTTCGAAGACAACTCATTTGCGTTGAGCTCTAAATTTTATGAAAAGGAATAGTTGCAGCAGCTTGCTTATTTATCTGACATTTTTCAGAAATAAATAAACTTAATTTAGGATTGCAGAACCATTCCATAACCATTTTTAAGGTAACTGACAAAATCTAGTCTATGATTAAAAAGCTTAATTTTTGGGAATCCTGTATTTAAAAAAACAGTATGAAGTTTTTGAGACACTTCACAGCTTTTTTTCTCAGAACGAACTTAAATTAACAAAAAAAATAAAAACTAGTATGATAGCACATTTAAAAGGACTTAAGTTGTCATTCAGACAATATTTTTGGAAGCGCAGTGATGCAGATATGTGGGTATCAAATCCATTCAACGAAGCGTTTTTTCAAAACGCTGAAAAATTAACAATTTCTGGAAAAGAAAAATTAATAGAACTTTCCACTGATTCTTCATTAGAATCTAAATTTTAAAAAATAAATTTGATTGACTTCTGGGTAGCAGTGAAAGAAGAGTACCAAGAACTCTGTGTTAAAGCAATAAAATATTTAATATCCTTCAGGAACACAGAACTTGTGGAAAGAGCATTCTCGTCTTATATATATGTTAAGAATAAATACCGAGAAATAAGCTTGACGCAGATCCAGGCATAAAATTATATCTTTCTTCTTTTAAACAAAATTTTATAAAATTCAGCTCCATCAAACAAGCTCAAGGATCGCATTCAAATTTTCTTGCTCTTGAATAACTGATTATTACGAAGTGTAATTTTTAGCTAACCTTATAAGTTAATGTGATCCTTATTACAATACTGTTTTTATTCGTTTTGCCGTTTAACTAATACTATTTTAAAATTCAAATGAAATATAAAATTAAAAATAAGTCCTGCAAATGTCATTAATTCGCGTTATTTGACTCTTAAGCTTACCTAAGCCCTTAACATTATTGATAAAAACTTCTTTGCATAGACGGACGGGGGGTATGACAGTAGGGGGTACGCGAATATGAAAAGACTAATCAAGGGGTACGCGAGAGAAAAAAGATTGAGAACCCCTGCTATAATATATATATATATAACCACAAACATTACAGCTTCAGTCTTATTCTCAAGATTTTAGAAGGAAAAATGGAGTATCTTGCTGAAAGGCAACACTGGACATTTAAGGTTTAAATCTCAACGTAAAATGATTTCATACATTCAAATTTCCATTGATACACTGGAGACCAAGAAGCCCCCCTTTGATAAACCATTGTTGAAAAATGGCTAACACAATTTCATTATTGAATTTTTATTTTTGTAAAATTGGACAGAATTATTCCCTCACACAAGCCTGGGAGATGGATAATTAGGAAGGGAAATTTATCTAAACACTTTAATCAGAATTAATTTATGACATCCAAATTTATATTGCCGTATTTAAACTTCCATTTTACTGGCATCTTAAATTTACTTCATCGCAAAAATAAAGATGAGACAGAGAAAAATAATGAAAATTCGAACTCGCTCTCACACAAGCCTGGGAGATAGAGAATCAGGAAGGGAAAGTATAAATTCTCTTTCATCTAATCGTCATTACCCGCGCATACACGGGGCACTTGAGTCCTTTTTCGCCGGGAGTTCTTGGGTAAAGAGCAGAAAATCTCGTTACATCAATACACAGCAGCAGCGAATCATGCCATGGAGGGGGAGGGAGAGAAGGGAGGAATGACGGATGACCACGGTCCGAGAAAATCCATTTTTGGGATGCGAGACTGGTTAATTTCCTATTAGTTCCTTCTCTCTGTCCGGTGCCTCTGTCCCGTCGTAATTGCCGCATCTTCCTCTAAGGGGATCGATTAAAAATTTAATGGCGATCCCAAATCTCATCTGTCTTGGTCAGAATTTGTATCATATTGCGACCGCTAAATGCTCTAGCTTCAAACTATATGATCAGATATTCGCAGAGTTGTGACCGAAAGCTCTTAAACTGATGAGAAATAATGAAGAGGAACGGGACGATATTTTACAAAAGCCAAAAAATATCCGATAAACGCAACTATAGAGACAACAGTAAGGAAAATAATAAGTTAACATCAGGAAAAAGAAAAGTGAAAATGAATTTTACAAAATATATTGTAAGATTATTTGTTTAAAATTCCGAATTTATTTGTAAAAGTATTCAAAATTTAACCAAAAAATTTGGAAAAGAGTGACTGAAACTGTAGTTCTGGATGAACATGGTAAGTTAGGTTCCAAATGTGTAGAGGTTGAGAACGGTGCATTTAAAATAAGCAATCCTTAAATATGGCAGTCCGAAAAGTGTAGCGGAAATGGTGGCGCATCCGACACTTATCAGATTTTTCAACACAACTAGAGAAAATTTTATCAATATATTTTCAGTCCCAAGAAAACGAAAAAAAACAGGCTCATGTCTGAAAGAATGCGTTTTTGTAAGGTCCTGAAACTCTTTCAAGCCGTTTGTGCTTTCCTTAAGAGGACATACGACTGTTAAACCTCGAAAATTTTCGATTTTATTAAATATATATATATATTATTCCCCTGTCTTTTCTGAACAATTTAAAACAATCCGCGTTAAAAAAATTCCCATAACTATGAAAGTTATGAAGGAAAATGAAAGAAATTGTGGCACATCCAGCACTTACCAAATTTTTCAACACAACTAGAGAAAACTGTATCAGTATACAGCTAATCTTAAAATCGCTCCTTGAAGTTTTTCATGCTAATACTGCTTATGACAATTCTACATTTTCTTCTTTATAGTGCCATTATTTAATGTTTTTTTCTTTCCCAGTTCAGCTTCAACACATAGACATAAAGAGTGAGTAAACAGTCAGGTAATGAATTCCAAATTCTGTTATCAGTCCCAATCAAACGAACAAACCAGGCTCATGCCTGAAAAAATGCGTTTCTGTAAGGTCCTGAAACTCTTTCAAACCATTTGTGCTTTCCTTAAATATATAGCTATTTATTTATATATCACTTTTTTTATTCACTTCTTTAACACTTTCTAAGACCGTGGGATGTATACTTCCCATCAATTGCATCAATTTTTAAGGTTGACGTAAGTTTCCGCGAAATGTTTTGTGGGAGCAAAAACTAACATGTTTCAATTTCTTATCTCAAATCATAGCGAAGTTTCTTGACTGGATAATTAATTAATAATTAATAAAATTAGTTAACAAAAAATCTATGTAATTCAATAAGTTACATGAATTTATTTTCTTAAATTAATCGCGATCCCAAAGTTATTTCAATGTACCAATACCAGAAACAAATGGTACCTTAAAGGGTTAATTCCTGTGTAAACATCTGAAACTAGATTTCAGCTGAAAAAAGTTTCAGAAAAAAGCTATTGTTCTCAAATTTAAAAAACATTATAAACTTACAAAAAGTGTTGATATTTTTTAACAAATTTATATCATTTCAAATAGCTCTATTCAAATAAATTTCTTTTTTCTAAAATTTTAATCCAGACTGGAACGGAAAATGTGGCAATTAGGTCCAAACCCCTGCAGTGAAATTTTGAGTATAAGCAGACTTCTAGTATTATTTAAATGCGGACACGAATCGCTAAGCTGCCGTTCGGCCAAACTACCAGATCACATTAGACCTCAGGCTTTCAATTATAATCGCATTTATATAAAGTTTGACTGTCTAGGATACAAAATGAATCTTACTTTACAAAGAACAGTCGAGTTTTTCAAAGACTGAACGGTAATATTTTTATTTTATTAGGCCTTACAAACTGTGACATTAACCCATTGACTTGATCTTCTTATTAATATTACACATCGTATTTGGGGCATTTATATTTATTTCAATTCATATAACTGCTGAACTTAAACATCACATGAGATACTTTACATTGTCCAAGTGATTATTTTCTTTTAAATTACTATTTTGACTTAATTACAGATTTAAATATAAAAAAATATATATAATTCAACGTAGGAGTAAGACGCATAATCGCGGAAGATGGGATTACAAACAAGATATGGTAGAGAATAGTAGGATATGGGCATGAGAAGGTTTATTGGTAAATTTTGTAATTAAAAAGAAATTATGTAATTCAATGCAGGAGTAAGACGCGAGATCGCGGGGGAAGGGATTAAAAATAAAATGTGGAAGAGAATAGGAGGACGTGGGCATGAGAAAGTTTATTGGTGATTTTGACACCAAAGCAACATGAGTGTAATCTTTCTCATGTAGTAAGAGCTACTATCATGGCCATTTTGTTAGCTAATCTTTTTCTTTAAAATACTCAGTGACAGTATTCTGCTTTGCTTACGTGCTAGTACAAATGTTTTATTAGCTCGTAATTTCTGGGAAATCTGTTCCTCCCTCCCCTTAACGTTGAACTTATTAATTTTTTCCTTAATAATATGGCTAAAAGTTTAACACACCGTTCACCCCATATGTAAAGAGTAGATTGTATAAACAAGAATAGTATAATATTTGTAAAGACAAGAATAGCAACCCTTATTTCTTAACCTTCTCAGTCTTGAGACTAATTCTGAATTATAAATTCGTTGACTTCTGTGGCAATCCGTTCTAAATATATCAACAAAAAATATATTCAAAAAATATTTCGATTTTTAATATATTTTTTAATTAGTGTCTCCCACGAATGATAGTTTGAACCACACTGTATCACACAATATATTTAGTATTTTATATATTTATTATTCTAAAATGTAAAAGCATTTCAGTTAACGTCGTGGAAATTTTAAGACGTGTTATTTAGTGTCTCACACAAGTGACGGTAGGACTGAGAAGGTTAATAAAACCTCCCGTTGTACGATGAAGAGAGGATGACTGACTGTTTCTCTGACTAATCAGAACTGACCTAATTATTCTTATTAAAGAAGGTAAAACAACCGTCCCTGTTGACGTCGTGGAAATTTTAAGACGTGTTATTTAGTGTCTCACACAACTGACGGTAGGACTGAGAAGGTTAATAAAACCTCCCGTTGTACGATGAAGAGAGGATGACTGACTGTTTCTCTGACTAATCAGAACTGACCTAATTATTCTTATTAAAGAAGGCAAGACAACCGTCCCTGTTGACGTCGTGGAAATTTTAAGACGTGTTAT